>OZ018397.1:5459011-6059011 GCA_963969525.1 Ontholestes murinus | reverse complement strand
ATCCATCTCAACTCTGATTTGTTTCAAACTTTCAAAATCTATCCTCAATTAATACGTTTTTAATATACTTTGAGAAAAATTGAGTTACCACACTTGGGAAAAAAATGGCTACACTCAAAATTCAAACTTGTGGAAAATAAAATTGCATTCGGTGATTTAAAACAATTGCAAAAAATCCAACTCCACTCTGATTAGTTTGAAAATTTTAAAATCTATCCTCAATTAACGTATTTTTAATATTCTTTTAGAAAAATTGAGTTACCATACTTAGGAACAAAATGGCGACACTCAAAAGTCAAATTTATGTAAAATAAAATTGCATTCGGTGATTAAAAACCAATTGTAAAAAATCCATCTCAACTCTGATCTGTTTCAAAATTTCAAAATGTATCCTCAATTAATACATTTTTTATATCCTTTGAGAAAATTTGAGTTACCACACTTGGGAAAAAAAATGGCGACACTCAAAACTTAAATTTGTGGAAAATAAAATTGCATTCGGTGATTCAAAATAATTGTAAAAGATCCTTATCCACTCTACCTAGTTTCAAAATTTCAAAATTCATTCTCAATTACCGTATTTTTAATATCCTATCAGAAAAATTGAGTTATCACACTTGGAAACAAAATGGCGACACTCAAAACTTAAATTGGTGGAAAATAAAATTGCATTCGCTGATTCAAAATAATTGTAAAAAATCCATCTTCACTCTGATTAGTTTCAAAATTTCAAAATCCATCCTCAATGAAGGTATTTTTAATATCCTATCAGAAAAAATAAAATACCACAGTTGGGAAGAAAATGATGACACTCAAACCTCAAATTTGTGTAAAATATAATTGCATTCGGTGATTCAAAATAATTGTAAATAATACATTTCTACTCTGATTAGTTTCAAAATTTCAAAATCTATCCCCAATTAATGTATTTTTAATATTCTCTTAGAAAAATTGAGTTATCACAATTGGGAACAAAATAGTGACGCTCAAAACATAAATTTGTGGAAAATAAAATTGCATTCGGTGATTCAAAATAATTGTAAAAAATCCATCTCCACTCTAATTAGTTTCAAATTTTCAATCTCCATCCCCAACTAACGTATTTTTAATATACTATCAGAAAAATTAAGTTAGCATAGTGGGGAAGAAAATGGTGACACTCAAACCTCAACTTTGTGGAAAATAAACTTGCATTCGGTGATTAAAAACAATTCTAACAAATCCATCTCTACTCTGATTACTTTAAAAATTCCAAAATATATCCTCAATTAACGTAGTTTTAATGTGCTTTTATAAAAATTGAGTTACCACTGTTGGGAACAAAATGGCAACACTAAAAACTCAAATTTGTGGAATATAAAATTGCAATCGGTGATTTAAAACAATTGTAAAAAAATACATCTTAACTTTGATTAGTTTCAAAATTTCAAAATTAATCCTCAATTAATGTATTTTTAATATCCTATTAAAAAATTGAGTTACCACTCTTGGGAACAAAATGACAACACTAAAAACTCAAATTTGTGGAAAATAAAATTGTATTCGGTGATTTAAAACAATTGTAAAATATCCATCTCAACTCCGATTAGTTTTAAATTCCTAAAATCCATCCTCAATTAAAGTATTTTTAATATCCCCTCAGAAAAATTGAGTTACCACACATGGGAACAAAATGGTGGCACTCAAAACTCCAATTTGTGGAAAATAAAATTGCATTCGGTGATTAAAAACAATTGTAACAAATCCATCTTCACTCTGATTGGTTTTAAAATTTCAAAATCTATCCCCAATTAAGGTATTTATAATATCCTCTTCGAAAAAATGAGTTATCACAGTTGAGAACAAAATGGCGACACTCAAAACTCAAATTTGTGGAAAATTAAATTTCAATCGGTAATTTAAAACAATTGTCAAAAATCCATCTCCACTCTGATTACTTTCAAAATTTCAAAGTCCATCCTTAATTAACGTTTTTTTAATATCCTATCAGAAAATTTAAGTTACCATAGTTGGGAACAAAATGGCGACACTCAAAACTCAAATTTGTGGAAAATAAAATTGCATTCGGTGATTAGAAACAATTGTAAAAAATCCATCTCCACTCTGATTTGTTTCAAAGTATCAAAATACATCCTCAATTAACGTATTTTTAATATCCTCTTACAAAAATTGAGTTACCATTGGTAGGAACAAAATGGCAACACTAAATACTCAAATTTGTGAGAAGAGTGTATTCGATGACTTAAAACAATTGTAAAAAATCCATCTCCACTCTGATTTGTTTCAAAATTTCAATTAACACATGTTTAATATCCTATTAGAAAAATTGAGTAACCACAGTTGAAAACAAAATAGCGACAATCAAAACTCAAAATTGTAGAAAATAAAATTGCATTCGGTGATTCAAAATAATTGTAAAAAGTCCATCTTCACTGTGATTAGTTTCAAAATTTCAAAATCTATCCTCAATTAACCCATTTTTAATATCCTATTAGAAAAATTGAGTTACCATAGTTGGGAAGAAATGGCGACACTCAAACCTCAAATTTGTGGAAAATAAAATTGTATTCGCTAATTGGAAACAATTGTAAGAAATCCGTTACTTTATTAGTTCAGTTGTTATGTTATGTTTGTGAAGATAAAGGTGAATCAAGGAAACATGTTAGGGATTGAAATATTGTACTAGAGGAATGTTTAAGTCTAGGAATTTGTGAATCCTTCAAATTACTTATTCAAATTTCACACACCTAAGATAAAATTTACTTCTGTCCTTTTTTTTCAACACTTCTACTTCTTTTCTTCTTCTTCTGATTGGCAAAAATGTCACCTATTCAAATTTGAATAGCCTATACAAAATTTATCTTACAGTAACCGCCCTTTTTTTAACAAAAAAACTCCATGATTGGTATCAGGAGTATCATCTTTCAATATAAACAATGAAGAAGCCCAATTAATTGTGGATACGTATGGTTATATTACATTATACCAAATGAACAACATTGCAAATTCAAATGAACTGTTTTTAGACTTGGTCTTCCGACTTAACTATTTTAGTGGAATCTGCTAGTGACCTCCTATGTTCATATTCTCCACATCATACCGGATACTTAATTTCTATTAACATCTTGGACAATCCTCGCGTGTTAGAAACTTGTGACTGCATATACTTATTCGACCAAACAGACTTTCTATTAATTAACAACATTTTGGCAAATACGGATTGGAAATGTCTCTTTGCTAATTATTCTATTGAAGATAATATTAATATGTTCTATAACTTAATTTACAAAATCGATGATAATATTACCGTCGCGACGGTATCGATATTTCGGCGACGCGTCGTTGAAATATCGGAATGGTCAGAGAGATAAGTTTCTGTTTTATAAAAGTTTATTCTACTTAAATCGATATTTGTAAATATATTATCTATACAATTCTCTTTTCGTGTGTTAAAAGTTACTAGTTTATATAGCCCATAGCTTGTAAGAGTATCCAAAATATACAATTCTTTGTACCCACCGGTATTGAAAAGTATGTTGAAATCACCACCTAGTATGACATTGCTTCTATCAATATGAAGATGCCTTAAAAATTGAGATAAAATTAAAATAAAATCATTAAAATCTCCCGAAGGAGAAGGATAACCACATATAATATAACAATCAATATTATGATTATAAATGCACGAGAGCTCACAGTTTTTATCAACCGATAATGAGTTTGTGTTATTAATATATTTTTTTATAAATGAATATTATTATTATTATCTGAAATCATGATGATGCTTACGACCGTTACTACGTGGTATTCCATAATTCAGTGTCTATATCTAGAAATAGTTTTTCTTACAAATTGCATTTTTAATGGCTTCTATTTTCTAGAGTT
Organism: Ontholestes murinus; assembly: GCA_963969525.1. Taxonomy (NCBI): domain Eukaryota; kingdom Metazoa; phylum Arthropoda; class Insecta; order Coleoptera; family Staphylinidae; genus Ontholestes; species Ontholestes murinus. Next base: position 6,055,126 of record OZ018397.1, on the reverse strand, counting down.
TATAAACAGGGTGAGTTTTTTTCGATGTTCTCTATGGGGATCTCGGAAACTATAAGAGATAGAGAAACGGTTAAATGGGGAAAGAGGTGTAGATTTACGAGACGAATAAAATTCCACATTCAAAGTTTTCAAAAAAGTCAAGGGTAACTAGATATTTTGAAAAAAGTAAAAAGTGTCAATTTTTTCAAATATATCTCGGTTATTATAAAAGATAGAGAAAAACTGTAAAGGACACTCACACACGATACAGTTTTAAAAGAAAATATTGGAATATCACAATATAGTGGTGGTGTAAATATCACACAACTATTATCACATCTTTCTAAATCATCTAATAAATTTCTGTCAATTTCAGAGAAATACTTATTAAAGTCATTAGCAGTAACTTTGGAATCAATATTTATTATCTTCCACATGGCTTTAGCACTATTTGAAGAACTGCGTATGTATCTATCATTTGCTATCTTTTTGCTTTTACAATTGCATTTCTATATTCGTTTCTCAATTTACTTTTTGCTTTGTGAAAAACGGGATTATTATTTTTGCTACAAACTCCATCTATAAAAGGCAAATTTTCTCTCAAGCATTTGATATTTTCATTAAACCATTTAACTTTTATTCCACTACCAGTGTCACTTTTGATTTTGGAAGGAAAAGCTTTATTGAAGCGGTAACTCAAATTATTAATAATAAAATTACATATTAATTCTGGATCGTCACTTGGTAAAAGATCCCACTTTATTTCACTAATTAGTTGAAAAAATGGCGAATTTTCCAATAGTAGTTATAGGTCTATAGCTCTTATAATCGACCTTTATTTCTTTTTCCCAAATACCGGTAAAATATATACCATCATGATCGGAAAACGATTGTTATTACTGGCTGAACTGTTAATCGAGATGTATTAATATTGGTGTAAATATTATCAATATTTAGTAAAGCATCCAGTAAATCTGTGTTTGTATCATTTGATATAAAATTAATATTTAAATCGCCACAAATGATTACATTTTTATTTGTAAAATTTAAACTACTTATTACACGATTTAGGTTGGTTAAAAGTATGTTAGAATTACCTTTAGGGGCTCTATATATGGTTAAAATAATTAATAGCCCAAGTACGTCAACATCTTCTATAAATGATTTGGTATTCAACCAAAATGAAATTGTTAATATTGACATTATAAATGATATTTATATAAGAAAAGAACCTTGTAACAACTTTACATGTGGTAGTGGCAAGTCGATGTAATATACACAGATTTCAGCAAGGCCTTTGATTCTATTAACCACACGGTTCTATTACATAAGTTAAGAGTTTGGAGATTTAGTGATAACATGATTAATCTAATAAGATCTTACCTGTCGGAAAGGTGTCAATATATGGAATATCTAAACAATAGATCTAATAAATTGTGCACCTCAAGACTCAAATTTAGGCCCCCTTCTGTTCATAATGGTTATTAATGACCTCGTAGTTGATATACAGTCTCCAATTCTTATATATGCAGATGATGAATTTACAGATGCATTCGGTCTAATGATGATTGTGTTGTATTACAAATACAAAATTGAAGCAAAACCAATGACCTAAAGTTAAATATTTTAAAGTGTAAATGAGGAGATACATTTACATTTTCCGCACGGTAGAATATATTCTTTTTAATTATACCTAAGACAACAACTTTTCAGTTCTCTATAAACGATCTACCGCTCTCATTTCTAAGTACGGACGTTATTGGTGACGATATCACCTTAACTAGCCAATCGAAGAACCTGGCTGAGGTGGAAACATGCCGATTCACTTAAATTGCCCTCTAGCTGGGTCGTTAGCAACCGATTAAAGTTAAACTCCTGCAAAACTGCTTCCCTCATATTTTCTCTTGGGAATGGAGCGAGCCAAAGAGAATCCACGCCATTTTTAGGAATCCACATCGTCTCGCACCTGACCACAGCTACGCCTTTTCCAGTAAATTGTATTCAAATCTTCCTAATTCGAAGCCTCTCAAAGTTAGTCTCAAAAGAGGTGCTAAATCCTTGGAAACTAGTTTATCAAACATTTTTGCAATTGTTGCCTGAATACAAACGCCTCTATAATTCTCAAATAGATTACGCTAACCAGATTTAAATATTGGTATTAAATAACTTAATTTCCATCTATTGGGAAATTTGCATAACTCTAATGACTTAGATATTAAGTCATAAATAGGACCACACAATGAATAAATACAATTCAACAGAACACAATTAGATATTCCATCCTGGCCTTCTCATTTGCTCGGTTTAAGATATAAAATAAGATTAAATACCTCTTCTTTAGTCACACAAAGTTTATAATTATTTACGGAATTTTTAAAATAGGTAGTATTATCAGGTGTTATCAACATTATAAACTGAAGAAAAAAAATTTGAGAATACGTTAACTATGTCTTCACCTTCCGATGCAATAGTATTTTCATGCATTATAACAGAAGGAATCGCATTATCATTTTTCTGATTTCTGACGTACTTCCAGAAAATTTGATGGGGCAAAACACTTGTTAAGTTCCATAATATTTTTATTTTCAGTTGCCTGACACGTGTTTCGATCATTCCTGATCATTTTCAAAGTACAAAACAAGAGTGTAGCTCTACCAGTATCAATTGTACTTCAAGAAGTTTGCAGGATCAACAGTAAGCTCTGATTCAATAATTTCTGTAACATAATGATGGTTGCGACCGTTACTATGTGGTAATTCATAATGAACAATGAATAAAACACTTACTATGTTTTTAACCACTATAATTTATTATAATATATAAATATATTACAATTTGTACGACTTAAGTTTCGACTTTTGACGGTCATTATCAAGTGAAACTTAAGTCGTACAAATTGTAATATATTTATATATTATAATAAATTATAGTGGTTAAAAACATAGTAAGTGTTTTATTCATTGTTCATTTCTGTAACAATTAATCGATAGTAATTTACATTTTCTTCGTAGATGAGAAAACTGAACATAGTCAAACGATGATTTCGTCTCCTTAAAGCGTTTATGTACTTGTTTTTTTCCGACGTAAAGTTGCTCTAAGTTCATTTGTCATCCAAATAGGGTACTCTTTTCCTGAAGATATTACACGATTAATGGTTGGGATGTAAGTTTTTATACCATAATAAACTATTTTATAACCATCTGTAGACACGTGTTTCGATTTTCGATCTTTTCAGTACATCTTTATTATAAAATTGATTTTAAATAGAAATAAAAACAATGACTAAAATTTTATTCCTATTTAAAATCAATTTTATAATAAATTATGAATGTGGATTTTTCCTCAAATAGAATTTCGAATTTTTTGAAAATAAAATTAATGATTTTTCTAAAAGTTTTCTTAGTAATAAATTTTCTGTAGGTTTATAAGAAACGATCGGAATGTACATAACTTTCAAAATAATGAAGTTTCTATTTAAAAAAATTCAATTTTAAGAAGTGAGTCAAAAAATCCATAATTTTCTTAACATTTTTTATTTATTATTATATTATTATCTGTAATTATGATGATGGTTACGACCGTTACTACGTGGTAATCCATAATTCAGTGTCTATATCTGGAAATAGTTTTTCTTAGATTTTTTTTTAATGGCTTGTAGTTTCTAAAAAAACAAGTTTGTATATAATGCTAATAACAAGTGAATAATATTTTATAAAAAATGATTTTCGCAGCAAATAATTTTCTAGATATTTAATTTTATTTAGAAAGAGTTATTTCTGGGAAATCATCCAAGGCACTCAGAAAATAAACATTGTTTACACAAAATTCAATTTAAAAGAAACATTTAAATAAATAAATTTTTGAATATTTTGCCTTATAATGGTTAATCAAACAAATATTTTTTTTCAAAATTTACTTTCTGAAGACACTTTTTTCCTTAACTAACAATATTCTTAAAATATTACTTTCTCTAAGTAGAATTATTTTGAAGAAGAAATTTTTCATTGATAAAATTTTCATTCTAAAAATGAATATTCTTCGCGTAAAATTTATATTTAAAAAAAAGTACAGAATTTTCTGAAAATTAACTTTTTAAGGTAGAATTTTCTTAAGATATTTCAACAAATTTAATTTTTTCTAGATCAATTGCAAAAATAAGTATTTTTTACATAAAATTTAATTCAAACTAAGAAACCATTTCTTCGTCTGAAGAAGCCACAGTATGGCGAAACAATTGTAGCGTCTTACTATATATTTTTGAAAGTACTTATATAGTTTTATTCATATAAAGTGAAGATGAACTTTTATCAGCCTCATTAATCAATTATTTAAACTAAGAAACGTTTTTAAAATGAAAATTAATTTCCTCGATCGACAATTTTCCAAAAATTTCACTTTATGTAGGAAGAATTATTTTAAAGAAGACATTTTCTGTTCATGGTTCTTTCTAAAAAATAATAGTTTCTACGTGACATTTATTTGGGGCAAAATTAATTTATAATATTTTCTAAAAATTGACTTTCTTAAGATGGAATTGTCTAAAATTGTATTCCCCAATTTTCTAAAAATTTAATTTTCTCTAGAATTTTATCTAAAGAAGTAATATTCTTGGGATTTAATTTAAAAGGAAAATTTGAGTCAACATTTACCTTCTCAAGGCAGAATTTTCTAAAAATTGATTTTCTCAACTTACAATTTTGTAAAAATATAATTTTCTCTAGGAAGAATTATTTTAGAGATTTTTTTCATCAATGGCACTTTCTAAAAATGATTATTTTATAATGTAAATTAATTTAAAGGAATAATTTTAATGAATAACAGTTTATAAAAATTATTTTTTAGTAATAAAGTTTCTAATACATTTTATTTAAAAAATAAAATATTTAAACATAAAAATCAATTTTGATTATTTTATTCTACAGATTTAATTTGAAATTCAGGAAAATTTTCTAGAAATTGCACTTCATTTTACTACAAAATTGTATTTTTGAACGTACAATTGATTTTAAAATTAATTTTTAACGAGACAATTTTCTTAAAGTTAATTTTTAGTAAATATATTTTTCACTTAATAATTCTGTTTAATTAAAAACGGAAAAATGCCTTAAAAATAGATCCATATAAATTAAGATACAGACCAATTCTTTACTTATCAACAAGGGGTTCCTCAAGGTTCTTTGTTAGTACCCTTCCACCTACTATCTAGAATATTTTAACATTCATCCTATTTATTACAAATTTCTTAAAGAAGTCCTAATTTCCTTACTTCTGAAAAACTAACCTTTAAATCCAATAATAGCTTTTATTTTAAAACTTTACACGTTGAAATCTTACCAAAATACCACCACAATATTTTAATAAATAACCACTAGAGGGCACGTTCTTTTTTGATACTTCCCCTACATATTATTGAATAGAATCGTTCCCTTTTCAGCATATACTACAGTCCATTGTGCCGGTGATTTAACACACGAAATAATTTAACGTCGACAGGACAATGCGTCCCGTTTTCAGCGAAAGCATGTTTCGAATTTCTGGCCTATGATTAATTAAGGACGAGTTTGATTTGGGACTAACGCGATTACTTTCAGAACATCCAAACAATAACAAATTCCAATATCATTTGATACAACAAGGATAATATCAAATTACAACATAGAACATTTTGACAAGACTTTAAAAATACTCAAATAAACGATGATATTTAAGACTTGTCTTTATTTTTGCAGGCATAAAAAGTTCTTCCATATTGTTTATTCTTACTAATCACTAGGTAAAATATTATATTGATATAAAAACTATATAATTTGACTCAATTTAAAACGATATCAATTATTTCAATAAAGTCTTTATATATAAGAAACAAATGAATACAGACATTACAGATAAATAGTGTAGACATTGAATAATACATATTTGATGCTTTTATTATAAATTACCACGTGTAACGATTGACAAATGAATAAAGAAAGAAATTACAGAAAAATAGTTTAGACATTGAATAAATCATTTTATTATTATAAATTACCATGTAATAACGATTTCAACCATAATCAGAAAAACATTTGTTTGTTGTTGTATCGTCTTATTCCTGAATAAATTTTTGTGCAAATAGTAGATTGTCAATGTATGTATTATGCATGTTTATGAATTCGTGCTGGATGGGTCCCAAGTCGTCGCCGCGTCCGGTTCGATTCCTGCCAAATTGCACGAGGCAAAAGCCGAGGATCTGTGTCGATCAGAACATTCGCATTCCTATCGCTGTCCACTCGACATTTTATCGATGCGACTCTTTGCATCTCCAGCGAACGCGGGTTCGAGTGTTCCGACCGTGATTGCACACTAAAACCTCGAGTGCTACACTCTTCTGCAAATGGTCCGAAACGATTCGACGAGACGAGCACGTTAATAAAAACTTCTTGCCTGTTAATAATGGATGCTGCGAAACATCCTAGTCCTTGTTTATGCGAGCTGTAAAATATCTATGGCTTTAAATACAGACGTAACTATTTCATAAAATATAAATTACATCTTAAAATAGAAAATCGTTGGGTGTGTACTTAAAATAAAACTGGAATATTAGTAAATGACAGATAAGTAACTACATGAACTTGATTTATCAGATAAATTTTATTGCTTTATTGTATAGTATACTTAATCTTCAACCTTGTTGTATTTTTTTATAATTTCTTCTCTAAAATTGTTATGTTCTTAGCTTTGGAGCTTTTGAATTTCATCCCAACAAATTCTTGTAGTCCTTGAAGACTTCTTATACTGTTTGCTTCTTATCAAGTTTTACATCTTTATGAATCTTTGACTCACAATGGTAATCCAAATGAGTTAGACTACGTCAAAAAAATTCTTAGTATTTGGAAGAGAGTATGCTACCATATCCTATAAAGTTAATGTAAGAAATAATGGTGAATCGCAAAACGAGTTGATGGAATATTCGAGAAAATTTGAAGCTTGGAAATCATCGTAATTTAGAAACTATATAAAGAATGCTAAAATCTATAAGCTTCAAATGATGAAATCTTGTGAACTCAAAAATCGTAAATGCTGAAAAATTCCGAATATATGAAAAAAATTCTGTTAGACCTTCTACATTCAGGAATTTCGTTTTTGCATCTTCCTTTCCAAAGTATTTTGATCAAGGATTCTAGAATTTTTCACAAGTTTTCCTTGTAGATTTCTAGAACTTATGTAGAGGATTCTAGAAGTTAACAGTTAACATTCTTCTTCATATTTCCAGAATTTTTAGCATTCGGGAGTTTTAGATTTTTTAGAAAGAACGTTTCAATATTTTTAGAATTTTCTTTGAGGCTCCTCTTCCAGATTTTAATATTGTCTTATAAATTGCAAATCTTTTCCAGAATTTTACATATTTTTTCGAGAGTTCAGAAATTTCCAATAACTCATTTCAGATTTGGAGGCTATAGATTTTTCTAGAAAATCTGTTCCTAGAAATCTAGACTCTTTTCAGTCATTTGATGATATCAAGATTGTTTTTTTCGAGCTATCTTTTAAATTGCAAAGTTTTTAGAATTTTCAAGAATTTTTTTTTCTAGAAATGTAGATTTTTAAAGGTTTCTAGAAATTTCCAACAATTTCTTTTGTAGAGTTTTACAAATTTCTCCAAGAAGTCTACTATTTTTTTTTCTTAAATGTTGTTATTTGTTGTATATTTAGGTTGTAGTATTTCATTAATGATTTTATAATTTGCTATAAATATTTTTTCAAAAATTTTAGTATCTTCAGTTAATTATTTAGATTTATTTCCTTATTTGGTTGGTTTTTTCCCAAAAAGGTCTGTAAATTCTAGTCTTTTTGAGCAATTTGTTTTGGACATAGCAAAGCAATTTTTCGAGAGTTGTTTTTTAGAATGTTTTTGCAATATTTCTTGTATAGTTATATTGAAACTTTTAGGAATTTCTTATCTAAATTGTGAAAAAAAAAATTCAAGATTTTTAGTCCATCAACTTGTATTTGATGTTAGGAATCATTTCGTAAAATATTTTTTTTAACCTTCCTTGCTATGAAACGTTATTTTAAAAATACTGAAAAACAATTGAAAATCGAAAGTTTATTTTTTAGCATTTTTACTTCTCTTCGTTGCTGGTAATTTATTTGTGTAAGAATTTTCGTAATTTCATTATTATTTAAAGAATTATAGCTAAAATAGTAAAAAAAAATAATAATGAATTTTTGATTTTTGTATCAATTTGAGTTTGATGTGTAATATTTAGGAAATTTCCAGTAAAATGCGAAGATTTAAAGACTTTTTTTGAAAATTTGTTTTTAAAAATCTAGACTCGAGAAATTTCTAGTAATTTCTTCTCCACATTTTAAGATTTTTTCGACTTGTCTTCTAAATCGCAAAGATTTTCCTTGAGGCTCTAGAATTTTTAGAAATCTAGATTATTTTCTCGAGGGTTCAGGAAATTTCTAGCAATAAATTCTCCAGAGTTCAAGATTTTTTTTTGAAGTCGTCTTTTAAATTGCAAAGTTTTTCCTTGAGGCATTCTAGATTTTTTTCTAAAAGTTTAGAGTTTAGAAAATGGCCAATAACTTCTTTCTTTTTTTCAACTTTTCTTATAAATTGCGAAGATTTTCTTTCAGCCTCTAGATTTTTTATTCTATTCATATAAGAACTACAAGGGTGCAAATTTTATTTATAAAAGTTTAGTTTCCAGAAACGCCACTTTTTTGTTATTAAACATTAGAAAAATTTATATTGATAATCAATAAAGTTACACTAATTTTTGATTGCCTTGTCTAGTTTTATTTATTTATTTCTGTTAACATGGAAACTACAACGGTGTTTCTGCAGAAACGTGGAATTCCGTTCTTTAAGGTATAGTTTCCATTAACGCCATTATTTACCAAATGAAGTTGAAAATTTTTTGATTGATTATCTATGAAGCTACACTAGTTAGTAATTGTCTGACATAGTTTTATTTATTTGTTTCCATTAATCGAGAATTAAAAACGGTGTTTCTCTGAAATGGTTATTTTTCCTTCATGAAAGTTTATTTTCCAGCAACGCCTTTTGTTACTAAATAATTTTGGAAAAATGTTGATTGATAATCCATAAAACTATACTATATTTTGATTGCCTCGCATATTTTAATCATTTCTTTTTATAGCCAATTAAATCTACGAAAACATCAGATTTTTTTTCTTTCTTCTATAGCGCTCTTTTTTCTCTTCCCTTTCTCTAAAAAAACAATCAAAAAAATGAGAAAAATCATTTTCCTGATTGTTTTTTTTATGTTGTCCTTTTTTAACTTAACTCGTTCCTAATTTTCTATCTTCCCTATCTCTTATCTTATTTAAACTATCTGCTACTGTTTAGTACTCTATTTAATCTTCCTCTATTTTTTACTTTTATCTATACTTTCTCTTACCCTCTCCTGATTTTGAATTTTTTTGTCTTTGCTCTCTTTTCTCTTCGTATTTCATCTCTTATAGCTCTTGTGACCTTTGTAATACGAAGAAGAACACACATTTTGTGAATTTAAGCCTTTCCAATTACGATAAAAATGTTTGTAGATTATTATTATTATATAATATTAGAATCTTTTGTAGTAGGTATATTGGATAAATAAATACCTAATACCTAATACCTAAAGATGTTTGTAAATGTTTCTTCCAAATTGTCTGAATTTTTTGGAGCTTAAAAAAGTCCGTATATTGCAAGTTTTCCACCATTTCTTCACTTCAACATGTGATAATTTTCCAAAAATTGTGTGGTGAAAAGTGGAAAGAAAAATTGGAAAAAAAAGTTAGAAACATAAGAAAAATTTAAAAAGAAAATATAGTATAGTCTTTTCTTTTCTCCTAAAAGTTATCCTCTCTTTCTTTTTCTCACATTTTTTTTCTTTTCACCTTTCTCCACACTCTCTTTGTCTTTTCACTTGTCTTACTCAGTTTTACCCCCTTTCATTTTTTCTTTGGTGTTTTTTTCTTCACTTTCCCTATTCATCACCTTTCATTTGTTTTCTTACTTTGTTTCTCTCTTATCTCTGCTTTTACCCTCTCTTTCTATCTTTGCCTTTTTCCTAAGCTGCTTATCTTCTCCAATTTTCTCTCGTTTACTTCTCCATTTCTCTTCCTTCTCTTTGTACTCTATTTAGCTTTTTTACTTTTTTCTCTGCTGTCTCTTACCCTCGTCATATCCATTTTTTATCTTAATAATTTTTATTATTCTCTTCTCCTCTGCCCTTTCTTCTTTTTTATCTTTTGCCTCTCCTTACATTTCTTTTTATTTCAGTGATTTCTTTCTTTTCGTTCTCTATTTTAATGGAAACATATTTTTCCTTTTTCACATCCCTATTCTCTATACTCTCTTATATTTTCTTCTGTTTATGCACTGTGCTTTTTCTTTAAGCTAAATTTTCTATTTGTCTTTCTTGATGTCTTCTAACGGGTGTCCAACAATTATTGCAGTCCCGGGTGGCGTTGGAATAAAAAACGTACGTCGATTCTTACATGTTGCAAATAAATGAACTGACATTTTTAATGCACATTTAGGTTATGTTTCACAATTAATATGTCAGTTCATTTATTTGGTACATGAAAGAATCGACCTACGTTTTTGATTCCAACGCCACCCGGGACTGCAATAATTGTTGGACACCCGTTATTTTAATGTTTTACTCTTATTCTTTTATATCATTTGCCACTTCGCTTTATCTTACTCTTTGTCTTCCTCTATTCTTTATTTTTTCTCCTATGTCTGCTTTTCTTTTTATTATTTTCTCTTATTTACTGTAATTTCTCTTTCTCTGACCCTTAATAATTAAACTACTTTTTCCCTCAATATTATTCGAGAGTTTTTACCCACAAATTTTCTTTCTCTCATTTTCTTAGCCTTTCTCTAGTTTTCTAACCCTTTTTATTCATAATTTTCTTTATTATTTTTTCCTCTCACTTTTTTATCCGTTCGCTTCCTCTCCACATTTCTTCAATCCTTTTTATTTCAGCAATCTCTTTTCTTTTCGTTCTCTTTTTTATGATTTTACTCCTCCTTTTTGATGTTCTTATTCTCTATTCTCTGCATTATCGCTCTCTTCTATTTTTTACGGACTATATTCCTTAGTTTTGGTTTAAAAAATTTCTCTTGATCTCTTCTATCTTAATATTTTACTCTTATTTTTTAATCGTATATTTCTTTTATAGTTTCAGTTTTTACTTTTACTTTTCTTAGTGTCTTGTTTTAAACTTCCTATGCCTCTTCCGTTTTTTTAATCTTCTCTCTGTTACACTTTTTATCATTCTCTATTCTCCTTCTTCTTTCTATTAAGTCTGCTTACCTGTTTGCTGTTTTATCTGTCATATTTCCTTTGCTCTCGACCTTATCTCTCTATATTAATTAATTCCTCTTTCTCACACATTCTCCTTTTCTGCGCTTCTTTTGTTTCTGATTTCTATTACTTCGTTTTATCTATGTGGTTTTCTCTATTTTCTCTATCTTTCTTTCTTCCTTTCTTGCGTCCTTCTTATCTTTCTCCACTTTCTCTTTTGCTTCTCTAATACATATCTCTTCTCCCTGCAGACTATTCCCCTTTCTGCTTATCTTTACTATTCTCCACATTTCTAATCGCCTCTGCTCTCTCTCATTTTATTTTCTTCTTTAAAATGGGAACTTTATTATATAGGTATTAAAGAGTTTTAGAGAAAATTCGAACACACTGAATTAACTTAAATTTCATCTTCTTTTCGACAAAGTTATTCTATGGTTCTTTTTCTCCCTCTTTCTCTGTCTTTCGTGTATATAGGTAAAATATAAAGAAATTATATTTTACCTATGTACATATCTTTTCTCTATAATATTTTTGTGACATTTTTCATATTTTTTTTCTTCCTTTCTCACTGTTTTTTTTTTTTACTTTCCCTATGTAGAATGTATATTACTTTCCTTATATATTCTATATAGGGAAAATAATTATTTTCGTGCACGAGAATATCTATGGGTGCTATATCTCAAAATTAAATGATCCGTTCGAGATTAAACTTTAAACTTAAGGTTTTATCGTTAAAAACTGGAACTGAAAAGCTTTTGATAAACATTCAGGAACTTTTCAAACAAAAGTTAAAGGGAATGAGAAACTGAACAAGTTTTATTAAAACATGTTTTATTAACTTGCGAGAAAAAAAATGATAATTAATAATTTTGACATTTTTTACTATTGCTAATAAACTATAGGAAATTTATATATCAAGTAATTGTAAATAATCCCAAATTGAGCAAAATATTAAGAATAGCCTTTTCGGTAAACCTCATAGTTTTCGAGTAAAAATATATATATTCTATGATGGCCACATCGTTATTTTTCATTTTCATTCCTTCTTTTGCCCAGTTCCTTCTCAACTTTCTTTTTCTTGCAGTAGTCTCTTACTCTTATCTCTACCCTTTTTATGAAAAAGCTTGGTTTTTATCAATTATTTACCTGTCATTTCATAATGTTTTACTAAGAGATAAGTGAGAAACTTATTCAAGAAATATATTTTACTTTTTATTTTCTTGCTCGCCCCCTCTGTCATGCCTACCTTCTCTGTCCCCCGTTTTTTGTTTCTTTTACTTTGCTTCTGTCTCTCTTCTCTATTTCTCTTTTTAAGTAAAATATTTTTTTCTTATGCTCTTACATTTCCCCTCCCATTTTTCTAGATCTCTACCAGCTTAATTATATTTTTATTTCCGTTTTTTTTTTAATTTCTTCGTTTAATCTTTACCTTTCTATGTTTTTATTTTTAATCTTTCCTCAATTATCCTCTGTATCTAGTTCAGTTCTTTTTCTTCTTTCTCTTTCGTCTGCTTAATTCTGTCCCTTTGCTTTATCTTTCATAATTACTTTAATATATCGAAACTTCTATAACCTATGTCTCTTTCTTTCTTATTTCTTGTCTCCTCTATCTCAATCTTCTCCCTTTCTTTTCAGCCTCTTCTCTTGCCTATGATTTTTTCTGCTCTCTCTATTCTCTTTTCTTTATTATCTACTTGTTTTGTTTTTCCTTAATTCGCTAATCCCCCTTTTATTCTGATCCATATTTTCTTTAGTTATTTCTGCTCTATCTGCGCTCTCTCTCTCTCTCTCTCTCACACACACTCTTCCATCAAGAACGGGAAATCCTTTGCTTGTTTATGTTTGTTTTTTGATAAGTTGAACAATTTTATATTTTTGGGTGAAGAACTGGACTTTGTATAGTGAATTTGCAAGTATAATTCTCTTTCCTTGCATTTTTTTCTCTGCTCTACTTTTTCTAATCCACTTTTTTCTCCTTCTCCTCTCTCTCTCGTCTCTTTCTTTTTCGGTTACTTCTATCTGTTCTCTATTTTTTGTATTCACTTTTTCTCTTTTCTCTGTCTACTTTCTGCATATCTTCCCAATTATTTACCATCTTTTATTTTCTTTATTCTGCTTCTATATTTTAATTTTCTATCTTTACAATATTACCTCTTTCTTTCGTTCTCGTCCTTCCTTTATCTTACCCCTCTCCCTTACATTTCCCTCATCTTTACTTCTATTATTTATCCTCCTTTTACTTGCCTCTCGCTCACTGCATTTTCCGTTTTTTAAATGAGTTTGTAGTGTTTTCTTCTTTTAAAAAGAAATAATTTAAGTCTCACTTTCTCTTCCTATTCCGTCCCGTCTTTTTACCTATTCTCCTGTGCTTATTTTTTCCTGATTTCTCTTAAATGGCATATTTTTTTGTGTTTTAGCAGTTTGAAAACATATAAGATTGTCGGTATAAAGTTATTTTAAATACTATACGTCTCTCTTTTTATACCCTCCTTTTTTTGTATATCTTTATATCTATTTTTTCTTGATTTTCTTATCATCCTTGTTGAGGTATTTATGTATCTTTCTCTTTTTTTCTTTAATTTTATCTGGATTGCTCTTCTGCTTCTGCTGCGTTCTTTCTACCTCTTCTTAATAATTATTTTCTTTTTTTCTCAATTCCTTTCTCTTTTTCCCTTTCTCTTCTTTATTTCTTCTTCTTCTCAATTTACTCCCTTTATTTTTGCTCTACTTTTTTATAAGTTTTTCTTAGATATTGCTCTTTCTACACTCTCTTTGTTTCTCTTACCTTTATTGACTATTAGATATCTCTGTTCTATCTGCCCTCTCTGCTTTCTCGTTAATCTTTTCTTTTTCATTCCTTTTTTTATGTTTTCTTCAGTAACTATGACAAGTTGGAGAATGTTATGTTTTCGCTAAAAAAAATGTGAACGAGAGAATCATTCTAGTGGAATTAATTTGCTTTTCTCCTCTACCCGTTCCCTATTTCTTTCCTTACTTCACTTTATCTACTTCTCATTTCGCGACCATCTCTCTCTCATCAATTATCCTTACCGGATTGTCTCTTTTCTCTTTTTTCTCTCAACTGTCTATTCTCTTTTTCTCAACCATCTCTTTCTCCTCAATTATGCTTACCGGACTTTCTTGTTTCCCTTTAATCTTTTCTCGTTACTTTCTGAACTGTTTGTTACCTTTGTATTTGCTATTTTTATAATTTAAATTTTGAATATTAGTCTTCTTTTCTTTCTCTCTTTCTTTGAAAAGAAAGAAGGAAATAATATAGTAAAGAGAAAACAGAGAGAGCACATTTATAAATGTCACGAATATTGTAGCCTTCTCTCCTTATTATTCGAATATATTTTCTTTTCTCTGCCTTAGTTATATCTCTTATCGTTTTCTTCGCTGGCATCTTTTCCTTACCTCTGAAATTTCTTGATTTTCCATAATTTACTCTTCATTCTCTTTCCCAGGCTTCAACTGAGATAATAGAGATATTCCTTCTTTTCTACTACTCTTATTTCTTTGTCTTCTTTATGTACTATTTATTTCCCTTCTTGAAGATAAACGTAAAGGAAGAAAGAAATAAAATTTAAAGAAGAACATTCCATCTTCGTTATTTTACCTTTGTCACTTTCTCCTCTTGTATCCACGATGCTTAAGATTTTATTTATGCTTATTTCTTTTTCTTCATTGGTTTCCGTCTTCTCGTATTCTCTTCATAAAGGAGAATTGGTTTTAATTTAAGAATTTAGTGATTTTAATAATAATAATAATAATAATAATAGTCTTTATTTCCATTAGGCAAAAATACAGCATAGGAAGTGTCAAAAATACAATACAAATACAAATTAGAGGTAAAATATACTAGGTATATAAATCACAAATAACAATAAATAGTAGTACACATAATTTAAAGGTCGCACGCAAAAAACTCAGTGATTGAATAAAATGAATGTTGTAACAATAGGGATTTCACTTTCTTATTAAACAATTTATAATTTGAAACTGATTTGATTGAGACAGGTAATTTATTATATATTTTAATTGCCATTATATTGGGGCTCTTTGCCGTCATAGATAAAGAATGAATAGGAACTGATAAATTAAAAGTTTGCCTAAAATTATAGTTACTTAATGTTCGACATTTATCAAATTTATCTGAGTTTCGCCTGATATAACAAACACAATTTAAAATATACAGCGATATAACAGTTAAAATATTTAATTTTTTAAAAAGTTCACGACAAGAGACTTTAGGATGTTGAAAAGTCGTAGTCCTTATTATTTTCTTTTGTAAGATTAAGATATTATTAATGAGGGCAGAATTTCCCCAGCACATTATGCCGTAACTCAATAGTGAATTAACATGAGCAAAATAATATATTTTTAAAACATCAATTGTAATAAATTTTCGCATTTGCCAAATGACAAAACCATGTTTGACATTTTCTTAGATATATTATCAATATGCATGTTCCATTTTAAATTCGAGTCTATTAAAAGACCCAAGAAATTGACGGAGTTACTTTGTTTTAACGACTTGTTATTCCCACGCACCAATAGACTGTGATCTAGATAAGATGGTGAAAACAAAAGCATATTAGTTTTTAATTCATTCAAAGCTAATCCATTACGCTGACAGTAGCTTTGCATCTCTGATATAACCAACGTGGTTGATTGAACTAGTTCGAAGTTATTTTTTCCGATCACTGAAGCAGATGCATCATCGGCAAATAATGTAATAAAACTATTGGATATGGATTCGTTTATATCATTTAAAAATAAAATAAATAGCAGTGGACCTAGAGTACTTCCCTGAGGAACACCTGTAGGGACCATATTTGCCTCAGATAATAGTGTATCACCATTTAAAGAAAATTTAACTTTTTGAGACCGGCCATCTAAATATGAGGTCAACCAGTTAAAAGCTTGGCCTCTGATGCCTTGATCAAATAATTTGTTCATGAGAAGCCGGTGATTAATTGTGTCAAATGCCCCTGTTAGGTCGAAATAGACACATGCTGTTTTATTTCTGGCCTCGATGTTTTTGACAATATAATTATATAAGGACAAAATAGCGTCAGATGTTGCAAGTCCTTTACGAAAACCGAATTGGTTATTTGATAAGATATTTTCTTTATTAATAAAAGATATCAATCTGTTAAAGAATGCTTTTTCATAAATTTTTGAAAAAACCGATAATAGAGCCACTGCCCTATAATTAGTAATACTGCTTTTATCGTTTTTCTTATAAATTGGGACTATAATTGATATTTTTAGTTCCTCAGGAAAAGTACCATCTTGAAAAGAACGATTTATTAAATAGGTTAAGGGATATATGATACTATCCAACACATGCAATAAGATATTACATGGTACACCATCATGACCAGATGATCTCTTAATACAAACAGTCTTTATAATTATTGCGATTTCATCAACTGACATTGGGGAAAGGAATAAAGATTTTTGCACATAAGAGGAGCGTTTATGTTTAATGTTTGTCATATTATTAGTTAAAGAATGCACAGATTCAGTGAAGTAGTCATTAAAGACACGTGGAATATCATGCTGATTTTTTATTATATTACCCTGACTATCTGTAAATCTACTAGCTGAGCCATTCATGGAATTCTTATTTCTTTCCTCATCAATGATGGACCATGCTGCTTTTGACTTATTACTTGAGTTGAGTAGTACATTATCATAGTAACTTTTCTTTGCAGTGTCTATACTTTGTTTATGTACATTTCTCATTTGTTTATATCTGTCCAGTAATTTCTTGTCATTTGTTTGTTTGCAAAGTTGAAATGTATCACGCAACAGGATGCCTTGATTTTTAATTTCGTTGCTTATCCAGGGCTTACCTACTTTTTTGCGTTTTGAGTTCGGTTTCTGAACCTTTAGCGGAAAACAGGTATCAAAAATGTACAAAAATCTATTATAAAAATTTGTAAAATTTATATCATGGCTTTTCAAATCATCAAAATTCCAATCTTCATTTTGAATTAAGAACTGGAATTGATTAATATTACGAGTATTATTAAAAGAGCGTTTAAAATATGATTTATTATGCAAATCTTGACTTTTTTCTTGAAAGGTAATAGTTTTAGGAAAATGGTCAGAGATATCTGAATAGATTATACACGGGTTAAGGTGGTCAATATTAATGTTTGAAAATATATTATCAATTATAGTTCTGGAATTACCAGAAATACGCGTATATTCATTAATGCAGCCCTGCAGACCATACATTGCACTGACATTAATAATATCTTTAGCATCTCTACCTAAAAACTCTTTGTCGAAATTAATATTAAAATCGCCGCATACAAAACACGGGTTGTGAAAATTGGAAAAATTATTTAAAAAAATATCAAAGTTATGTTTAAAATAGATTATGTCAGCATGAGGTGATCTATATAGACAACTTACATATATAGCGTTATCATTTAAATAGAACTTAACACTAGCATATTCGAATAACACATTTATTTATTTATTTATTTATTTATTTATTACAAACCCAACAGACCTAAGGTCCAATTACAGGGTGCATAATATTTAATAAAGTATACAATTTAATAATAATACAAATACCTAAATTAAACTATAGCATAAAAATTAATCTATATTAAAATTATTTAAGGCTATTAAAAAAAGAAGAGAACAAACTAAAAAAAATACAAGTTGTTGAAATATCAGAATACCCACAATTATTGTTGCAATTCAATACAAGAATAAATCTCCTTCTTAAAGTTATCAAAAGAAGTGTTGAAAATGTCCACCGCATAAGAATATTCATTGGAAATACGACTCAGGCGAATAATTGGAGAGTTATAGCAGTGGAGCGTATTTGTCACAGAATATGTAAGGCATTTAGAATATCTAAATTCAAATCTTGGAATGTGAAATTGAAGCCTTACTAACATTTGTTGATCATCAATAATATAATGTACACACTTATACAAATAGCACATTGCTACATAGTTATGTAAATTTTTCACAGATAAATAATTAAATTCTACCAGCAGGTCGTGGTAGTTAACATCGAATCGATATAGTCCATGTTTAACAAAGTATAAATATCTCAGAAATTTTTTGTGTACACGTTCCAATAAATTAAAGTATTTTTCATACATCGGTGACCAGATAACTGAACAATAAGTAATTTTGGATAATACATAGGCATCAAACATCGTTTTTAGTGCATCAATAGATTTAAATGACTTGCAATTGCGTATAATAAAACCTAACATGCGAAAACATTCTTTTGATAACTTCTCGATATGGCTGTTAAATGTAAGTTGGTTATCGAAATACATCCCAAGATCTTTCATCTCGCTAACACGAGTTATCATATCCCCATTAATGTTGTAGTGAACATGTATAAGTTTAGACTTGCGTGAGTAAGACATAACAGTACATTTCCTTATATTAAGTTCAAGGTTGTTATTACAGCACCAAACATAAACAAAATTTATATCGTTCTGTAGTTGAACACAATCATCATTAGATTCAATTGTATGGTACAATTTAAGATCATCTGCATATAGTAACACCTTGCTTTTTAAATTTACACAAACATCATTAAAATACAATAAAAACAACAATGGTCCGAGATTAGAACCTTGAGGTATCCCGCTTGTTGAGAAGTATTTATGAGACCGAATCCCGTTGATTTCTACAAAGTGTATCCGCATGTTTAGGTGGGACTGCAGCACACGCACAACATTGTCTTGTATTCCAAATTGACGAATCTTTGTTAGAAGTATAGAATGATCGATTTTATCGAATGCCTTGGTAAGATCCGTATATATGACATCTACCTGTTTACCAGCATCCATATGTTCGGAGATATCTTGAGTAATATTGATTAAATTCGTACATGTCGATCTTTTCTTCATAAAACCATGTTGCGAAATAACGATGTCACTTTCTACTTGACACTTTATATGTTCAAAAAGAATTCCTTCAAATACCTTGGAGAAATTGCTCAAAATAGCTATAGGACGATAGTTTTCGATAATGTCGGTTTGACCTGATTTAAAGACGGGGCATACCCGCACATGTTTCCATTTGTCAGGATATACGCCAGAACTTAAAATCAGTTTAAATATATGGTGGAGTGGCTTACTTAACGTAAAAGCAGCATCTTTCAAAATAAGCGCAGGTATCATATCTACTCCAGATGTTAATTTCGGTTTCAATTTACGCAAATGTTTCTCTACGTCATCAATACTGATATTAAGGTCACCGAAATGCTCCGTGATATGCTCATGTTGTTGTTGAACTACTGAGTTAGCTAGTGGATATGACTTACTGAACTGATTTGCGAATGCGTTTGAAATTTCATAGGAGTCAGATATTATTTTATCACCATATTTCATGATTCCAGGTATACGGGTAGCATTCCTTTTGTTGTTAACAAATGTCCATAGTAGCTCGGGGTTTGACTTCAGTTCCTCCTCAGATCGTTTAATATAGTTTTTGTAAGCGGATCTAATTTCATATTTAACTGAACGTCTCAAATCGTCATATTTACATCCGTTTTATTGCAATTTTTAATTTTTCTTATTTCAAAATTTAAATTATTTTTTAAAAATATTGCAACACCGCCTCCTCTACCATCCTGCCTACAGTGATAATCGCCTAGAACATATGATTTTAATTTTATTTCATCAATTTCCATATAGGTACACCAAGTTTCTGATAAACAGATAACTTCAGGAAAATTTAGTGATTCTAAGAGAAACTCAAGATCGTCTACTTTATTTCGAATACTTCTAATATTTAAGTGAAAAATAGTTACCCCGCATTCACTTGTTACGTGCCTAGCTGACTCGAGGCCGTGTTGGTTAAATTTGAATCCTTTCGGAATCTGAATCTATTAACTGCTGCACCAGCAGGCCATATGTTTGACTCATAGACAGATTTGACGTGCTCGATGGGAAACGATACTTTAAAAGAGCACGCTTTTTCAGTTGTATTCAAGGGTTCACAATTAAATTTAATATTAGGAGCCGATTGCTGCAAGAAAGATTTTAAATCAGAGGCGGTTGTTTCATTATATAATCTATATACATGTAGGTATCCTAATTTGGAGATGGTTTTTATATTAGTAATTGCGTTATTAGAACCGATGATTGGTTTTTTACCCTTATTTAAAGAGAACGTCTTATTTTTATTATTTACGTTTCTAATATCATTGTCTTTGTTTTCTTTGTTTGGCGCAGTTTTTTTCAGTGCAGGTTGTTGATTGCGATTACTACGCTGGTTATCTTCAGATCCAATAGATGGTGTAGGAGAACTGTGTGGACCGTTACACTCTTTCAAATCCTCAACAGTAGATTTCAGTAGAGCCGAAGTCATGTGAATTGCAGTCTTCTTCGCTTTTGAGTTATTTTTATCTCGATCCTCTTCAGATAGTACTGGTTGTTTTGGGGCATCTGCTGGATCTTTTGTTTTCTTTGATTTATTGTTTTTATCCCTTAGTTGACAAATAAGTTCTTCTTGTGTATCGATTCTACCCTCCAAATGGCGGATGAGTTGTTTCAACAGTAGCACTTCTCTGCTTAAATGGTCAGCTTCGCATCTGGATTTAACACACACAGTGTTTGCACACTCCTGGATTTTGTCACGCATTTTGTTATTGTATTTAATTAACAAATCGTTATTGCACTGTTCAGGAAGCTTGTGGTGAATAAATAAATCAATTATATCGGCCTTTTTCAGTTTGCCGATCTCGGCAAACAAAAGCGAATCACTTTCCTCCATCTTTTAATATATTAAGGCGATATTAAAAAGAAAGTCCACTTCCGCGGGAATCGAACCGTGTTTTCTCCGTTAGAATGACTTCGCCTTAAGCACTGCGGCAATTTGGTACTTGATTATTGTAGAGATGGATTAGATACTGCTTTCTTATTGCTTCAAAAAACAACAAAACCACATCTTCTTAATTTGAGGTTAGGAGTAGATTGTTTATAAAATTGTTTAATAACTTAATAAAACACTTATAGTTTTTATATTAAGAACTCACAAGTTTCTCACACTTCTTGAATGTATCCTTTGCGTTATGATTATCACTTATCAATGAACAAGCACAAGTTTATTTTATATTTTCGTTGATGATAGAACATACACGTTTAATCACCTGTATATGTATTTTAAAGAAAATTTTCACACACAAAATTAACTTGAATTGTTTATATTTCTCAAGAAAGTTCTCTAGATAAAGTTCTATAACTCTCTCTATTTATTCTTTTCTCTTCTCTGCTTTCATATTATTCCTTTTCATCTGTTTCTCCCACTCTACTTTCATATTCCTCTTTTGTTTTACATGTTTTATGTATTTTTTTCCATTCTTTCTCATTTGCATATTAGTAATGTTAATTTTTATATCTCATTTTTCTATATCTTAAGCTTTTATCATTTTTCTTTGTTTCGAAATTTTTTAATAGTTATTTCTCCGTTGTTATTTTATAGTATTTCTTTCTGTACTCTTCTTTTCACTCCCTATGTTTTCTTATTATTATCTATCATTTAATGTTTCTTACTTATTATTATTTTTACTTTTTCTATTATGCTTATCTTCTCTTTTTTTAAATTTCTCTTATCTCCTTTCTTAACAATTTCTTGTCTATCATTTATCTTTTACTCTCCATAACATTTTTTTATGTCTCTTTTCATACTTATTGTTGTATTTACTTTTCCTTTTATTAATTTGGTTGTTAAATTAAAACATGTTAAATATTTCACCACGGGTAAAGTGAGAAAACTAATTCATCATTTTCTTTTTATGCTTCACTTCTTCTGAATTTCTTTCATCTCCTTTCTCAACCCGCTTATCTTTTTTGCCGTGAGTGAAGATAACTCTCATCCTTATTTTCTCTTTCAGGTGTAAATATTTTGAAGATATGCCAACTGTCTCCTACAATTTGGTCGAATGCTTGTTATTATCTTTAATTTATAGGAACAGCATTTAATTTTAGAACAACTTTTAACTTGCAGACTTAAAGACAGAATTCAATTCTAAGAAAGTATCTTCTACACACACTTTTGCTTTCTCTGCTAGATCATAGCTCTTCGTTTCAGTTATAGATGCGTATATGAAAATCCATCATTTCGCATTAAATTTGTAACATAGTTAAGTCACTTTGATGTATGAAAGTATCACAGTTTTCTTACAAAGACTTGTTTAGCGTTTCTGCTTTGAAACACCAACAAATACATTCTGCGTTCCAATAAACGATCGAATCAGGACTATCTATGTACCACATCGACGCGAAGTTTTATATTTATTTGCGATAGAAATGTAAATGGGCCTTCTGGCAACAATAGGTGGGAAGTATCTTTAGGGCTTCGGAAAGAAGGAAGTGCCTTTGTGGTTGCAGATGGCCGCTATAGTGCACGCGAGCGGTAAGCACTTTTAGGGACGGATCGATATCGGTGTCGGTATTAAGAAGTAGAGAGGGTGGGGAGGGCAGGAGTGTATCAACTTATACTTCCTGCTGGGACAATAAAAAAAAGTTACGCGCGTCGGCCATTGCGGGGGGAAAATATAGCGACAAAATAATACAAATGGGAATGACGGGCGAAAGTGTTCGTTCGTGGGGGTTGAAAATGGATTTCCGCTCATCGATAAGAATAAGAGCGAACGTACTTTAAAAAGTGTGGAGGGGGTAGATGTGCAGATTGTAATTTTCTTAGGTAATTTTCAATTTAAAACTTGTATTTCCTTTGAAAATGATCGTTGCAGATCAAAACATATGTCAGGAAATTAAATACAACAATATGACACATAAAAAGTGATCTAATTTAAAATTACCTATTATTATAATTTTGTTTTATTAAGAGTGCAGTCAACAATATATCTACCAAGAAGGTTTTAAGTTTACTAAAGCTTTAGTAATTCATTCATCATAATGAATCTTTGTATTACCCTCATCAACCATCAAACACCTAATGATTAGACATTAGCCCTCATCATGTCTACTTTTAGTTGATGTGAAATTAACCTTGATGAATCGTTTATAATGGTTAGATTTTAAATTTGACTCGTTGTTAAATGATTATAGCTATTTATTGGTGTAGAATAGTCGTTATAGACGAGACAGCAGTCAATACCAATCAAAAATAATTATCAAGGGTTCACTGAGGTAATGGAACGCCTGAGGGCGGGCGTCGGGATTTCCATTACGTGTCGAATTTAAATTACTGTCCCGGATTATCGTAAGTGGCGTTACAAGCAGACCCTCCAGGACGAACATCCCGTACACACAATGATCGCTCATTCGAAAAGCCACTAACACGAAGCACGTAATCCACCCTGAGACCTCTAATTTCTACGAATGATATTAACTCAGTGTTCTCCAATACTCGAATTATTAATACCGAAAATTTGATTTTTATGCCACACAAAATGTCTTGTAGTAGCTCTACCAAAGAAAATTT
This sequence comes from Ontholestes murinus, assembly GCA_963969525.1. Taxonomy (NCBI): domain Eukaryota; kingdom Metazoa; phylum Arthropoda; class Insecta; order Coleoptera; family Staphylinidae; genus Ontholestes; species Ontholestes murinus. The sequence continues at coordinate 6,031,391 of OZ018397.1, read as the reverse complement.
TTGTCATGCTTTTAAAACCTCAATTTGCGTTAAAAAAATATCATTATCAATCATGCTACTTTAGACTTTGATGAGCTCGTCATCCTCATTAATCATCTGCTTTTTAATAGATGTATCATCTATAGATGATTTTTGGATGTATGGGGAACCTCTTACCATTCATACTCTATACCACAAAAAATGTGGAAGAAGCAAAGTCTTGTAGTAGGTCTAAAATATTTTGACGTGCCTTTAGAACCCCAAGTACTGTATACAACATATTTTTACCTATCACTCATATTAATTAAGTCCAACAGCCTTTGAAACAGGATAGTGTTCCGCTCACCCAAAATTCTCAAAGCGATCTCCTTCAAACCACACAAGAGATTACCCTCGCCTGTGTCCCTCCTCGCAACTCCTCGGAAACAGCGGCATCGTCTTCGGGATGACTTTAATTTTTATACACCGTACTGAAACTTCTTTTGAACCTCCTTGTACCTCTCCAAAACTTAAAGTATCGTCTTCGGTGCGACTGAAGTTTCTACACACCGTACTGAAGAGGCAAACTGCAGAACTTGTCTCAAATATCTTGTTTATTTTTTCCTTCAGCAAAGTTAACTAGATCGTTACACTATTTACATAACAACGGTGTTCCATCAAAACTGTTGAAATGTATTATTTGCGGCGATCTATCAAAACCTCTCGCCTAGTTCGGAAAATATCGTTTGCGCGCCGACGACGACGACGACGACGTTGTATGATGGATACGATTCTTAGTTAGTGACATTTCGTAAATAGGCGACCGTTGTGCGTTAGATTGATTAAGGGCCTTGATTGATGTTTCATTACTTGATTACGGCAACGGCTGTTCGGGCCACGATAAATATTTATAAAAGGTTAACTTCGCGTGCGGAAACTTCTGAACCGGAATTGCACCCGGAGTAAAATTACCTGCAGCTACTATCGATTTCTAGTGTACTAAAGTAATTACACACCTGTGCAGTTTGTTCGATCGTACATGATTGTCCATCACGTAAAAAGATAAAACGTACAAATATTTAATGTTTAATTGTTGCTATGTTTATTAATACTTTTTTTTTAATTTCAGGTAAGTGAATCCAAAGGAATGACCAATTTAAGAGTAAATCAGTTCTTAAGAGAAAACTACGTACCGAATCATCGTTTACAAAATCTTCGGAACTTTGGTAATGTAGAAAAAAGAAAATATTTAGTAAAATCGTTAGAAATATTATTACCTTAATTATAGATCTTGCGTGCGTACTGTAGATTGGAGGGTAGGATAGAATCTATCCACCCACCCCACATATTAATTTTCACTCCTATCACCTCACCATTAATTCTTTAAAAACAATTAGTATAGACATAGTGAGAGTGTCCACATCCCCCTTCTCTGCCCCTCCGTGGCCCCACTTTCTCCTACCTGAAGACTCCTTTGCCTTCAGCACCATCGTAGCGAAGAATGTATGAACTTCCCAGCTGTGTTTAGATGCCAGCAACGCTCCAATCCGATTTGCTATCCAGCCCCTATATTTTGCTATCTCACATCGTGCAGTTCTCTAGGGTTCTCCAGGTGCACCGCTGTATCGGGTTCACACCAACTCCAGTGTCTTTAGAATGACACTCCACGAGAGATACTTCCCTGCTCTTTTCTGGAAAACCATTCTTAACCTATCTTTTTGTCCCACCTCTTGTCAACATCCGCGTAGCTTTCTAGAAGCGAGTCAACGCAATGTTGTGAACCCCAACTATTCGGTCTGTTATAGCGATCCTCATCCACCTCCTCTTTCAGCTGTCACCATTTCTCCTCCTTGATTTGCCTGATTGCCAGGTGTAGCTTGTCCTCGAATGAGATAGTAATAGTTGGCTCCCCTCCTCACCTATTTATCCACCAGTATACCAACCTGTGTCTCGCATTCATAAATATTGAAGTCACCTAATAATCCATAAAAGAAATTTCAAGGTTATCCAAAAGTTGACTTTTTTTGTTTCAATGGTCATTTGGGTTATAAATTTAAAGACCATCTAACCTTGATTCAAGATCGTTTTTGATCATTAGACGGTCATTCAAAGTCGTTTGAGGTCATCTTATGACTATTTTAGGTTAGTAGATAAATTATTATAATCCAATAATTATTAAAGGTAATTAATTTAAGTTATTTAAGATTATCCAACATTGAAGATTATGTGATGTCATGTAACGATCGCCCAAGATCATCCACTCGTTATTCAAAGTTTTTTTAAGTTATTCAATGATCATTTAAAATCATCCAAGTATATTTAGTTATTAAAAGTTGTTTAATTTCACCTGACAACCTTTCAGAGCCATCCAAAGATCTTTAAAAAAAAGTTAGTCATCTAATAATCCTTAGAAGTTTATCTGACCATCTTTCAAGGTCATCCAAGGATCATTTAGTAATCCTTAGAAAAAGATTTTGGATTATCCAAGAATTATCCTTCATTGTTAATGGAAATCATTTCAGTCATAGTTTTAAAAGCCATGCTAATGTTCATATGACTGTCTTTCAACAATATTCGAACTCTTATAATGCTTAGAAGAAGATTTATCCATGAGTTATCCTTCGTTTTCAATGCAAATCATTTGAGTTAAATATTTAATAACCATCCAACCTTTATTAAAGATCATTTATAGCTATTAGACGTGCATTAACGATCTAGTTTATTTAAGGTCATCTAATTTTAATTCAAGTCAATCCTTTGAGGTTAATTAGGAATTTCCGATATTCAAGTTCATTTAAGGACATAGAACTATCGTCCTATATTATCCAATTGTCATTCAAGGTTTATTAAAGTTATACATTAAATATCATCCAAGATTACTCAATCATTCGAAACTGTTTATAAGATGACCTTACAAGTTCGTCCAACGATCATTAAAAATAAGTGAAGTAATGTAAAAACCCTTAAAAGTTATCGAATAATTATTATTCCTTAATAATCTAAATTATTTAAAGACCACCCAACATTGGTTTAAGATCGTCTAAGATCATTCAAGTTGATTCAAGATCATCTAAAGACTATTTCTTTATTATTTAAAACCACCCAGCGATTATTTAATAGAGTCTTTTGAGATTATTTTGTATTATTCAACAACAAGTTCATTTAACGATTGTCCAAGGTCATTCAACCGCCATTCAAGGTTTATTTAAGTTATCCAGTCATCTAAAAGACATACAAGATCATTTAGCCTTTTAAAATTGTTTACGTTCATCTGATAGCATCATCATCATATTTGAAATCTTCTAATAGTGTTTATAAGAAGATTTAGGATTATCAAACAAGTATCCTTTTATACGATGAATTAAATTCTCACTTAACCCGTAGTGAAACATTTTTTTGTTAATTAGGAGGTTAATTAAATAAAATAAAAAAATAGTGAAAGACAACCAAGTGTTTAAGTAATTTAATTTAATAGACTTTTGTTTAAGTTTATTATGATCTAAAAACTATCCAACCTTGATTTAAGATCATTTATGATCTTAAATGACTCAGTCATTCGAAATAGATTGTTAAAAAATTCACTTACTTTCCCTGTATTGTTTTCGTGTTTTTTTTTAAATTTTTTGCGGAAATATCCGTTTTGACGTCCCCTGAGTTCATTCCACTGATTTCGGGGGAAAAAATGTGTGTGTGTGAGTGTGTCTGTCTGTCAGTCTGTCCGTAGGTGCTGTATCTCAAAAATGAATCATCCGATTGAGATGAAACTTTAAACTTAAGATTTTATCGTTAAACGATCTTCGGAAACGATTGAGATCGTCCGCAAATTGAGGGCCTTGGTGACTCACCACCTGATCAAAGACTAGAGACTCCCCAACTATTCCGTAGGGTCTGTCCAACCGATCCTCATCCACCTCCTCCTTAGCTATCACCATTTATCATCCTTGATCCGCCTGATGAGGCGTAGCTTGTCCTCAAGTGGGATAGGGATAGTTGGGAAGCGAACCTCACCTCGGGCACCATTTTTACCACCAGTATGCCAACCTGTGTATCGCTGCTTTCTTGATCTTGGGGATGTCCACGCCGCAGGCTGCTTTCAGTCTTCTGGAGTATTTCTCTGCTCCAATTGTAGGTCTGCAGCTTTCCTTCATGGACCTGGCTTTACTATCGTTGTCCATGCGATCAAGCCCACCTGACAACCATTTCACTCATTTACATCTATTTTACAGTTCATCCAATAAAATCCTTTTTCTTTGTTTGTCATAACTTCTTATATTTAACTGAAAGGTATGAGCATCTAACTTTCTTAACGCTCTATTTTTTTTTTGAATATGAATAATATATTAAATATTTTTTTTAGAGATTAGAAAGGATTACATGAAAAATGCAAACTCAATGAGGTCTAAGAAAAACACCAAAAATTACCTCAAAACTACCCTCAAAAATTCCTATCTCCAGCCATGCGTTTTTTGGCGTCTATTTAATTTTTTTGTTCGGCGCCAACATTAAAATCATTGCTCGAAAATAGTGAAAAATCGAAAAGACACAAAAAACACACTCAAAATTTTCTAAATAATTACAAAGCATACAAAATGGCAACGTAATTTTTAAATAATTTCAATTTAATTTAGCCTCGTTACATCCTTAATTCGCCTTTTTTCAAACCATTAAAAATAATTGAAAAACAATCGCTATCGACTTAAAATTTTATTAATTTTTCTCCAAATACATTCGTTCTCATAAACAAATACTAAACTGCAAAAATAACAACGAGATTTTTAAATAATTTCAATTTAATCGAGCCACCTTAAATTCTGCACATTCGTCTTAAAATTTTCCCAAAATCCACTTAAAATTTTAAAAACTTACTGAATTTTATAAATAAATACAAAATAACAAAATGAGCGATATTTTTTTATAATAAAATGCAGTCTTGTTGAATCCTGAATGACAAAACATCTTTTTTTTAAATTTAGTACTAAACTATCAAAATTAACGACGCATTTTTTAAATAATTCCAATCAAATTCACCCTCAGCAAATCCTTGACTCGCTCCTTTTTCAATTGGTTAAAAGCAATTGAAAAACAAACGATATCGACTCGAAATTTTTAGAATTCACTCGAAATACATCCTATTTTATAAATATCTGTAATACATGCAAAATGACAACGTGATTTTTAAATAATTTCAATCGGTAAGTTCTTATCTTCCGCTTGTTTCAAATGATTAAAAATAATTAGAAAAACAAACGATGTCGACTTAAAATATGCAAGATTCACTCTAAAACACTTTTCTATATATGAATAACTACTAAATAACCGATAATTTTTTTAAAGTTCTTAAATTTTTTCAAAAACTCAACTTTTATATTTTCAGAATTTTCCTACATTTTTTTTTTCGTCGAGAATGGACGCAGCATTTGTGTTTTATGTTTCTGAAATTCACACTTCTTGAATTTTCAATTGATTACGCTTTCAAACTGATTTTTTGTTCTTTCGGCAGTTTCTCTTCAATTTTATTTTTAAATAGTTTTCTAGAATTCTCGAGCAATTATTGTCTAATTTTTTCAAACTCCCCATCAGATATTCTAATATTTTCTAGCAATCGCTTGTTTAATTTTTTCTAGAATTGTTTTTCCACTAGATTTCTGGAATTTTTCAGCACCCCTTCATTTTGCGGGAAACAAAAACCAAATTTAAAAATTTTTTGGATTTTAACTTTACAAATTTTGGAAGAGAATTTTGAGAATTAGCAAATTCTCTTTTAAAATTTGGAAAGACTCTCGGAGGCTCTTAAAATGTTTCAATTTCTCTTCTAATTTTTTTTGTATTGTCCTTCATTTTGCTCTATTTTTAAAAATTTCTTACTATATATCTTTGAATATATTCCTTGCCTAATTTTCTCGGAGTTTCCTAAACACTATTCCACTGGATTTCTCGAATTTTTTGCAATTATTTTCATAAATATTTTTTTATTCTTTATGACGAAAATAAATTTTCTTCTAGAATTTTAAAGCAATTTTTTAAAATTATTTAGCAGTTTCAAATTCAGAATATTTTTTTAAAAGCTTTTCAAGAAAGAAATCCAATAATTTTCAGCACTTTTCTTTTAAAATCTTTAGAATTCTTCAGATTTTTGTCAAAACTTTTATTCAAGACTTATCGTTTGTTTTAATAATTTTTTTCCCGCATTGTTAGGTTCTGGTGCATTTTTCTGTCTTATTTTGTCAGAATTTTCTTGAAAAATTTTAATGTTTTCTAATAATAATATAATAATTAAATTCAGTTCAGTAAACATACATCAAATTAATGTACACTATTCTAAAATGAACTCGTTAAAACAAAAGCAGTATTACATTAAGATGTAATATAACCAAAAAATAATAATAATAACATAAATAAAGAAACTAATATCTTAACTAACAGACACTTGAGTTAAATTAAAATATATGAAATTTAAAACTAAACACTCTACAAATATAATTTAAATTCACGCAAAATTAAAAAGAATACAATTTCAAAATTCTGGTAATTTGTAGATTTACTTAACGATGATAAATGGTTTGCAAGTCTATCGCAATGTTCAAACCAGGTCAATGTTGGTTCAAAATAAATACCTAGAAGTTTACCTTTTTTGCTTTAAATTGTTCATCTAAATTTCGAGTTCCAAGAATAATTGTCTGGGTTTTAGTTTCATTTAGTGTTAATTCGTTTGCTGAAAACCAATACTTTAACCGATTTTTAATGTTAGTTATTATTAGAGAGCGGATAAAAAAGCTTAAAAAATATGAAAAAAAGCACTTAAAAAGGTACAAAATTTAGTGAAAAAAAGCATTAAAAAAGCATAAAAACAGGAAAAAAAGCATAAAAACAGTTAAAAAAAAGCATAAAAACACGAAAAAAGCACTAAAGAAAACTGTATTTTCTTAATATGTTGCACGTTTATCAACATATTTTACATAGAAAACTAAAATAAACACACTTTCTTTACGCAATATACAATATCATGTAAGTATTTAAAAATTAAATTGTAATTTTGTATACATTTCGAAATAACTAAAATCTATTCATGAAAACAGTAGATCATTAAATGTTGTTCTAAGGGTTTAATTGTAAAAATGATTACTTCTGACGCTCAATAAATTTTTGAAATTGAAAAAGCTTTTCTTTATTTTAAATTATAGCTGGATCCATTTGAAAAATGAAATCAAGTTTAATTTATTTAATATCAAAAATCCTTCATTTTTACCGAATACTTCTTTCGATATTATTTTGATTTCTTGGCCAATGCGTGCAGGTATTATCTAAAATGAATCTGCTTTTATAAAGATTTGATTGTGTTGCTCACAAAATTTAAACGCGATTTTATGTAACTAAATTGTTTTGAAGGAAGCTCTTGTTTCTTAAGAACTGTTTGACTGTCATTAACTGATTTGCTTGTCGTTTCGGGAAAGTTGTACATAACCTTATTAAATTCTTCAAAATTGTTCGCATAGTACATCGTAGAATATAGCCAAGTTCCCCATTTTGTTAGCACTGGTTTATTGGGCATTGAGATATCAGGTAATGACTCCTTGAATAATTGCACTCACAGAAGAATATAAGAACTATTTTTCCATATTTAATTAAATCTAAAAATGGAAATTTCATTCTTATAGTTTCAGAAATTCGTTTCTATCCATGTGCTAAACTTGTACAATGTACTAATGCATTATTAGTAAAATTTTGTAACTTGGTATTGTCTACGGCAAAAATAAGCTTGTCAGTCCATCATTTATGAATTTTGCTATAATGTTATTATCAGTTTTCTTCAATTCTTTTGTATATATCAAAATGCTATTGGTCGGATGTCTTCATGTTAAACTCCTATTATTAAATTAAACAAGCGTCTGTGGTTTCATCATCACATATAACTATTGTTAATAATATCTTTAATTTTTTGTATGGTTTCATACTATGCAAGAGCTACATAATTTTTTCTCGGGAATGAGCATTTTACAATATTTTCCCAAGAAAGATTTAAATGCATTATTTTGTAATTTTCTTAAAGGGATATTCGAATGTAAAAGTATTTTGCACAAATGTAAATTTAATTTAAATTGTACATCGTTTGTTGAAGATGCTAAAGATTGTGAAATTTTGCTGTTTTTTTAGTTCAACTTTGAACTTTTTCAAACGTTCTTGATGTAGTGTTGTTATAACATGTTTTACATACAAGTCTTGACCAGTTAGGATGCAGTTGAGAACTAAAATAAAACTTACTATTTTTAAACATGCCTTACAAAATAATGTATAATTTTCACTTGTTAATTCTGGATAGTCTCTAATTAATTCTTGTATTGTGGTTTTCACCTTTTGCATTATGGGTTAAATATACATGTGAATTATATAATATAATTTATCTGTGATTCTCCAGGTTAATACGATTCACGCATATAATAATTTTTGATAAATAAGCAAAGTTATTGGAATGTCAATTCAATAGTTTATGAATGCGAGTTTGAATATGAAAATTAACAAAAACGGTAAATATGCGCCAGTCGTCCCATCCGTATTTTTGCCGAGAGTAGAAAATTGATACGATTGCAGAACACCTGATTATTAGCTATGACTTAAATTTGTTTACATTTAATACTTACTGGGGCCCCTGTTTGGGCCTAGTTTAACGACGTTTACATCCGGAATATCATAGGTGTGATTCCTATGAAGCGTTCGTCTGTATTATCCGAATAATGAGACGGTCTATTATATCTACTTATTTATAAATGAATCCATTGTAAATTGGTAATTTGTACTAATATTTATTAATAATAAAATTCATTATAATTATTGTATCATATTATGAAGATTTTAAACAATTATGTTGTCAAAAGACACGAAGAAAATATGTAATACAAATATAATCTATAAATGATGGGATACAGATATTTACGAAAATTCTCTATATTAGCACATTAATTTAATATCAGCGTGAAATTTTTAATAAATGTTTTTTAAATGTTTAAGAAAATGCTCCAAATAAGCATCAGAATCTAAAAAAAGCATGAAAATAAGCATAAAAAGTCAAAATAAGCACAAAAAGTCAAAATAACCAAAAAGCACAAAAAAACTTAGCGCTAAGTAATCACATTCTTCAAGATTCGTATAGATATTAAGAAATTTTTTCGATGCTATTAATAGTAGGGATAAGCATAATGCTAGAAATCCGCTCTCTAGTTATTATCTATCAAATATTGGTTTTATTTATTCTTAAATTCTTTAAGCGTTTGTATGCTTATTAAATTGGTGGGCAGTTTATTAAATATTAATTCTACTAGAATTAAAATAAAAATTCTTTCAAATTATTAAATTTCATTTTCAAAATTTTTTGGTTTTTTTTAATTATCCATCACCATTTTAATCATTTATAGATTTTACAGAATTTTACTCTATTTTTCAAGAATATTTTAATATTCATATCATATTTCTGTCCATGTATATCAGGGATTCTTATGTACCGAAAAAGAGGGTGCCCTATGGAAGCAAATATCCAAAATGGTTCAATTACGAGTTAATAAATTTGATTAAAGACAAAAAAATGGCTCACATCGCATTTAAAAAATCCAATCGAGTTGAAGACTATCTAATTTTTAAAGAGTTACGCCAAAAGTGTAATTCCCTAAGTAAAACGTTATACTCTAATTATATCCATATGACTGAGAGTAATATTCGTTGTAATAGCAATAACTTTTGGAAATCTGTCCAAGAACGGAAAAATATAAACAGCACTCCTTCAAGCATGTTTTTAAATGATCTAAAAAGTATCAATTTACAAGAATCTGCGGATCTGTTTGCTTTACATTTTTCAAGCGTTTACAATGAAAACCTAACAGCCAGCGGCAAAAGTTATAATCTAGAGCAGTATGTTGACCCTTCATTTAATTTTAGCATTGATTTTATGCGCGTTTTCAATGAATTAATTAGTTTGAATAAAACATTGTCTTGTGGCCCGGATAACATTCCAAATCTATTTCTTAGAGAATGTGCATATACAATTTGCCATCATCTTACTATCCTCTTTAATCTTTCTTTAGCGCAACAACGTGTACCATCCGCTTGGAAGGAAAGTTTTATTACTCCGATTTTTAAATGTGGTGATCGCGCTAATGTTAGTAATTACCGCGGAGTATGCATACAATCTGCGATTCCAAAAATTCTAGATCGTATTGTGAGTGAGCAGTTGGGATGGTCATTGAAACATGTAATCGTTGACGAACAACATGGGTTTTCTCCGGGTAAATCTACAACTACAAATTTGATTATCTATCAGGATTACCTTTTGACAGCTTTGGAGGGCCGGTATCAGGTGGATGCCATTTATACGGACTTCTCTAAAGCCTTCGATAGAGTGAGTCTTGATATCCTGATACAAAAATTATACTATATCGGTTTTCCGGAGAATGTTGTTAAATGGGTAGAAAGCTTTCTTTCTGATAGATATCAAATGGTAAAACTAGGTAATTGCATTTCAGCTAAAATCAAAGCTACCTCTGGTGTGCCCCAAGGCTCCCATGTTGGCCCAATTTTATTTAATTTGTTTATTAATGACCTACCAAACGGCTTAAAGTTCTGCAAATACCTGCTCTATGCAGACGACTTAAAATTATTTCACTCTGTGCGATCTATCTCCGATGTCACTAACATTCAAGAGGATCTAAATTATTTACATAAGTGGTGTTTCAATAATAAACTATCTTTAAATATATCTAAATGTAAATGTATTACATTTAGTAGGAACAAAAATCCAATCCACAATAATTACAGTATTGATAACATATTTTTGGAACGAGTATCGGATATAAACGATTTGGGTGTATTATTTGAGAAATCTCTGTCATTCAAGACGCACATATTATCTATAACCAATAAAGCTTACAAGATGTTGGGTTTCATTTCTCGAATTGGTTCTGACTTTAAAATCGATACCTTGAGACTTCTATATTGCACCTTGGTTCGGCCGCTTTTAGAATACGCGGCAACAATATGGTATCCTCATCAATACTATCTAATTAATGCATTGGAGATGGTGCAAAAGAAGTTCTTGCGTCGTATGGCATACAGGATGAATATATTAAATCCACAGTTAAATTATAATTTACTTAGGGTTAATTTAGATATATCAACATTACTTTTTCGCAGAAATTACTTTGATATGTGTTTTTTATACAAGGTAGTAAACGTATATATCAGCTGTCCTGCGTTGTTAGGAAGTCTTGACTTTTGGCACCAAAAATCAGGACCCTCCACAAGACACCAAATCTTATTTAGGGAGAAATTGCATCGCTCTATGTACGTCAGGAACAATCCGTTATCCAGATTAATCCACACCGCCAATTGTTTATTGCCCTCAATTAACTTTGACTTGTTTGCAAATAATTATTCATGCTTTCGTAGGGCAGTGGTGGTTATTAATCTAGATTCAATATTTATTTAGTTTTTCTGGGTTCGGTATTCTATTTTTTTTTTCAAGGTTAATCTTTTTATGGGTAGAAATAATGGGTGTTAATTTAGTATTTAAGTTGTTTTTTCATATTATTTTATTTTCATATTGTTTTATTTATGAATTTCAGTATTTAAGTTTTCAGTTCTTTGTATTATATTGTATTAATTTATATTTGTAAAGAGATTTTCGTTAGTAAATAAATAAATAAATGTATTCCTCGCTTCATTTCCTAAGAGTTTTTGAGTTTTTTAAACACTGTTTTTTAGAATTTCCCAATTTTTTTTGTAAATTGGATTTTCCGTTAATAAATATTATTATAACTATTATTTAAATGTTTGTTTCATTTTGCCAGACTTTAAAAATTGTAATGTTTATAGCAATTTCTCGTCTTAATCTTTCAGATATCTAGAATATTTCAGTATTTCTTGATTTCTCATTTTTTAATCAAAATTGTCTTCTAAATTCTGAAAATTTTCTTCAAGTCTTTTAAATCTTCGACAATTTCCCTATAGATTTTTTGAATTCTTTTCATGTCTTTCTTCATTCTTTCGGAGTTTACTAAAACGTCTCCTCTAAATTTCTATAATTTTCTTCAAATTCTACGTCCATTTTTCAACAAGGAATTTTTACGCAATGTTTCTTCCATAATTCTAAAATTCTTCATCGATTACATATTGTGTAGGTTTGCTTTAAAGCATAGAAATTTCTAGTATAATATAGTTTTTAATTTTACAGATTTTAAAGAATTTTTCCACATTTGTTGCTCACTCTCATCACTTGTATCCCTTGCTACATTCTCTCAAAAGTTCTTAAATATAATTTCCAAAAAAATCTCTTCCAGATTTCTAGAACCTTTTTTTCTTGCCTTTTGTTTTATATCGAAATGTCTGTTCTAAATTTTGTAAATATCTTTGAGAATTATAAGAGTTTTGAAGATCAAATAATCAAGAACCATAAGACAATTCAGTTGTTTAATATCCCTTAGTTTTCATTTAGATGGAACGAATGATGTAAAACTTATACTTGAAATTCTTTGTAGGGTCATTTCTGGACTGAACTTATACCTGTAATCATATATGACATAATCTTGTTATCACCAATCTTATGTTTTTAGTGCGAACAATATGAATCTTAGCATTTTTTATACTTAGACCGTATTAGATTAAAGTGTAAACTATATACATATATATATATATATATATATATATATATATATATATATATATATATATATATATATATTATTATCAGTTGTATGAATTGTAATAATAAATTTTAACTAAAATTAAGAACTTACAATGATAAAGTTAGTGCGATGGTAAATTATTCGGGCCCCGCGTTGGGCGCCAATTTTAATAAGCCGCACATTTTATTAAATTGATATCGCATGCAAATTAAAATCAGAATCTTAGAAATTTAATATATATCTAACACTGCTCTTACAACTTACGGATGTGAAGTTAGCCATAGATTTCAGCCATAGATTTTCAAATTTCATTATTTCTATACATATTCAAGATACATAGATTATTTTTAGTTTAGGGTGTAAATAAAACATAGAATTAACAAATTGTGATACAAGCACCCCAATTTTCAACCCTTAATATTTTTTATCACACCCTTAAATAATAAAATTTAAAAAATCAAAGTGCGCCGTCTCCTATACAAAAGATAGCAACAAATATGGATTCAGCACACATTAAACTATTATTTCAACAAATAAAATTCGGACCACCAGACTTTAATCATACGAAAAAAAAAAAAAGAAACAAAATCAACTGCCAGTCTGAGAGAGCGGTCGGATAAATCTTAAAATATTTCAAAGTGCGCCCTCTCCCATAAAAAAGTTAGCAACAAATATGGATTCAGCACACATTAAACTATTATTTAAACAAATAAAATTCGGACCACCTTACTTTAATCATACGAAAAAAAAAAGAAACAAAATCAACTGCCAGTCTGAGGGTGCGGTCGGATAAATCTTAAAATATTTCAAAGTGCGCCCTCTCCCATAAAAAAGTTAGCAACAAATATAGCTTCAGCTCACATTAAACTATTATTTAAACAAATAAAATTCGGACCACCTTACTTTAATCATACAGAAAAAATTGTAGTGCCATGGAATGGATGACGTAAAACAATAGATATTTGCCTGGCAATGAGCAACATTGTAGTGCATTTGATCTAACTAATAATAATATTTAATAAACTAGTTACCATTAAGATTCGTTAAATGAGGTTGTTTTATTCATTTACCATTAATAATTGAACAATTTTAGTTGCGGTGTAAAAAATTATTTCATCGATTTTTGAGTAAGCGGAAATTGTTATTGAAAAATTTAAAATAAAAATAAGTAATTTCACTCGATTCCGAATTTTTTGTCTCTACAAAAAAGTTAAATGCACTTTTTGTCTAAAATAATTATGGAAGCAAATAATCGAATATTAAGATATTTACTTTGAAATCCTTATGGTGCAACGGCCAATTCTACTGCAGACAGTTCTTCAAAATGTGTACTAAATATAAAGCACGTTCGAAATAACTTGATATTTAGGAAATTGAATGATAGCACTTCAATTATGCGGGTATTTGTTTGAAAATTTGTGAAAAATAAGTTGCTGAAATATCTTAAATTAATTGGAATTCAATGTACTTTTTTATAGAAAAATAAAAGAGTTCAACTTATATTTCTGCAAATTTTAAAGAAACTCGTTTGTGAGAAAACATTTTGAGCAAATTTTCAAAGAAATCTCTTCGTTTTTAAAACAAAATCAGCAATTTTTTTGAAAACAAATGTACTTTCTACAGAGAACATTTTACAGTTTCCTGGATTCAAACGAATGTGATTTTTATTTAAACGGGGGGATACCCTTTGACTGCGCGACTGAGAATAGTTGGGCGTGATTTGTCCTTGGTTAATGTTGCGTTATTGGTGGGTTAAAAATAGATAAGTGAGTGAAAGTGGAGATGCGATACGCAATAGAACTTTTATATAGAGTAGACAAGGAAAGAAACACTTGAAGTATGTTATGCAGATTGCAAAACTGAAATCTCGTAGTCTGCGGCATCATTCTTATTTCGTCGCCTCTATCGAACAGTTTTCAAAGCGCACAGAATATATTAGCTGCATAAATATCGTTTATTGCTCATTTGGCTGTTAAAATTATACGTTATATTTATTTTGTTGGATTAGACCATTTTTCTTCGTCTCGTCGTTATTTTTTTATTTATTAGTGGTTCTTTTGGACCCACATTCAAATTAGTTTTTTTTTGCCGTTTGATTTACCTATTTGGCATTGTTTATTATCCATTTTATTGTTACAATTATACGTCATAGTTATTGTTGTTGGCTTTTACCATTTTTGTTCGCCCCGTCGTTATTTTTATAATATATTAGTGGTACTATTGGACCTGAATACATATACGTTTTGTTTGCCGTTTGATTAATCGAATTGTAATTCTTTGGCATTGTTTATTATTTATTTGGTCATTACAATCATATTTATTTTTGTTGGTTTTATTATTTATTAGTCGTTCTTTTGGATTATACGTTTTGTTAGCCGTTTGATTTACCGATTTGTAATTCTTTGGTATTGTTTGATTTCCCCGTTTAAGATTTGATCATTAAAAATCAAATAAAATGGGGAAAAAATCAGACGCTTTGTTTGATTTTTTCTGTAAGCAGAAATGTTACGACATCCATAAATTAAAAAGCACTAACAAAATTATCGGTTCTGCCGCATTGCACATTTTTGCTGAAGATAATAAATTTTCACGCAGAGATGTTTTGCAAATAATACAGAAAAATGTAGGGGGCATTAAAACAAAATTAAAGAATATCCGAATTTCTAAAAATAGTTCATGTAATAAGATTAGTGTGAAAGGTGATATCACCAGTGATCAAGAAGCTTTTCAAATTTCAGTAGAAAGAGATCAAGATGACTTTGAAATGAATGTGGAATGCGAACAAGTTCTTGAAATTGATTTAAATAAATCTGAAGATAAATTTGAAATTAAAGACGTTACTGACGAAGAAACTAAGATTAATGCAATCCTACAATCTTTATATAACAATCCAGATACAATTAGTTGTTTATTACCGCTAGAAACACGAAATATCTATCCAGATTCTTCAATTTTATTTTAGTGAAAACTTAAAGCAAGTTAATAATACTTGTATACTAAATATAAAATCTTGCAATTATTTAAAAAAAGGTTTTGTGATTTATGGCTACTGCGGGCAACCAGATTGTAAAAAGTTTAAATTAATGTGCTGTTTATATGATGAGGGATTAAAAATTAATGTTTACAGTACCTCTTATAATTATTGCCATGCTGCAAATTTAACTCGCCAAGTTAGAGGAGTAGAAAGAAGGTTGTTAGGAAACAAACTTAAGTCTTCTACTACTCTAAATGTGCGAATGCAAAACATTAAAGTGTGTAGTAAACATTTAGAAAAGACAAAACATTTACGTCGAATTAAATCTGAGCCTGTATACAGGAAAGTTAAAGCTGAAGCCAAAGCTCTACATGATAGAGATGTCGATGACATGATTGATTTAATAAAAATGAGAAGAGTCAATGACGAATATATGTACAGAGTTGGAGAACCACTTTATGTTCATCTAATTAGTCAGGAACAGGTCCGGATTGTAAAAAATCATATTATTGATACAGCATATTCAACAGTTCATATAGATGCAACAGGCGCAGTCGTAAGAAAACCACACGTCAATTCAAAAAGAGTACTTTATTATGCAGGAGTTGTTCAGACCTCAAATAAAAGAATTATACCAGCTTTTGAATTAATTTCGGCAAAGCATGATATTTCCACATTATCAATCTGGTTAATTGAAACAAAATATTTTTTTATGAAAAACAATTGTTGGCCTGCTCAATATGTGAAGCCTGGAACGGTATGGATATTGGCACATATTTAAACACAATATATAACAATTTAGAGGATCGAAAAGATTCAGATAATTTGATCATTTTAAAATTATGTTATGCCCACCTCATAAAATTAATGACCAGAGACATAAATAAATATTATTTTGACAGGCGCATTAAGAATATATTAAAGGAAATTCTGGCATCATTATACAGTATTAACTCGTTTTATGAATTGAAATTGTATATTACTAGTTTTCTCCATGTTATATCTTGTAATTATGCATCCCAAACTGTCCATGACCATTTAAACAATTTATTACAATATAAAACAGTTGATAATCTAATATACGATGATGATGATGATCAACCCCTTATTAACGATTATAACACCAAAAACACCGAAACATTTTATAAAAATAATCTTTTTTATATGTACTTTTATAACATTTATTCAAATATAAAACAGGAGGAATGCTATACTTCGGATTCAATTAAAAATGAATATTATTCGGATGCATTTGCGGTTTGGTTTCTAAAACATTACATTCCTTTTGTTCCTATGTGGACATGCTTAATTTTTGAAAAGAGACATAATGCCTTGGTTGAAAATTGGTTTGGGGTTGTGAAAAACAAAATTTTAGAAGGACATTTACACAACAAATGCTCTAGATTTATTAGGCGACTTAGGGATTATACAAATAATGAGTATAGGGAATTAATTTACGAAATCGATAGAAATAAATGCGCTACGAAAAGAAAACATAATAAGACCGATTTGGAGGAAACATGGGACAAAAGGAACAAAAATAAACATAATTATTTCAAGAAAACCGTAATCTCCAAAATGCATAACACAATGAACAACAATTCAATTACGTACTATTATTCCGAACCAAAAGTACCTAAGCTAAGCCGAGATTATGTTGTTTGCAAATTTGGAAGTCATAAGTTATATTTTGAAAGTTATGCCACACTACATTATAACGTAAATAGTGAACAAATGTGGCTCGATAACTTTACTGTGGACTATGTATTGAACATGTTTAAAAATAATGAAAGCAAAATTTTTCTTGAAAGCGAAGTTTCAAATATGATAAAAAATAAATTCAATTTTAAAAGTTCTTGTAATAAAGAACATATTCTTTTATTGCCCATTTTGGAAGGGTGCCATTGGACATTGCTACATGTTGATCTTCGAAGTAACAGGGTCCTATTTTTCGACCCACTATCGAGGGATAGTCGTACAGGGAAATCCATGTTTCGAAAACTTGCACCCGTCTTGTATAAATTCGGATTGTCCACATCAGTAACAAATTTGAGTGAAAATTTGTTTAAATATCCCATTCAAGTCGATAATTTCAACTGTGGACCATATATTTTATATTATAGTCAAGTCTTGTTAAATAATTTAAATTGGGACGATAATTTTGATCCTATGATTTACCGCACAACATTGAAAAATTTAATAATTAAGAAATCAGACAATATATCACAACTGTGTCTGTATTGTGGAGAAATGAATCGAGAAATTGAATGTCAACAATGTCACCGATTTTGCTGTAAAATGTGTGTAACAAATGATGTTTTTATTCATAAATGTGAACTATGCAATGCAAACACATGCCCGCCCTAAGAAGTTATGATGGTAACACATTTAGGCTGCCTTTGAATGACTTTTGATACACTTTGCGCCAAAATAAGCTATTAGTTTAATTTTGTTTATGCTGTGGAACAACAAGGTAAAATCACTTCTCAAGTTAATGCGGAGTTTTATGTATAACCGAAGTTTTATGTTATGAATTAAATTTGTTTAAATAGCAGTTTAAGGCTCCTCGTCACGAAATTACCTTGAAGCATGTCTTATGGGAATCCGGAACAAACGCCCTTAGCTCTACAGAGTTTGTTAATAAATATATTGCCATAAAAATAAAACATTGTATTTTTTTATTTCAAAAACTAGAAGAAAAATTAATATTCTGGAAAAGCGATATCGTAATATGATAAAATTTTACATAAACACTTTATCGCGATATATTCATTAACAAATGTGATTCAAGGTCATTTCATGACGAGGACCCTTAACGTGTGCTCTAGCGAGAAGCTACAAATTTATATTTAAACGATAACTTGACTTGTCCAGCAACTAATTTTACAGTTTAATTAAAAAGATATCCAGCAGTTTTCTTGTAAAAACATAGATTGTCCAGATGTGCCCCATACACCGAAAAACAATTATTATCACTGTTTATAATATTCAGATAGGCAAACTGGGCATTAAACTTAAAAAAGACTGGCAGTTGATATTGTTTCTTTTTTTTCGTATGATTAAAGTAAGGTGGTCCGAATTTTATTTGTTTAAATAATAGTTTAATGTGAGCTAAATCCATATTTGTTGCTAACTTTTTTATGGGAGAGGGCGCACTTTGAAATATTTTAAGATTTATCCGACCGCACCCTCAGACTGGCAACTGATATTGTTTCTATTTTTTTTTGTATGATAAAAGTCTGGTGGTCCGAATTTTATTTATTTAAATAATAGTTTAATGTGAGCTGAATCCATATTTATTGCTAACTTTTTTATGGGAGAGGGCGCACTTTGAAATATTTTAAGATTTATCCGACCGCACCCTCAGACTGGCAGTTGATTTTGTTTCTTTTTTTTTCGTATGATTAAAGTAAGGTGGTCCGAATTTTATTTGTTTAAATAATAGTTTAATGTGTGCTGAATCCATATTTGTTGCTAACTTTTTTATGGGAGAGGGCGCACTTTGAAATATTTTAAGATTTATCCGACCGCTCTCTCAGACTGGCAGTTGATTTTGTTTCTTTTTTTTTTCTTATGATTAAAGTGAGGTGGTCCGAATTTTATTTGTTTAAATAATAGTTTAATGTGTGCTGAATCGACCGCACCCTCAGACTGGCAACTGATATTGTTTCTATTTTTTTTTGTATGATAAAAGTATGGTGGTCCGAATTTTATTTGTTTAAATAATAGTTTAATGTGTGCTGAATCCATATTTGTTGCTAACTTTTGTATAGGAGACGGCGCACTTTGATTTTTTTAAATTTTATTATTTAAGGGTGTGATAAAAATATTAAGGGTTGAAAATTGGGGTGCTTGTATCACAATTTGTTAATTCTATGTTTTATTTACACCCTAAACTAAAAATAATCTATGTATCTTGAATATGTATAGAAATAATGAAATTTGAAAATCTATGGCTGAAATCTATGGCTAACTTCACATCCGTTTACAACTTTTACCTACACACTTTAATATAAAGGTATGTTTCCTTATAGGAAACAGAATTTTACATCCGCGATTTTTATCAAATCCATTTTTTTTTATAGCCGACGCAAGTTTTACGACGATATCGTAAATTTGATCTCCGCAACGTATCAGCATGCAGCTCGGAAAGATTAGTGTGTGCCTGTGTGTGTGTGTGTTCGCCCCCTTCGTACGTTTTACCTGCACCGGGGAAAATCCATTAAATACGGACCCCTTTGTGCCCTTATTGATTCCCCCTTTTTCGATGTTTAGTTATTTACCTCGGGACATTTCCACCCCTGTTCGGATATCATTCCGCGCGCTCCCCGCGCATAAATATTAATATTGCACCCCTGCAGCCGCCGGTCGGTCGGTTGGTAACGCGCGATTTTTGGAGTCGCCAAATGCGTGACGTGAATTCGGAATGGGTAGAAAATTTACCTAATCACTGTTTTTAATGAGTTTGTGCCTAATAAGAATTTTTTTTCGATTATATACGCGCGCATACATTTAATCTTCCTTCTGCATTCCGATGATTTACATTTCGCAATAATTCAAAAACGCTTTTACCTTCGCCGTACACTTTAATCCGCATCCCCCTCGAAATCCACGGAATGCGTAAATTAAAACCACCCTCCGGAATATTACGGAAAAATCTCAATCGATCCGGAGATTGCGAAAAATTCCGCGCGTCGGTTTTTATTTAAATTTAAACAATAAAAAGTATATACGCTCCAGTTATTAACTACGATTTAATTAATGGCACCGATAGGGGAAAATGAGAGGAATGAATAAAAAAAAAATATAATACCGCACGGTGCGCTCCAATTCGGGGATAAATAAATCGGAAAGTAATTACAGGCAGCGCTCCGAAAATATCCACCGATTGCAATTTTGTCAAATTTACCGACTGGTGTTTTAATTGGAGTCAGTTCCGGATCCCGGATGGATAATCGATGTTAATAATGGACGATTTTCGTTGACGGAAATTATGTTTGATTTGTATTTAGGTGCTAATTGATAATGATGGGATTACAAACGTGAAAC
The DNA here is from genome assembly GCA_963969525.1 of Ontholestes murinus. Taxonomy (NCBI): domain Eukaryota; kingdom Metazoa; phylum Arthropoda; class Insecta; order Coleoptera; family Staphylinidae; genus Ontholestes; species Ontholestes murinus. The sequence continues at coordinate 6,010,745 of OZ018397.1, read as the reverse complement.
TATTAATATTGATGGAAAAATCAATGCTTGAAGAATTGTAGACTAATTAATAATTAATAAATATTTATGACCTAAATAATAATATTCTTTGAGTACAATTTAGTAGTGATACAAAGCAAATACTTTTTATTAATAAATATCTTCTCCAATTTAAATTACAGGTTATTAACTAAACTCCTCATGAATTATTTCTTTTAACTACATCTTAATCTTTATATCATATACATTAGGTAAAAACATTTTGAATAAAAACTGAAAACATTATCACTCGAATCAGAAACTGTTTGGTCTTCATCATCTCTCAGAACCAACGATTGTACGATTCAAAGGGAAATGCGTATTTGATTCCATCCCCTCAGCAACAATGGGGAGAGAGGTTCGCGAAAGCTCACTTCATTATGCCGAAGAGAAGTTTTCCCGGAATCGGGGCGGCGGGATGTTATAGTTTGCCAAATGGGATCGCATCTGTAAAGCGGGGGGCGGGGGTGGACCGCCGTGCTTCGGAATATATTCACCGGGATGTGGATTTTGGGGCGGATTTGATTGTCCTGTAGATAGGTGCTTACACATTTTGTTATTGCTCCTGGGAGCCGCCCTCTCTCCAAGAAAGTTTCTGAATAATGCACGTCGGACGCTTAGTTGGTGGGAAGTTACTATCGAAGTAAATATTCAAATCGTTATATAGTTGAAGATAAGTAATTTTATTAGATAATTTAGCCTATTATTAAAAGAAGGTAATGTTTTTATAGATCTTCCAGAAATTATTAAATTTGTAATATTCAAGCTGAAGCTTGAAAACAATAATTTTGATTTTTAATCCTAAATTGAAATATTGATTGCTAAATACCATTTCAATTAATCAAAAATTCTTAAATTTTCTCTAAATTTCACTTCTAGTTTCAGAATATATTAGAAGGGTATTATAATTTATTTTCGAAAATATGTTCTGCAATTTAACTACATCCGACCAATTCTTGCATTTGTTGCCATTTTTTTTTCAGAAGTTTCTCTTCCAAATTGCATAAATCATCTTTTAGTGTGTTGAAATTTGCTAACATTTTCTCTTTAAGATTTTTAGAAGCATTTAGCATTGTTGCTAATACAGATTTTTACTGTAACCATTTACTTGTTGTATTGTAAGGAAAATCCAAAATCTTTGAAGAATTATCGTAGAAAATGATGACTCGGATAATTGTCCAAAGGTTATAGAATACTTTTTTCAAAGTTAAAAAGATTTTTTTTTAGATTTTCTACTATTAACTTGAATTTCTCCCTTAAAGTTCCTACGAAGGTTTTAGAATTTATTTTGCGATATCTTTTTCCTTTTAGATTTCTAAAACTTCAATTTTTAAGATTTTGCTTGTAATTCTTAGTAAAATTCTCCAAAATTTCTCTGCCAAAAATCATCTCTAAGTGTTACAAAATTTGCCCAAATTTTCTCTCTTAGATTCATGAATAATGTATCTTTCTTTTTCAAGTTTTATAAAAGTTTACTTTTTCATTTTTTAGGAATTTACTTAAAGGATTTTGAAAATTCACCGAATGTCTCTTATAGGGTTATTATTTATTATTAAATAATACATTAAAGGTTTTTTAATAATAATTTTCAAATTTCTAGAACCTTTCAGCAAATTTTCCACTATTTTTTCAAATTTTTAGAACCTTTCAGCAAATTTTCTTCCATTTTCTACTGTTTTTTCAAATTTCTAGAAATTGTCAGCAAATTGTCTTCCCTTTTCACAAGAATTATCTACCATATCTTGACTTACCTAAACAAAATATTCAAGAAATTTCTCTTACAAAATGCAATATTAAGATATTTATTTAAGGATTATTAAATTTTTTCCTAATTTCTCTTCTAAAGTTTCAGAGGATTTTCTTCTTTTTTCAGATTTCCAAAACTTAATTTTTAAGAATTTTTTATTAATTCTTGAATTTCTTACTGCAACCAGGAATTTTTCATATAATTTGCAAAAATCATCGTTAAATTCAAATATTTTTCAACATTCTCTCTCTACAAAATTTACAGAATTTTACAGTATTTTTTTACTCTCTTTAAAGGTTTTAGGATTTTTCTCTATTTTAGACATTTCTTTAAAAACTGATTATTATTTATCATCTGTTACTCGTCATTTGTGATTAATAACAAATGACAAGGGACAGATGATAAATAATTGTGACGTGATGTGAAAAATGACAAATGACACTTTGCAGTGGATTCATGACAGTTGACACAAGTCAAATGACAAATGACTGAAAACAGTTTGTAAAAGGAGATGAACTTGACATTCAAAATCTGTTATCATTCTACTACTTTCATATGTCATTTGACATATTTGTCATCCTTCATTTGTAAAATGTTGTTATGTATCATATCACCTGAGTTCATCTAATCTACCATTTACAAAATGTTTTCAGTCATTATTTATTTGACTTATAATATCTGTCATCAATCTACTGCCAACTGTCAAACTGTCATTAGCCATTTATTATCTAACATCTAATATATATAGTGTATTATTTGTATTTTATAATTTATTATCAATTTGCTGCTAACTGTCATTGGCTATCTATCACCTGACATCTGTCATTATTGTATTAATTTTTATTTGTCATCTGTCATCAGTTATTTGTCATTTATAATTTGAGATACATAATACTGCTATTTGTCATCTGTCAATTGATATATTTGCCATTTATCATTTATATATTTTTCCATTTATCATCATTTAATACATTTGTCATATGTCATTTGCATGTTGTATAAACGTGTTTCCAGTCATTAATCTAATTCTAAAACTATCATTAGTCATTTATCATCTGACTTCTCTCATGTATTATTTGACTTATGTCATCTATCGTCAGTATATTGTTGTTTTTATTTGTCATCTGTCATTAATTATTGATATATTTACAAACTGTTTAGTCATGTACCATTTGTTATTTCTGATTTATTATTTATCATCTGACATACGCAAAACTGTTTTCAGTTATTTATCATTTGACTTGTGACATCGGTCATCAATCAAATACCGACTGTCATATATAATTTGTTATTTATCATATGACAAACGCAATCTGCCATCTACTTCGCGTTCTACTTCTACGTATCTTCTGTCATTTGATAAATTTGTCACCTGTCATTTATATATTGTTGTCATACTTCATATGGAATCGTATTGTGTGTCATCTGTTACCTCTGACTAAAAGTTTTTAGTTGTTTGTCATTTGACTTTTGTCATCTGTCATTAATCTACTGCCAAGTGCATTTGTCATTTATCATATGACATCTGTCACGTATCATTTGTTACTTGTCATTTGTCATTTGTCATTCATCATTTGACATACAAAATCTGTCATCATTCTACTTCCATCTGTCATTTGTCATTTGACATTTGTATATTATTGTCACATATCATATTGTATATAATCAATTGTCATCTATTACATGAGTTCATCTACCATTTGTATACTGTTTTCAGTCATTAGTTATTTAATTTGTATGTCTGTCATTAATATACTGCCAACTGTCATTTTCCATTTATCATCTGATATCTGTCATGTATCATTTATTATTTGCTATCTGTTATCAGTTATTTTCCATTAATTATTTAACATAAACAATTTATAATCATTCTACTGGTATCTGTCATTTGGCATTTGATATATTTGTCATGTGTCATGCACTTTCTGCATATACCTTATCATTTATTATCATTTATCATCTGTTATTTGAGTTCATCTGCCATTTACAAACTGATTTCAGTCATTTGTCATTTGTCGTTTGATATATGTCATCAATCTAATGGCAACTGTCATTTGCCATTTATCATCTGACATCTGTCATAATTTTTTTGTTATCTGCCATTTGATATATTTGTCATCTTTCATTTGTACATTATTATCATATATCATATGGATTCTTCTCATTTGTAATCTGTTATTATTCACAAACTGTTTTCAGTTTTTTGTCATTTCACTTTTGTTATCTGTCATCAATCTACTAGCAATTGACATTTGCCATTTATCATATGACATTTGATATTTATCATTTGACATACAATATCTGTCATCATTCGACTTTTATCTGTCATCTGTCATTTGACATATTTGTCATCTGTCATTTGTATATTGTTGTCACATATTATTTTATAAATAATCAATTGTCATCTGTTACATGAGTTCATTAATGTATAGTTTTCAATCATGAGTTATTGACTTGTATCATCTGTCATTAATTTACCATTGTATTGTATTTATCACCTGTCATCCGTTATTTATTGATTTATTATTTAACATAAACACTCTGAAATCATTCTACCTTGTCATTTATCATTTATTACTTAAGATTATCTACTATTTACAAACTGTTTTTAGTCGTTTGCCATTTTATTTGTGTTCTCTGCCTTCAATCTACTACCAACTGTCATTTGTCATCTATTATCTGGCATATATTATCATTTATTTGTTATTTATCATTTGACATACACAATCTGTCAATTTTCTACGGCTACCTGTCATCTACAATTTGATATAATTGTCATTTGTCATTTGTATATTGTTGCCATATGTCATCTGGCATCTTGTCTTGTTTTTTGTGTTACCTGAGATCATCTATAATAAACAAACTATTTTCAGTCAATTTTTGACTACTGTCAACTGACATTAAACAACTGCCAACTGGCATTTGCTTTACTTATCATTTGGCATCTTTTACCTAACTTCATACTGTCATTTTCAAACTGTTTCAGTCATTTGTCATTCGACTTTTGTCCTCTATCACCAATCCACTGCCAACTGTCATTTGTCATTTGTCATTTTTACCTGACTTGTATTATTATATTTCTTATTTGTTATCTATCGTGAGTTATTTATTCATCATTACTCTAATGCTATCTGTTGTCTGTCATTTATACATTATGTCATGTATAATTTTTCATGTGTTATTTAGGATCATCTACCATTTAAACACTGATTTCAGTCATTTGTCATTTGGCTTGTATTTAGTGTTTGTCATTTGCCATTTATTATCTGGAATCTGCTATTATTTATTTGTTATTTATCACTTAACAAATACAATCTGTCATCATTCTACGGCTACCTGTCATCTGTCATTTGATGTATTTGTCATCTGTCATTAGTATATTGTTGTCATGTATCATATGGCATACTTTCATTTTTTAACTGTTACCTCACATCATTTACCCTTAATAAAACTGTTTTCTGTCAGTTGTCATTTGACTTGTATCATCTGTCATAAATCTACTACCAACAACATTTGCCAATTATTATCTGACATTTGTCAACTATCATTTATCTTTTGATATACAAAATCTGTCGTCATTATACTGCTATGTGTCATCTGCTATTTTATCTGTCATAAGTTTATTGTCATCATATATCATATGACCTCTTATTTGTCATTTGTCATTTGACTTGTGACATTTGTCATCAATCTCTTGCTAATTTTATTATTTGTCATCTGTTACCTGACGTAATCTACCCTTTACAAATTGTTTTCAGTAATTTATCATTAAACTTGTGTCATCTGCCATCGATTCAACTGTCATTTGCCATTTATCATTTGACATTTGTCATGTATCATTTGTTATTTGTCTGTTATTTATAATTTGATATTCACAATCTCTCTTTAGCAGTAGAATATATGTCATATGCCATTTGATATATTTATCAACTGTCATTTGTATATTATTGTCATGTATGATATGGCATCTAATCATTGGTTATCTGTTACCTAACATCATCTCCATTTACAAATTTTTTTCAGTCATTTTGTCATTAGACTTGTATCACCTATCAGCAATCTATTGACAACCGTCATTTGACATTTAATATCTAAGATTTGTCATGTATCATTTACCATTTAATATACACAATCTGTTGTCATTCTTCTACTATCCGTCATCTGTTTTTTAATATTTTGACATCTGTCATTTATATGTGGCTGTCGTATATTTTTTGGCATCTTATCATTAGTCATATTTTAACTGACATTTTTACCCTTAATAAAACCGTTTTCGATCAGTTGTTATTTGACTTGTGTTACCTGTCATCAATTAACTACCAACTGTCATCTGCCAATTGTCAGATGTCAAATAATAATTTGTAATTTCTCTATCATTTATCATTTGACATACACAGTCTATCATTATTCTACTGCTATCCGTCATCTGCTATTTGATATATTTGTCATCTGTCATCAATCCACCGCCAACTGTCACTTGTCATGTATCATTTGTTATTTGTCTGGATTATTTATTATTAACATACAACATCTGTCGCAATTCTAATGCTATATCTCATCTGTCATTTGGCATATTATCATCTGTCATTTGTATATAATTGTCATGTATGATGTGTCATATTATTATTAATGATCTGCTACCTAAGATCATCGATTATTTACAAACTATTTGTAATAATTTGTCATTTGACTTCTGTTATCTGTTATTTGGTATATTTGTCATCTGTCATTTGTATATTGTTATCGTGTATCGTATGGCATATTATTATTTGGCATCTGTTACCTGTATTATTTACAAAATGTTTTGAGTCATTTATTATCTGACGTGTCCTATGTCATCAATTATTTGTTAACTGTTATTTGTCAATCACCTTGTGACATCTGACATGTGACATTTATTATTTGTCTATCACGTATTATTTATATACAATATGTCATCATTATTTGAAAAACTGTTTACAGTCATTTGTCATTTGACTTTTGTCATCTCTCATCAATCTACTACTAAGTGTCATCATATGCCATCTGTCATGTATCATTTGTACTTGTCATTTATCATTTGACTAGTGTCATTTGTCATTAATGTACTGGCAACTGTATTTTTTTCCAGTTATCAGCAGACACATGTCATCTATCATTTGTTGTTTGTCAATTGTCATTTGTCGTTTGTATATTGTGATCATATATCGTATTTCTACATTATTGTCATATATCATATGGAATTGACAAACTGTTTTCAATCGTTTTTCATTTGACTTTTATCATCTGTCATCAATCTACTGCCAAGTGTCATTTGCCATTTATCATATGACATCTGTCATGTTTCATTTGTTGCTTGTCATTTGTCATTTATCATTTGACATACAAAATCTGTCGTCGTTCTACTTATATCTGTCATTTGACATATTTGTCATCTGTCATTTGTATATTGTTGTCGTATATAATATTGTTTATAATCATCTGTTACATGAATTCATCTATCATTTATATATTGTTTTCAGTCATTAGTTGTTTGACTTGTGTCATCTGTCATTAATATACTGCCAACTGTTATTTGCCATTTATCATCGGATACCTGTCATGTATCAATATTGTTATTCATGTTATTTATCATCTGCCATCATTTATTTGCCATTAATTATTTAACATAAACACTGGGTCATCTTTCAACTATTATCTGTCATTTGTTATTTAATATATTTGTCATCTGCCATGTATTGTCTGTCTGTACCTTATCGTTTATCATCTGTTATCTAAGATCATCTACTATTTACAAAATGTTTTCAGAAAGTTGTCATTTGCTTTGTGTCACCTGCCTACTGCCATTTGATATATTTGTCATCTGTCATTTGTATATTGTTGCCATGTATTATATGGCATCTTGTCATGTTTCATCTCTTACCTGAAATCATCTATCATATACAAACTCTTTTCAATCACATTTTGACTAGTGGCATCTGTCATCAACCAATTGCCAACTGTCAGTTGATTTACATCTGTTACCTGAGATCATCATGACTAGTGTCATTTGTCATTAATCTACTACCAACCATAATGTGCTATTAATCATCTGATACATGTCATCTATCATTTATCATTTGATATAAACAATCATCATTCTACTGACATCTGCCATCTGTTATTTGTATTTGTCATCCTGTCATTTGTGTATTGTTATCATGTATCATTTGGCCCATTATTATTTGTCATCCGTTGCCTAGGATACCATTTGCAAACTGTTTTGTCATTTGTTATTTGATTTGTGTCATTTGTCATTAATCCACTGCCAACTGTCATTTGTCAATTATCTTCTGACATCTGACATGTAACATTTGTTATTGGCCTATCATTTGTCATTTGATATACACAATACGACACAATATTGTCATTTGATATATTTGTCATCTGTCATTTGTATGTTCTTGTCATGTATCATAAGACATCCTATTATTTGTCATCTGTTACCTGAGGTCATCTACTATTTATAAAACTGTTTTTATTCATGTATCATTTATTATTTATCATGTGATACACGCAATCTGTCATCATTCTGGTGCTGGTTGTCATATGACATTTGATATATTTGTCTCATATAATTTGTATATTGTTGTCATATATCATATGAAATCTTACCATTTGTTATCTGTTACTACTGACAAACTGTTTGTCATTTGACTTTTTTCATCTGTCAACAATCAACTGCCATTTATCATATGATAGCTGTCATGTATCATTTGATACATAAATTATCTCTCATTATTCAACTACTATCTTTAATCTGTCATTTGACATATTTGTCCTCTGTCATTTGTATATTATTTTTACGTATCATACTACACCTAATCAGTTGTTATATTTTACATGAATTAATCTAACATGTATATACTGTTTCCAGTCATTAGTTTCTTTTACTTGTGTCATCTGTCATTAATTTACTACCGACTGTCATTTGCCGTTTATCATCTAACATTTGTTATCATTTATTATTTGTCATCGGTCAATAGTTATTTATCATTAATTATTTAACATAAAGATCTGTCATTATTCTACTGCTATCTGTCAGTTGTTTTTTGATATTCTTACTTTTCGTCTGCCATGTATCATATGACACCTTATTAATTATCATCTGTTATTTGAGATTAGTCATTTATCATTTGATTTGTGTCACCTGTCATTAATCTATTGCCAACTGTCATTTGCCATTTATTATATGATATCTTTTTTTTATTATTATTATTTTTACTATCGGCTTTTTTTAACACATGTTGTAAAAGTACAACTTTGCCAACATGTGCTCAACCAGTTTAAATTCAATTTTTGTTCATAATTTTTCATGTTATAGTTATATTTAAACAATCTAAAATACATTGTATCATTGATTAGTTTATCCAACAGAAATAATTTCATTCAAATTGGTGTTGCTTTGATAGTTGTACTATTCGTAACACGCAAATTAAATTTGTTTTATTCAATGTCTGTCGTGGTATTAGTGTTATTGCTATTGGGCGGTAGTTCTCTGGATAAAGATGATCGCCGTTTTTATATATAGGCGTGATGATAACACTTCGGGATAAATACTTGATGATAGCATATTATTGATATCATCTTTTACTTGAGTTCATCTAACATGTATATTAGTTTCGACTTGTGCCATCTGTCATTAATATGCTGCCAACTGTCATTTGGCATTTATCATCTGATATCTGTCGTGTATCATTTGTTATTTGTCATCTGACATCTGTTATCTGTCATTAATTATTTAACATAAACACTCACATTATTCGACTGTTATCTGTCATTTGTCATTTCATATTTATATTGTTGTCATATATCATATGACACCTTATCACTTATCTGTTTTATGATATCAGTCATTTATCATTTGATTTGTGTCACTTGTCACCAATCTACTGCCAAATGTCATTGGCCATTTATTATCTTTCTACATCTGTCGTCGGTAATTTGATGTATTTTTCATCTATCATTTGTATATTGTTGCTACGTGTCATCTAGCATCTTGTCATCTGAGATCATCTATCATATACAAACTCTTTTCAGTTAATTTTTGACTAGTGTCATTTGTCATCAAACAACTGCTAACTGTAATTTGCATTACTTATATTTTTCATCTGTTACCTAACTTCATTATATCATTTTCAAACTGTTTCAGTCATTTTTTATTTGTTATCTATCATGAGTTACTTATCATAATATCATCTGTCATCATTCTAATGCTATCTATCAGCTGTCATTTCTATATCTTGTTATGTATGCAGCATAAATAATTACTCATCTGTTATCTGAGATCATCTACCATTTACAAACTAGTTTGAGTCATTTGTCATTTGACTTGTATCATTATATCATCAATCTAATGCCAACTGTCATTTGCTATATATTATCTGGCATCTATTGTCATTTATTTTTTATTCATAATTTGACATACAAATTCTGTTATCATTTTACGGCTAATCTGTAATTTGATATGTTTGTCATCTGTCATTTGTATATTGTTATCAATTCACTGCTAACTGTCATTTGCCATTTATTACATTTCTTATATATTATCTGTCATTATAATGTTATTATATCATTTGGTATTTAATATATTTGTCATCTGTCATTTCTATATTTGGTCCGGTATTATATAGCATGCATAATTTGTCATATGTTATCTGAGATCATTTACAAACTGGTTTCAGTCATTTGTTATTTGACTTGTGTCATATGTCATCAATCTAATGCCAACTGTCATTTGCCATTTATCATTTGACATCTCTCATCAATTTTTTGTCATTTATAATTTGGCATACATAATCTGTCATCAACCTAATGCTATATGTCATCTGCCATTTGATATATTTATCAACTGTCATTTGTATACTGTTGTCATTTATGATATAAAATGCATAGTTTGTCATATGTTATCTGAGATCATTTACAAACTGGTTTCAGTCATTTGTTATTTGACTTGTGTCATATGTTATCAATCTAATGCCAACTGTCATTTGCCATTTATCATTTGACATCTCTCATCAATTTTTTGTCAGTTATAATTTGGCATACATGATCTGTCATCATTCTACTGCTATATGTCATCTGCCATTTGATATATTTGTCAACTCACATTTGTATACTGTTGTCATTTATGATATAAAATCTTATGATTAGTTATCCAATACCTGAAATCATCCCCATTTACAAATTGTTTTCAGTCATTATATCATTAGACGTGTATAACTTATTGCCATTTGTCAATTGCCATTTATCATTTAAAATCTGTCATGTATCATTTGTTATTTGTTATCTATCATTTATCATTAGATATAAACAATCTGACACCAATCTACTGCTATCTGTCATATGTTATTTAATATTTTTGACATCTGTCATTTCTATATTGTTGTCATGTATCATATGGCGTCTTAACATTTGTCATTCCTTACCTGGCATTTTATCCTTAATAAAACTGTTTTCAATTTGTTGTCATTTAACTTTTGTCACCTATCATCAATCCACTGCCAACTGTCATTAGCATTCATCATCTGACATCTGTCACGTATCATTTGCTATTTGTCTGTCATTTATCATTCGATATACATAAACTATTATCATTCTACTGCTATCTGTCATTTGACATATTGTCATCTGTCATTTATATTTTGTTTTCATATAGCATATGGCATCTTATCACTTGGTATAGCTCAAATCATATACGATTTACAAACGGTTGTGAGTCATTTGTCATTTGACTTGTGTCAACTTTTATTTGCAATTTACCATTTGGCATCTGTCATGCGTCATTTGTTATATGTCTGGGTTATTTATCATTTGACGTACATCTGTCATCATTCTAATGCTATATATCATCTGTCATTTGGCATATTGTCATCTGTCATTTGTATATTATATCATACTTATCTTCCAAATTGTGAGAATATTATTTGTATTTAACTTGTATTTAATGCTTTGTTTCTTTTACAATAAATACATTTATAACAAATGGATAGATTGAGTTTGCCAAGGGTGATCAAATCATTGACCAAATGGATAGATAAAGATAAGGCTTGCTATAAATTTTTAACAAGTTGTTTCAATATTGTAAATTTTTTTTGAAATCTTATTCTGGCCAGTTTGTTTTTATACGATGCAAGGAAATAAACAAGTTTTTCTGATTTCATCAGTTCCAAATCCTTTCAGAAACGAAGAAATTTCAGAAGTTTTTTAGCAATTTATCTTTTTTCTAGAATTTGCAATACTTTATTTCAAAACTACTAGAATTGTAAAGGTTTTTCTTTCTAAATTTTAGCAACTATTGATAAATTAATTGAATGACATAGTTTTGGATAATTTAATTTGTAGAAGTGCATTGGAGTGGTTTCCAGAGATTTCGAAGGAGGTCTGGCTTACAATGCTCTAGCAAAGTACTTTATGAGTCCCAATTTGTAAGTCCATTATTGTTGCTTTCTTCTTCTCTAAATTTCTGAGTTCGCCATGTTTTTCGCTTTCTTCTTGTCTAAATTCGATTTGTTCTGAGACAATGCTATTCCTCTGCGAGAACTTTGAAATAACAAGCCTTTTAGAATTTGAATTACTGAGCAAACTGTTGCATCAGTTTAAATTTGATGGACAATGGTAGTTTCCGAGCAGAGGGCATGTTTTACTTACTTTACACCACTCTAAACTAGCTTTATATCAATGCTTTATTTTAAGAAAATCTGAAATAAGGGCTTTATTCTCAATGTCTTAGCAAATTTCTTCATCAATTCTAATTTGATAGGCAATGCCCTAGCCTGTCACATTAAACGTTTATTTATCCTTCTTAGAACTTTCCTTTTTGGTCTATTTAACTTGTAGTAGTGTAATGCATTTTTTTCCTATCTTGGCAAACTTCGTCATGATTTCCAATTTGATGGGCAACTGTTGTTCAGCAGCCAAACCTCTTTTAAATTGCTTTATCCTACTTTAAACTCGTTTTATTTCAAGCGAATTCCTCTGATGGTAATGCTGTAGCATTTCTACTTCCTCCAAAAAAATTCACACATCCATAAAAAATAAATGTTCGCGTGTTTTCATTTTCCATTTTCCACCGTTGGAAACTGTTGGAAACGCCGCGGGAACGTAAATGGGAAAACACGACTTCCGGAATTGCCGGACGTGGAGGGCTAACGCATCCCCCGCGGGCGGCGGCGCAGAAACAGGGGGGACGGGGAAACAAAAAGGTAGTAGACCTCGTGCCAGCCCGGAGGCGACGTACAAGTAACATAACTTGGCTGCAATCTCGACTTGCATGTCGCCCCCCCATAAAGCGAAAATAATATCAAAAAAAGAAGAGGAATGTCAAGAGCGTCTGCGGGGAGCTGTTCTCAGATAGTGTTGAAACATCCCCGGTCGGTTTAAATATTGCCGTCATATCTGTCTTTAACATCGATACTTTAAACTATGCTTTTCCACACTATTTCAAACAAGAATGAAGTGTTTAATTGTAATTAACAGTATTTTCCTAACAAACACACACGCTTTATTGGTGTAATTGCCTGCGCATGCGCAGTTTTTTTCTTCAGTTTAAGTAACGACATCTATCGGTTTTGATATACTCTATATCTTCTGAAAGTTTGTAATCGTTGGATATCATTAAACCTCATTAAATCCTACAACCTCAGCTATAGCTTTTAGCTGAACCTTATCTTCCCTAGTATACAATTCAATCATTTCATACCACCGTGTACACACACATATCCTAGACACAGCCGCCGGCTGTGTACATCATTAATCAGAAAGATACCGGCGACGTGACACGAGTGACGGCAATCATTCCGATGTCAACCGCGTCTTATTTGCATTTTCCCCCGCCGGCAAACTGGAGACGTCGCGGCGCTTTTGTGCGGGCGCCGACGCTGATAGGAGAAGAAGGTGGTCGGTTTTATGCCGTGGTGGAAAAAAGTGTAATTTATGCGAGGGAGAGATACATCTGGTGTCAGATACAAGGTCGATGGTGGAAGTGACACGCCGCTGATTTATTCAAATGTTGCACGACCCACATAAATTAGACGACCCTGTCATTACAACACAAAATGTAAAAAAGGTGACGTTTAATAAATCATCGATAAAAAATAAACACCTTATCGTAGGTACACCAAATAAAATCAATATAATATAAATATAAATTACTATAGATAATAACAGAGGAACCAATAAGGTATGTCTTAAACTAAACTGTACTGGCGAGACTCAAATATGTCGAAACCTGTCAATAAATAAGAGCTGTTTACTATAAATAATTGAAATATCTTTGTATAAAATAAATAATTCACTGAAACACTACAAATCTAACTTATATTACTGGAAAAATCTAAAATTCAATCATTGAAACAACTGCAAATAATTGAAAACTAGCCTCGTAGACCATAGACTGAAATTAATGACCTTACACTACAATCTTCTTATATGAAAAGTACTATCCATTTAGCCTGAGAAGAGACAAATTTATAATTTATGGTGTAATAAAAACGTCATATAGGAAACTTACTAAACTTATCTAAAGAGAAAACCTTCTTCATCGTCACATCCGTAAGTCTTTCGAAAGATCCAAAGCAACAGACTGGAATAATAAAAGCAGAGGACAGTAGCTACACTATTAAAGATAGAAGAATAAATTGCTGGCAAATACTATAATTTATTGTTTGAGAATTTTCTGTAAAAACCGCAATTTCCCATCAAGAAACTGATAATGCACTTAGTAAACTGCTCCTTGATAGGCAATTGCGATTTTCCAGAAACTTTTCTAACAATAAATTGTATTGCATTGAAAAGGAAATATATAAAACTTATTTCCAAAGTTCTTAAAGTAGAAACACCGCATTACAATACTACATAAAAATATTATGCAAGAAATAATAAAGAATTGCTAAAAATTGAAAAAATGCCAAAAGGCTTTAGAATATTGAAAGAAGATAAAATCATAGAGAATTCTAAAAATTTGAAACAAAATTACTTTCAAAAAGATGTAAAACTCTTGAACATTCCAAGAAAACTATCCGACTGGAAGAAAAAAGCTACAAATTACAATTACTGTTAGAAATATTCAAAAAAAGTTTGTCAATTTGAAAGAATTATAGAAACCTAGAAGAGAAATGGTTAGAAAATTCTAGACATTTGGAAGACAAATTGTTGAAATTGCTAAAAAATTATGACAAAATAAAAGAGGATTTACTGAGATTTAAAATCCGAAAAAAAATGCCTAAAAATACTTAAATTTTAGAAGAAAACTGTAAAATTCTTTAAATCTGGATGGATTATAATTGAAATTTTCTAAAAATTTCTGTAGCACATAATAAAAGACAGATGACAGATGACAGATAACGAAGACAGGTGATAGATAGGTGATAGATGGTAGAAGGTAAACAGATGAGAGATGATAAATGACAATTGACAATTGACAGAGGACAGAAAACAGATCGATAGAGGAGAGAGGATAAATTGACAGAGGACAGAGGACAAAGGACAGATTTAGAGAGAATATATTGAAAAAGGACAGATCGACAGAGGGCAGATATCGGATGACGGTGATAGATTGCAGATAGAAGATAATAGATGACATACCAGATGACAACTGACAGATGTCAGATGTCAGATAACAGATGAACCATGATAGATAGGTGGTAGATGGTAGAAGGTAGACTGAAGACGATAGACGGTATACGACTGAGTAATAGATATTAGATGACTAATGATAGATGATAGATGATAGATGAGAGATGATAGATGATAGATGATAGATGATAGATGGTAGATGATATATGATAGATGATAGATGATAGATGATAGATGATAGATGATAGATGATAGATGATAGATGATAGATGATAGATGATAGATGATAGATGATAGATGATAGATGATAGATGATAGATGATAGATGATAGATGATAGATGATAGATGATAGATGATAGATGATAGATGATAGATGATAGATGACAGATTACAATTCATAGATAAGAGATGACAGAAGAAAATTGACAGAGATCAAAGGATAAATGGACAGAGGACAGAGAGCAGATCGACAGAAGACGGAGGATGACAGAGGGCAGAGGATACATCGACAGTGGACAAAGGACAGAGCAACAGAAGGCAAATGATTGTTGACAGATGGTAGAGGAGATACCAGATTATAGAAGACAGAAGACCGATAATAGATAAACGATGATAGATAGGTGGTAGATGGTAGAAGGTAAACTTTATACGATTGACGGTATACGACTAGGTAATAGATGGTAGACAACAAATGATAGATGACAGATGACAAATTACAATTAACAGATGAGAGATGACATATGAAAATTGACAGAGAACAAAGGATAAATCGACAGAGGACAGAGGACAGATCGACAGAAGACGGAAGATAAATCGACAGATGACAGAGAGCAGATCAACAGAGAACAGATTGACATAGATGACAGAAGACAGATGACTGCTGGCATACAGCAGATAATAGAAGTAAGCTGGCAGATGACAAATGACAGATGAAAGATTACAGAAGACAGGTGATAGATATGTGGTAGATGGTTGACGACTAGATAATAAATGGTAGATGACATTTTCTAAATGACAGATGACAGATTATAATTGACACCGATCAGAGGATAAATTTATAGAGAACAGAAGACAGATCGACAGAGGACAGATGATAGATCGACAGAGGACAGAAGGCAGATGATTGTTGACAGATGATAGATGGCAGATACCAGATTATAGAACATAGATGACAGATGACCGATGACAGATAATAGATGGTAGATCACATATGACAGATACAATTATCTGATGAGAGATGACAGATGACAGATGACAAAAGACAGATCGACAGAGAACAGAGTATAGACAGATGCCTGCTGATAGATGGCAAATGACAGATGACAGATGATAGATAGGTGGAAGATGGTAGAAAGTAGGCTGTAGTCGGTAGACGACTAGATAATAGATGGTAGATGACAAATTATAATTGACAGACGAGAGAGATGACAGATGACAATTGACAAAGTACAGAGAATAAGTCGACAGAGGACAGAAGACAGATCGACAGATAACAGAGGATGAAGACAAATATCTGATGACAAATCACAAATGATACAGATAGCAGATAATAGAAGACAAATGACAGATGGCAGATAACAGATGATAGATGATAGATATGTGGTAGATGACAGAAGGTAGACTTTAGACGGTGTACGACTAGTTAATAAATGGGAGATGACAAGTGATAAATGACAGATGACATTTAACAGATGGAAGATGACAGATGACAATTGACAAAGGTTAGTGGATAACTCGATAGAGGACAGATCGACAGAGGATAAAGTGACGAAGGACAGATAACTGATGATAGATGGCAGATAGTAGATAGTAGAAGAGAGATGACAGATAATAAATAAATTCTACATGGTAGAAGATATACTGTAGATGGTAGATGCCTAAATAATAGATGGTAGATGACAAATGACAGATTATAATTTTCATATGACAGATGAGAGATAATAAATGACAATTGACAGAGGACAGAGGATAAATCGACAGAAGACAGATCGACAAAAAAAAGATAGACAGAGGGTAGATGATAGACAGACGATAGATCGACAAAAGACGGGGACAAATGACTGATGACAGATGGCAGATGACAGATGATAGATAGGTAGTAGATCATGGAAGGTAGACTGTAGACGGTAGACGATTAGACAATATATGGTAGATGACAGATGATAGACATTAAATGACAGATTATAATTGATAGATAACAATTAACAAAGGACAGAGGATAAATTGATAGAGGACAGAGGATAAATCAAGAGAAGGCAGAGGACAGTTCGACAGAAAACAGATGACAGATAATGGATAAGTGGTAGATGGTAGAAGGTAGACTGTAGACGGTATATGACTAGTTAATAGGTGGTAGATGACAGGTGATAAATGACAGATGACAGATTACAATTAGCAGATGAAAGATAACAGCTGACAATTGACAAAGAACAGAGGATAACTCGACAGAGGACAGATCTACAGAGAACAAATCAACTTTGTTGATAATGGATGATAGATGACATATAGTAGATAAAAGAAGAGAGATGACAGATAATAGATAGATGGTAGAAGATAGACTGTAGATGGTAGTCGACTAAATAATAGATTGTAGATGATATATGACAGAGTACAATTGTCATATGGCAGATAAGAGATGACAAATGATAATTTACAGAGGACAGAAGATAAATCAATAAAGGACAAATGACTGATGACAGATGGCAGATGAAAGATGATACATAATAGATGGTAGATGGCAGATAGCAAATAATGGTAGACAGATGACAAATGACAGATGACAGATGACAGATATCAGATGACATATGATAGATAGGTAGTAGATCGTGGAAGGTAGTCTGTAGACGGTAGACGATTAGACAATATATGGCAGATGACAGATGATAGACAATAGATGGCAGATTACAATTGGCAGATAACAATTGACAAAGGACAGCGGATAAATCGACAGAGAATAAAGAACAGATAACAGATGACAGATGATGGATAAGTGGTAGATGGTAGACTGTAGACGGTATACGACTAGTTAATAGGTGGTAGATGACAGGTGATAAATGACAGATGACAGATTACAATTAGCAGATGAAATATTACAGCTAACAATTGACAAATGACAGAAGATAACTCGACAGAGGACAGATCGACAGAGAACAAATCAACAATGGACCGATAACGGATGATAGATGACAGATGCCAGATGATATATGGCAGATAGTAGATAAAAGAAGAGAGATGGCAGATGGTAGAAGATAGACTGTAGATAGTAGACGATTAAATAATAGATGGTAGATGTCATATAACATATTACAATTTTCATTTGACAGATGAGAGATGACAAATGCTAATGGACAGAGGACAGAGGATAAATTAACAGAGGACGGATCGACAAACGAAAGATAGACAGAGGGAAGATAGATAGAAGATAGATCGACAAAGGACGAGGACAAATGACTTATACAGATGATACATAATAGATGGTAGATGGCAAATAGCAAATAATGGTAGACCTGTGACAAATAATAGATGACAGATGACAGATATCATTTGACAGATGATAGATAGGTAGTAGATCGTGTAAGGTAGACGGTAGACGACTGGAGAATATATGGTAGATGACAGATGATAGAAAAGAGATGACAGATTAAAATTGACAGATGACAAATGACAGATCGACAGAGGACAGAGGATAAATTGACAGAGGACAGAGGATAAATCAAGAGAAGACAGAGGGCAGATCAGCAGATGACAGATGATAGATGGAAGATAGTAGATAGTAGAAGACAGATGACAGATGACAGATAAAAGATGACAGATAATAGAAGATAGTAAATGGTAGAAGATGCACTGTAGATGATAGATGATTAGATAATAGATGGTAGATGACAGATGGTATATGACAGATGACAGATTACAAATGACAGATGACAGGTGAAAGATTACAGATGACAATTGACAGAGGACAGATGATAAATCGACAAAGCACAGATTGCTAAAGAACAGGTAGACAGAGGACAGATCGACAGAGGATAGATCGACAGAGGATAGATCGAGAAAGGACAAATCGACAGTGGCCTGATGACAGATGACAGATGGCAAATGACAGATGATAGATGGCAGATAGCAAATAATAAAAGACATAACAGATGACAGATAACAGATGGCAGATGATAGATAGGTGGTGGATGGTAGAAGGTAGACTGTAGATGGTAGACGACTATATAATAGATGGTAGATGTTAGATGAGAGATGACAGATGATACTTGACAGAGGACAGAGGATAAATTGACAGAGAACAAAGGACAAAAGACAGAGGACAGATCGACAATAGACAGATTGCCAGAGTACAGATGACTGATGACAGTTGACAGATGACAGATGACTGATGGTACATGGCAGATATTAGATAACAGAAGACAGATGACAAATGCCAATGACATATGTGGAGATGATATCTAGGTAGAAGATGGTAGAAGGTAGACAAATGGAAGATGACAGATGATAATTGGCAAAGAACAGAGGGCAGATAATAGAAAGCAGATCGAGAGATGACCGAGGACAGATCGTCAGAAGAGAGGACAGTATGACAAAGGACAAATTGACAGAGGGCATATTACTCATTAGTCATTATAGATAACAGACGATACATGGAAGATACCAAATAACAGATGGCAAATAATACATAACAGATTATTGATAGGTGGTAGATGGTAGACGACTAAATAATAGACGGTAGATAACAGATGACAGATGACAGATTACAATTGACAGAAGAGAGATGGCAGGTGACAATTGACCAAGTTCAGTGGATAAATTGACAGAGGACAGAGAACATATCGACAAAGGACAAAGGACAAATCGACAGAGGACAGAGGGCAGAGAATAAACGGAAAATCGACAGAGTATAGATCTACAGAGAACAGATAGACAAATGGCAGATGGACAAAGGACAGATGGACGGAGGACAGATGATATATGGCAGATAGCAGATAGCAGATAAAAGAAGACAGATGATAGATGATAGAGGTAGTAGATGGTAGACTAGATAATACATGCAGATGATATGTGACTGATGATAATTAACAGATAACAGATTACAATTGACAAAGGACAGCGAACAGATTGACAGAGGACAGAGAATAAATCGACAGAGGATAGATGATATATCGATAGAAGATGCAAAGGACAGAGGACAGAGAACAGGCGGACAGAGGACCGATTGACAAATGACAGACCGACAAAGGACAGATAACTAGTGATAGATGACAGATCAGAGATGAGAGATAAGAGATGAAAGGTGAGAGATGAGAGATGAGAGATAAGAGATGAGAGATGACATTGTAGTCCATAGATCCAAACGACTAGATAATAGATGGTAGATGACAGATTACAATTGATAGATGACATATCAGAGACGACATATAAATATTGACAGAGCACAGAGGATAGTTCGAGAGAATAAATCACTGGATAAATCGACAGAGAACAGAGAGCAAATTTATAGAGGTCAAATAATAGGTGCCATATAGCAGATCATAGAAGACAAATGATAGATCACATATGGCAAATAGAAAGATAACAGATGACAAATGGAATCATTCAAACATAAAATGGTGCAGATGATAGATAATAGATGATAAAGGTTAGATGATTGATCATGTTTTATACAGGTGAGAGATTGCAGGCAACATATATCAGACGAAGAATGAATAATGGCAAATGAGAAATAACACGTAAGAAAATTAAAGATAAAGTAATGGTACATAATTAATAGGTAATAACAGATGATAGCTTCGAGGTGGCTATTGGTGAACGATAAAGAACAAATGTTACGATTTTTCAGTAAGAAAGAGAACATAATATCGTTACGCAGAAAGAAAGAAAAAAATAGGAGAGAAATTGTTGGGTAATTCTAGAAATTAGAACGAGAAATTGTTACTAAACAGTATAACGCTGAAAAATTACAATAAAATTTTAAAAAATAAAGAATTGGAAGTTCTAAAATACGCAATAAATAATTGCTAGAAAATTATTAATGTTTTGAATGGAAAAAAACTGGAAAATTAAAAAAAAAGACGAAAATGTTTTGTAATGGGTCGAGTAGAAGAACACGAAAAACTGTAAACTCCACCTTCAAGATCTATGCTCGAAATTTTAAAGTGATTATATTTATGTATGTATTTTTGTATTAACTTTTTAATAGATCTTGTAAAGTGAATAAACTAAACTAAACTAAACTAAGTATGAAATTGTAAAAACTTTTGAAATGGAAAGCTCTAGAATCATTTAAATAAAACATTTTGAACTTTTGAAAAAAAAAATACACAAGTCAGAACAAAATATTGGTGAAATTTTGAAATAAATTTTCCAATTTTTAAGATGATCCTGTTGGAAAATCCGTATGAAATAAAATAACAATTACTGATATCTTAGATTCGGATGTAAAAAATGATGAAAGTTTCGTAAGTAAAAAATGCAATTAAAAAAATTTTCATAACATTAAGAAAACATTCTGGAAACAAATTTGACCGAAACTGTTTGAAAGAAGTGAAAAACTAGATACTCAAATAATCACAAATTTAAGAAACGAATTATAATCCGTCTTAAATATTAATTATTATTACAATCCTTCAAGAAAATTCTCTAAATGTTTGAAACAAAAATTGCAAAATTCCATAAATTTGAAAAAAATGTAGAAACTAAAGAATTAAGTGATAAAACATATTTTATTGTAGAAAACTGCGATACAATTTGGAATAAAAAAAACTTGAATAATATGAAAATGTTTGTTAAATAACTTTGAGGAAATTCTCGCAACTTGTAAGAATAAATTCTGGACAATTATAGAAACCTAGAATTGTTAGAAACTTCAAGAAATTTTGATAGGAATTTACTTAAAATAATTACTTCGAGTAGATAATTATGATAAAATAAAACAAACTTTTTCAACTGTAATCTATTTTGAAATCATTTTAAAATTTTTAAGATTTGAGTTTTGTGAGAGGGAGAATTGATAAAACCTTACATCCATTACAATATTAATACGATTATATAAAAAATTCCCGAATTCTTCACACTTTTAAGGATATGACAGAAAAGCGCCCTCCCTAATCGAATCCCGCGCAATCAGCGAAAAGGGGGCGAACGAACAAAAAAAAAAATACTGCACATAATTCCAACATTGAAACGTGAATACATTTCGTATGCCGAAACTTTCCCCACCCTCGCTCATTCAGCCGTTGCACCCGGCGTATATATATTTTTCCTTTTCAATGAGGGAACTGACAGTTAATTCACCTTGCAGTACGGAGGGGGGTGGCACCATACAACAATGGGAACCCTCGCCCTCCGAAACGTTTGCAGCACGTGCTGACACACGTCACCTACATTTCTAACACTTCACCGTGTCTGACACTTTTGATCTACAACGCTCGGCGGGTGTATCATCGATTTTTCGGCCTTAATAAATGGATGGATGGGTGGATGGACGGATGGATGGCCAGAAAATTCCCGAAAGCATCCCCTTATCCGCTCGTTAAACGCGAAAGATTATCTGTCAGGTCGAGTGATGTGGGAACGGTTCGGTCGTATGTTATATATTTGCATAGTTTTTCCACAAATCGGACCGAATTGTGGTGATCGATTATAATTTACGTCGGGTGATTGCATTAATTATCATAATCGAATTGGTGCAGTGGACAGGCTTTAAATTATTGCTATAATTATTAATTACTCTATGCGTAATGATAGTTCTAGTAATTGTTATAAATTGTTAATAATATCTATCATATCTGATTACACTATAACCTAATTTTATTATGGCGAGAAATAATTATGGCAGAATTCTAAACGTAAATGGAATTGATTTTCTTTCATTTTCCAGGTTATAATAGTAATAAAAATGCGCATAAAAATCCTACACTGAATAAAATATTCCACTTGTGGTAACGCATTCGTAAATTCGTAATTAAAGGCCTTTATAAAAATGAAATTAAATTAATCCCCACTCGTCCGCGATTCATTAACACCTAGAATTAAAAACCTCTCTTCTCTCCAGCAACCCCCGACTCTGCAAAACATAATTGACACAGTATTTACATTCATCTGCACCGAGGGTATGCAAAATATGTATGTTTTTCCAGCTGAGGGGAAAAACACGCGTAATAATTAAATAAAGGGATTGCTGTTATTCAGCGCGGTTTACTCAGGCAAAACAAAAACAAATAAATATTTTTTTGTGTAACATAATATTATTAATAACATTCTAAATGAATTAGATATAAATTTAATTAGTTAGTGTTAACCCTATCGCATTCACATGGTGCTAATCAGCTTATCAAGATTTTATAGTCGAGAAACATGGCGGTAGTTATTTAAAATGAAATTACCGCGGGACGGACATTACAAGTAAACATCATTAGTGCCCAGGCCTGTGACCCATTCAAGCAAACTAATTATTTTCCACACCGGAACCGTAATTAACGGTCCCCGGATCCGGTGGCAGCGAGACGAAATCGTTTTAATTGAGAATCCGCATTCACACTAATTATCGGAAAAATTGTAATGAGGAAACGTAAAAAATTAAAAATGTCTTTATTATTTCTATAGAAAACGCTTATTTTTTAATTACTTTCATTTAAAAAAAATGTATTGTATCCTGGCGCATCCACCATATATTAAAAGTAAGTTCAAGCGTCGCCATTTTGTTTCCCAATGAGTAACAGCAATTCTTTTTTAGCGATATTAAAATATACTATTACTTAATCGATTTTGAAAATTTCAAGCAAATTCAACGTCTGGATAATTTTTTACAATTTTTTAAATTCCGAAATGTAATTTTCAGTTCCTCCAGTTTGAGTTCCAAGCGTCGCCATTTTATTTCCCAATGAGTTACAGCAATTGTTTTTTAGTGTTATTAAAATACATTATTTCTTAATCGTTTTAGAAAATTCCAAGCAAATACCACGTCTGAATAATTTTTTTACAATTTTTTAAATTCCGAAATGTAATTTTCAGTTCCTCCAGTTTGAGTTTCAAGAGTCACCATTATGTTTCCCAATACGTTGCAGCAATTATTTTGTAGTATTATTTAAATATATTATTTCTTAATAGATTTTGAAAATTTCAAGCAAATTTCATGTCTGGATAATTTTTTACAATTTTTTTAAATTCCGAAATGTAATTTTCAGTTCCTCCAGTATGAGTTTCAAGCGTCGTCATTTTGTTTCTTAATGAGTTACATCAATTATTTTTTCGTGTTATTAAAATACATTATTTCTTAATCGATTTTAAAAATTTCAAGCAAATTCCGCGTCTAGATAATATTTTACAAATTTTTAAATTCCGAAATGTAATTTTTAGTTCCTCCAGTTTGAGTTTCAAGCGTCGCCATTTTGTTTCCCAATGAGTTACAGCAATTATTTTTTTAGTGTTATAAAAATACAAAAATTCCCAATCGATTTTGAGAATTTCAAGCAAATTCCCTGTCTGGATAATTTTTTACAATTTACTAAATTCCGAAATGTAATTTTCAGTTCCTCCAGTTTGAATTTCAAGCGTCGCCATTTTGTTTCTCAGTAAGTTACAGCAATTATTTTTAAGGATTATTAAAATACATTATTTGTTAATCGATTTTGAAAATTTCAAGCAAATTCCACGTCTGGATAATTCTTTTAAAATTTTTTAAATTCCGAAATGTAATTTTCAGTTCCTCCAGTTTGAGTTTCAAGCGTCGCAGTTTTGTTTCCCAATGAGTTACAGCAATTGTTTTTTAGTGCTATTAAAATACATTATTTCTTAATCGATTTTGAAAATTTGAAGCAAAATCTGCGTCTGGATAATTTTTTACAATTTTTTAAATTCCAAAATGTAATTTTCAGTTCCTTCAGTTTTAATTTCAAGCGTCGCCATTTTGTTTCCCAATGAGTTACAGAATTTGTTTTTTAATGTTATTAAAATACTTTATTTCTTAATCGATTTTGAAAATTTTAAGCAAATTCCACGTCTGGATAATTTTTTACAATTTTTTAAATTCCGAAATGTAATTTTCAGTTCCTCCAGTTTTAGTTTTAAGGGTCGCCATTTTGTTTCCCAATAAGTTACTTTAATTGTTTTTTAATGTTATTAAAACACATTGCTTCTTAATCGATTTTGAGAATTTCAAGCAAATTCCACGTCTAAATAATTTTTTACAATTTTTTAAATTCCGAAATGTAATTTTCAGTTCCTCCAGTTTGAGTTTCAAGCTTTGCCATTTCGTTTCCCAATGAGTAACAGCAATTATTTTTTAATCTTATTAAAATACATTATTTCTTAATCGATTTTGAAAATTTCAAGCAAATTCCACGTATGGATAATTTTTTACAATTTTTTAAATTTTGAAATGTAATATTCAGTTCCTCCAGTTTGAGTTTCAAGCGTCGCCATTTTGTTTCCCAATGAGTTACAGAAATTGTTTTTTTTAATGTTATTAAAATACATTACTTCTTAATCGATTTTGAGAATTTCAAGCAAATTCTACGTCTGTATAATTTTTTACAACTTTTTAAATTCCGAAATGTAATTTTCAGTTCCTCCAGTTTGAGTTTCAAGCGTCGCCATTTTGTTTCGCAATGAGTTACAGCAATTGTTTTTTAGTGTTATTAAAATACATTATTTCTTAATCGTTTTAGAAAAGTCCAAGCAAATTCCACTTCTGAATAATTTTTTACAATTTTTTAAATTCCGAAATGTAATTTTCAGTTCCTCCAGTTTGAGTTACAAGCGTCGCTATTTTGTTTCGCAATAAGTTACAGCAATTATTTTCAAGGGTTATTAAAATACATTATTACTTAATCGATTTTGAAAATTTCAAACAAATTCCACGTTTGGATATTTTTTTACAACTTTTTAAATTCCGAAATGTAATTTTCAGTTCCTCCAGTTTGAGCTTCAAGCGTCGCCATTTTGTTTCCCAAAGAGTTACAGCAGTTGTTTTTAAGTATTATTAAAATACATTATTTCTTAATCGTTTTTGAAAATTTCAAGCAAATTCCACGTCTGAATAATTTTTTACAATTTTTTAAATTCCGAAATGTAATTTTCAGTTTTTCCAGTTTGAGTTACAAGCGTCGCCATTTTGTTTCCCAATGAGTTACAGCAATTATTTTTTTAGTGTTAATAAAATACGTAATTTCTTAATCGATTTTGAAACTTTCAAGCAAATTCCACGTCTGGATAATTTTTACAATTTTTTAAATTCCGAAATGTAATTTTCAGTTCCTCCAGTTTGAGTTTATTTATTTATTTATTTACGGTAGGCCATGTGATGATAAAAATACATATTAAAATCTTAAATATACACTAAAACTAGGGTCTACATTTTATAATTTATAAACAACAATAAAATAATAACATATTAAAATATACAGAAATTTAACAATAATTAGAAACAACAGGACAATTAAAATCAATACAAAGTGATTTAACAATATAACTTAAAATATAGTACACGTTTTAAGGTATGACCGCAGTCTATTCAAACTTAATTGAGTAAAGTCAACATCACACATATTATAGTTGTTCAGTAATCTAGGAACACCATAGTTCCTTCCATAGTCCGTTTTTTTAGTAGGAATATAAAATATCTGACTAGATCTCAGCAGCCTAGATGGTACATGAAAGTCAATGGCCTTAAGTAACGTCGGACAATTTATGGAGCCATGAAGGAGCTTGTGGATGAACAGAACATCACTATTAAAACGTCTACGCTCTAAAGTATCAAGGTTAAATTGACGAAGGATATCAAGGTAATCGCCCTCAAGAGAAAATTTGAATTTTAAAAAATTTATAAATTTTCGCTGTACCCGCTCGAGCGTCTGGATTTCCTTTGATGTATAAGGGCACCAAATAACTGAGCAATATTCCAAATGCGGACGGACTAATGTAACAAATAAGTTTATTATTGTGAATACAGTTCGAAATTCATGAGTATTTCTTCTAATAAACCCTAACATTTGAAATGCTTTGGATGTTATTTTAGAAATTTGTTGCGAAAAACTAAAGTTACCAGTCAGGGCTACACCTAGGTCCTTTATAGAATATACTCGGGTAAGAGGAACATTATCGATAGTGTAGTTACAATAAGTTGGCGATTTAATTTTAGCAAATGTTATTACGTTGCATTTGTCAATGTTTAGTTGAATTTTATTTATTGTACACCAATTATTGAATCTATCAATATCTTGTTGAAGAAGATGGGAGTTATTTTCTGAAAAAGCAGTAAATATTTTTATATCGTCTGCAAACAACAGGCAGCAACTATGCTTAAAACAATCAACCACGTCATTAATGAAAATATTGAATAGGAGAGGACCTAGATGTGAACCCTGGGGAACACCGGAGGACGCTTGAACTAATCGGGAGCAATAATTACCAATCCGAACACTTAGTGTTCTTCCACTTAAATAAGAACGGATCCAATTAAAAAGTGGACCGTGAATACCTATGTTACTCAATTTCGTTAATAGTACACCATGATCGACGGTATCAAAAGCTTTGGCGAAGTCGGTGTATATGGAATCAACCTGTTGGCCCTTCTCCAAAGCTTTCGTTATAAAATCAATATATATTAACAAATTAGTAGCGGTTGAACAACCACGTCTGAAACCGTGTTGCTGCTCCGCTATTAGACAGTCAACTGCCTCGGAGATATAAGTAGTTATAAGTTTTTCGAAGATCTTAGGAATGTGAGACAGGATGGAAATGGGGCGATAGTTTTTAATATGATTTTTGTTCCCATTTTTATGAATGGGGGTGATAAGTGCGTGTTTCCAATAACTGGGAAATTCACCACATTTCAGTGAATTGTTAAAAATAATCCAAAGAGGGCGAGCAAGTGAAAACGCACACTCTTTGAGAAAAATACCTGGCAATCCATCAGATCCCATAGAATTGTTGGGCTTTAGATGAGAAAGTTCTTCCAAAATGGCTGATATACCAATATCCGGCATAGAATGTAAATTTAAATGAGAATCACCGGTATCCAACACGGTTATGTGACTAGAGTTTTTATATACCGACCCAAAGAAAGATGCAAAGGAATTCAAAATGTCTTCTTCCTCACTAATTATACTGCCATCATGTTCAAAAGAATTGGGAAGCATAGATTGTGAACGTTTAGATTTAACATGCTTCCAGAAGAGACTAGTATCACCTGTGATAGATGCTTCAAGTGTTTGTAGATAATTTTGATAACATATTTTTGTTAAATTTTTGCAACTAGTTCGAGCTGTTTTGAAGGCATCGTAATCCGACTCTAAATTAGATTGTTTATATATTGAATGTAATTTCTTTTTTAGAAACACTTTTTCCTTTAACTCGGGCGTAAACCATTTAGGAAAACGGTACTTTTGATTACTTTTAATTTCGACCATAGGAACAAAACTATTAATTGAGTCATAGATTACATTATAAAAGATATTTACTTGTTCATCTGAATTTTTGCCGGCAAACAAGGAATCCCAATGTATATTAATAAAAGTATTGTTAAGACTTGGAAAATCTGAATTTTTGAAATCATACTTGACTTTAGCATTCCAAACAGACTCTTCCATAGTGCTTGTTTTAAAGTGCATAATTAATTCCAGAGCAGGATGGTGTATGTCGCTTTGCACAAGAGGATAATCGGCTAAATTTATCTCAAACTTCTCAACCGAAATAGTCTGTAAAAATATCAAATCGAGCAGTACCGAATTGTAGTTAGTAATATTATTAACTTGAAAAGCATTAATAAATCCAAATGTCTCTGCAATTGGAATGGCCATCGGGTTGCTAGAGTCAGTATATACACCGTAATCTCCAGTAAGCCATGTCACATTAGGAAGATTATAGTCGCCAATAATACACACTTGATGGTCGGGTAACATATCAGCAAAGTACTCCACGGAAGAACAATGTTGTTGGTATGTTGAGAGATGAGAATTAGGCGGAATATAAATTGCTCCTAGGAGCACATTTTGCTGACCAACACGAATAGATACAATAAGTTCATCACGATATTCAGAAATAGTGCTGATTAGATGCGATTTTATATGACGAGCTACCGCTATAAGTGTTCCACCGCCACGCTGCTTACCACAGACGGAAGGATTTCGATCACAACGGTAAATATTGTAATTGTCAAAACCAATTTCTGCGTCAAATATGTCATCGCACAGCCAAGTCTCACTAAGAACGATTATCTCATGATTAAATAATGATACTGCCTCATTAACTGTGGAAAGTTTCGTGCGTAACCCACGAACATTTTGATAAAAGATTTTTAAACCGTTGACAGATGATCGTTGATGACGGAATTGGTTGGCGGGGATTTCTGGTCCATCCCTAAACAATTAGTGTTCACAGTGCTTTGTGATTTTTCTGATGCGCCAATTTCTAATATCTTAACATTATCAACTCCGCCTTGAAATGATTTAAGTTTTCGTGAGCGATTTTTAAACTGGCGGACGATAACACTTTTAGGCCATTTGTCAGCATGAAGAAAGACATTGATATCCGACTCCATGATGCCGACTTTAAAAGAGCAATACACGGCGTTAGCTGTCAGAGAAATACATGTAAAATTTTGAACACCGATATGATTCTTAATAAAACTAGATATTTCTTCTACAGTGGTCGACGGGCTACAGTTATGAATATGGAAGAAAATGCGTTTTTTAGCTCCAACTAATCCCACGTTGTCCGCTGTACCACGAAGTGGCTGCAGTCCGGTGAGCATGGGATGATTATTCGGATTATTATTGTTAACAGGGGTTTTGACGCTGATTCCACGTTCCTTCGAGCCTACTTTGCACTTTGCATTGTTATTATTATTATTGACATTAATAACATTGATTTGATTAATATCAGTATTTAAATCATTATTAATATTATCAATGAGTTTCAACCGTCGCCATTTTGTTTCCCAATGAGTTACAGCAATTGTTTTTTAATCTTATTAAAATACATTATTTCTTAATCGATTTTAAAAATTTCAAGCAAATTCCACGACTGGATAATTTTTTACAATTTTTTAAATTTTGAAATGTAATTTTCAGTTCCTCCAGTTTGAGTTTCAACCGGCGCCATTTTGTTTCCCAATGAGTTACAGCAATTGTTTTTTAATCTTATTAAAATACATTATTTCTTAATCGATTTTAAAAATTTCAAGCAAATTCCACGACTGGATAATTTTTTACAATTTTTTAAATTCCGAAATGTAATTTTCAGTTCCTCCAGTTTGAGTTTCAAGCGTCACCATTTTGTTTCCCAATGAGTTACAGCAATTGATTTTTAGTGTTATTAAAATACATTATTTCTTAATCGATTTTAATAATTTTAAGCAAATTCCACGTATGTATAATTTTTTACAATTTTTTAAATTCCGAAATGTAATTTTCAGTTCCTCCAGTTTGAGTTTCAAGCGTCGCCATTTTGTTTTCCAATGAGTTACAGCAGTTGTTTTTTTTAAGTTATTAAAATACATTATTTCTTAATCGATTTTAAAAATTTCAAGCAAATTCCACGTCTGTATAATTTTTTACAATTTTTTAAATCCCGAAATGAAATTTTCAGTTCCTCCAGTTTTAGTGTCAAGCGTCGCCATTTTGTTTCCGAATGAGTAACAGCAATTGTTTTTCAGTGTTATTAAAATGCATTATTCCTTAATCGATTTTAAAAATTTCAAGCAAATTCCACGTCTGGATAATTTTTTACAATTTTTTAAATTCCGAAATGTAATTTTCAGTTCCTCCAGTTTGAGTTTCAAGTGTCGCCATATTGTTTCCCAATGAGTTACAGCAATTGTTTTTTGATGTTATTAAAATACATTATTTCTTATTCGATTTTGAAAATTTCAAGCAATGTCCGCGTCTGCATAATTTTTTACAATTTTTTAAATTCCGAAATGTAATTTTCAGTTCCTCCAGTTTTAGTTTCAAGCGTCGCCATTTTGTTTCCGAATGAGTTACAGCAATTGTTTTTTAATGTTATTAAATTACATTATTTTTTAATCGATTTTGAAAATTTCAAACAAATTCCACGTCTGGATTATTTTTTACAATTTTTTAAATTCCGAAATGTAATTTTCAGTTCCTCCAGTTTGAGTTTCAAGCGTCGCCATTTTGTTTCCCAATGAGTTACAGCAATTGTTTTTTGAGTGTTCTTAAAATGCGCTATTTACTAATCGATTTTGAAAATTACAAGCAAATTCCACGTCTAGATAATTTTTTACAATTTTTTAAATTCCGAAATGTAATTTTCAGTTCCTCCAGTTTGAGTTTTAAACGTCGCCATTTTGTTTCCCAATGAGTTGCAGCAATTGTTTTTTAGTATTATTAAAATACATTATATCCTATTTGATTTTGAAAATTTCAAGCAAATTCCACGTCTAGATAATTTTTTACAATTTTTTAAATTCCGAAATGTAATTTTCAGTTCCTCCAGTTTTAGTTTCAAGCGTCGCCATTTTGTTTCCGAATGAGTTACAGCAATTGTTTTTTAATGTTATTAAATTACATTATTTTTTAATCGATTTTGAAAATTTCAAACAAATTCCACGTCTGGATTATTTTTTACAATTTTTTAAATTCCGAAATGTAATTTTCAGTTCCTCCAGTTTGAGTTTCAAGCGTCGCCATTTTGTTTCCCAATGAGTTACAGCAATTGTTTTTTGAGTGTTCTTAAAATGCACTATTTACTAATCGATTTTGAAAATTACAAGCAAATTCCACGTCTTGATAATTCTTTTACAATTTTTTAAATTCAGAAATGTAATTTTCAGTTCCTCCAGTTTGAATTTCAAGCGTCGCCATTTTGTTTTTCATTAAGTTACAGCAATTGTTTTTTAGTGATATTAAAATACATTATTGCGTAATCGATTTTGAAAATTTTAAGCAAATTCCACGTGTGAATAATTTTTTACAATTTTTTAAATTCCGAAATGTAATTTTCAGTTCCTCCAGTTTGAGTTTCAAGCGCCTCAATTTTGTTTCCCAATGGGTTACAGCAATTGTTTTTAAGTGTTATTAAAATACATTATTTCTTATTCGATTTTGAAAATTTCAAGCAATGTCCGCGTCTGCAGAATTTTTTACAATTTTTTAAATTCCGAAATGTAATTTTCAGTTCCTCCAGTTTGAGTTTCAAGCGTCGCCATTTTGTTTCCCAATAAGTGACAGCAATTGTTTTTAAGAGTTATTAAAAAAATATTTCTTAATCGATTTTGAAAATTTCAAGCAAATTCCACGTCTGGATATTTTTTTACAATTTTTTAAATTCCGAAATGTAATTTTCAGTTCCTCCAGTTTGAGTTTCAAGCGTCGCCATTTTGTTTCTAAATAAGTTACAGCAATTCTTTTTTTGGGGTTATTAAAATACATTATTTCTTAATCGATTTTGAAAGTTTCAAGCAAATTCCAGGTCTGAATAATTTTTTACAATTTTTTAAATTCCGAAATGTAATTTTCAATTCCTCTAGTTAGAGTTTCAAAAGTCGCCATTTTATTTCCCAATGAGTTGCAGCAATTGTTTTTTAAGGGTTATAAAAATACATTATTTCTTAATTAATTTTTAGAATTTTAAGCAAATTTCACGTCTGGATAACTTTTTACAATTTTTTAAATTCCGAAATGTAATTTTCAGTTCCTCCAGTTTGAGTTTCAAGCGTCGCCATTTTGTTTCCCAATGAGTTACAGCAATTGTTTTTTTAATGTTATTAAAATACATTATTTTTTAATCGATTTTGGAAATTTCAACCAAATTCCACGTCTGGATAATTTTTTACAATTTTTTAAATTCCGAAATGTAATTTTCAGTTCCTCCATTTTGAGTTTCAAGCGTCGCCATTTTATTTCCCAATGAGTTACACCAATTGTTTTATAGCGATATTAAAACACATTATTTCTTAATCGATTTTGAAAATTTCAAGCAAATCCCACGTCTGGATAATTTTTTACAATTTTTTAAATTCCGAAATGTAATTTTCAGTTCCTCCAGTTTGACTTACAAGCGTCGCCATTTTGTTTTTCAATGAGTAGCAGCAATTGTTTTTTAGTGTTATAAAAATACATTATTTCCTAATCGATTTTCAAAATTTCAAGCAAATTCCAAGCCTGGATAATTTATTTACAATTTTTTAAATTCCGAAATGTAATTTTCAGTTCCTCCAGTTTGAGTTTCAACCGTCGCCATTTTGTTTCCCAATGAGCTACAGCAATTGTCTTTAGTGTTATTAAAATACATTATTTCTTAATCGATTTTGAAAATTTCAAGCAAATTATACGTCTGGTTAATTTTTTACAATTTTGTAAATTCCGAAATGTAATTTTCGGTTCCTCCAGTTTGAGTTTCAAGCGTCGCTATTTTGTTTCCCAATGAGTTACAGCAATTATTTTTTAATTTTATTAAAATACATTATTTTGTAATCGATTTTGAAAATTTCAAGCAAATTCCACGTCTTGATAATTTTTTACAATTTTTTAAATTCCGAAATGTAATTTTCAGTTCCTCCAGTTTGAGTTTCAAGCGTCGTTATTTTGTTTTCCAATAAGTTACAGCAATTGTTTTGTGGTATTAATAAAATACATTATTTCTTAATCAATTTTGAAAATTTCAAGCAAATTCCACGTCTGGATAATTTTTTACAATGTTTTAAATTCCGAAATGTAATTTTCAGTTCCTCCAGTTTGAGTTCCAAGCGTTGCCATTTTGTTTCCCAATGAGTTACAGCAATTTTTTAGTGTTATTACAATACATTATTCCTTAATTGATTTTGAAAATTTCAAGCAAATTCCACGTCTGGATAATTTTATATAATTTTTTTAATTCCGAAATGTAATTTTCAGTTCCTTTATTTGAGTTTCAAGCGTCGCCATTTTGTTTCCCAATGAGTTACAGCAATTGTTTTTTTTAATGTTATTAAAATACATTATTTCTTAATCTATTTTAAAAATTTCAAGCAAATTCCATTCCTGGATAATTTTTTTACATTTTTTTAAATTTCGAAATGTAATTTTCAGTTCCTCCAGTTTGAGTTTCAAGCGTTGCCATTTTGTTTCCTAATGAGTTACAGAAATTGTTTTGAAGTGTTATTAAAATACTTTATTTCTTAATCGATTTTGAAAATTTCAAGCAAATTCCACGTCTGGATAATTTTATATAATTTTTTTAATTCCGAAATGTAATTTTCAGTTCCTTTATTTGAGTTTCAAGCGTCGCCATTTTGTTTCCCAATGAGTTACAGCAATTGTTTTTTTTAATGTTATTAAAATACATTATTTCTTAATCTATTTTAAAAATTTCAAGCAAATTCCATTCCTGGATAATTTTTTTACATTTTTTTAAATTTCGAAATGTAATTTTCAGTTCCTCCAGTTTGAGTTTCAAGCGTTGCCATTTTGTTTCCTAATGAGTTACAGAAATTGTTTTGAAGTGTTATTAAAATACTTTATTTCTTAATCGATTTTGAAAATTTCAAGCAAATTCCACGTCTCGATAATTTTTACAATTTTTTAAATTCCGAAATGTAATTTTCAGTTCCTCCAGTTTAAGTTTCAAGCATCACCATTTTGTTTTCCAACGAGTTACAGCAATTGTTTTATAGTGTTATTAAAATACATGATTTCTTAATCGATTTTGAAAATTTCAAGCAAATTCCACGTCTGGATAATTTTTTACAATTTTTTAAATTCCGAAATGTAATTTTCAGTTCCTCCAGTTTGAGTTTCAAGCGTCGCTATTTTATTTCCTATTGAGTTACAGCAATTGTTTTTTTTTTCATTTTATTAAAATACATTATTTTTTAATCGATTTTGAAAATTTCAAGCAAATTCCACCCCTGGATAATTTTTTACAATTTTTTTAAATTCCGAAATGTAATTTTCAGTTCCTCCAGTTTGAGTTTCAAGGGTCGCCATTTTGTTTCCCAATGAGTTACAGCAATTATTTTATAGTGTTATTAAAATATATTATTTCTTAATCGATTTTGAAAATTTCAAACAAATTCCACGTCTGAATAATTTTTTACAATTTTTTAAATTCCGAAATGTAATTTTCAGTTCCTGCAGTTTGAGTTTCAAGCGTCGCCATTTTGTTTCCCAATAAGTTCCAGCAATTAGTTTTAAGGGTTATTAAAATACATTATTTCTTAATCGATTTTGAAAATTTAAAGCAAATTCCGCGTCTGGATAATTTTGTACATTGTTTTAAATTCCGAAATGTAATTTTCAGTTCCTCCAGTTTGAGTTTCAAGCGCCGCCATTATGTTCTGAAATGAGTTACAGCAATTGTTTTTTTTAATTTTTATTAAAATATATATAATATAAATAATAAAATTCTGTGTATTAAAATTTCATCATCATTGAAAAAATGCAGTGTATAGAAATTTTAACATTTAGAAAACCCAATGTATATAATTTTCAATTGAAAAACTCCGTTTACAGAAATTTAGGCATTTAGAAAACTCAATAAAAAGCAATGTATAGAAACATCTAGAATATTTAATCTATAGAAATTTCAACATTTAGAATATAAAATATATAGATATTATATTGTAAAAGTCGAAGTATAGAAAATTTAATGAATAGAAATTTCAACAGCTAGAAAATTCAGTGTATAGACATTTCAGCATTGATAAAATTCAATGTATAGAAATTTCAGAAATTTCTAGAAGCTGAGAAATTTCAATATACAGAAATCCCAATAATTGAAAACATCGGCATGTAGAAAACTCAATGTATCGAAATTTCATATGTAGTAATTTTAGCATTGATAAAATTCAGTATATAGAAATTTTAATATTTAGAAAAGTCAGTGTATAGAAATTTTAACATTTAGAAAATTCAATGTATAGGAATTTAAACGTTATTAAAATAAAATGTGTAGAAATTGCAACGTTTAGAATACTCAATGTATAGAAATTCCAGCAATTAGAAAACTCGGGGTATAGAAAATTCAATGTGTAGACACTTTTACCATTATAAACTTCAATGTATACAAATTTCAACATTTAAAAAATTCATTTTGAGGAAATTTCAACTTTTAGATAATCCAATGTAAAGGAATTTCAAAATTGAAAAAATTCTGTGTATAGAGATTTTAAGACATATAAAATTTAATGTATAGAAATCTCAACATTTAGAAAACTCAATGTATACAGAGTTAAATATTTAAAAAAAATCAATTTGTAAAAATTTCAACATTTAGAAAATTCTATTTGTAGAAATTTCAACACTTAAAAATTTCAAGGTATAGAAATTTCAACATTTAGAAAATCAAATGTATTGAAATTTCAATAATTAAAAGTTCAGTGTATAGAAATTGTAACATTTAGAAAATTCAATGTATAGAAAGTTCATCAATCAGTATATAGAATATTCAATAATTACAAATTTCAGTGTATAGAGATTTCACATAGAAAATTCAATATATAGAAATTTCAACATTTAGAAAATAATCAGTATATAGAATTTTCAACATTTAGAGAATTCATTGTGTAGAAATTTCAATATCTAGAAAATTCAATGTGTAGAAATTTCAACATTCAGACAATGCATTGTGTAGAAATGTCAACATTTGGAAAAGTCATTGTGTAGAAATTTCAGAAAAAAAAAAATTCAATGTATTGAAATTTCAAAATTGAGAAAATTCAATGTATAGATATTTCTACAATTAGAAAACTCAGTGTATAGAAATTTTAGAAAATTCAGAGAATAAAAATTTCCGCACTTAAAAAATTCAATTTGTAGAAATTCCACATTTAGAAAATTCAAGGTATACCAATTTCAAAAATTGTAACACTAAAATTTGAATTAGAAAATTAAATTTGTAAAAATTACAATATTTAAAAAATTCAATGAATGGAAATTGCAACATTAAAAATTAATTGTATAGAAGTTTCAACATTTTGAAATTTCAACGTATAGAATACTAAATGTTTAGAAATTCTAACAATTGGAAAACTCGGCGTGTAGAAAATTCAATGTGTAGAAATTTCAACATTAAGAAAATCAATTTATAAAAATTTTAACATTTTTAACATTTAGAAAATTCAAAATATAAAAATTTCAACATTTAGAAAATTTCAATGTATAGAAATTTTAACGCTTAGAAATTTTAATATTTACAAAATTCAATGTATACAATGCATAGAAATTTCAAAAATTGGATAAATTCTATAGAAAATTCAACGTATACAAATTTCAACATTTAGAAAATTCAATGTATAGAAATTTCAACACATATAATGTAAAATCTATAGAAATTCAAACAATTAGAAATCTCCGTGTATAAAAATTCAATGCGTAGAAATTTTAATATATAAAAATTCATTGTATAGAAATTTCAAAATTTAGATATTTCATTGTATAGGACAGTCAATATTTATAAAATTCAATTTATAGAAATTTTAACACTAAAAAAATTCAACGTATAGAAATTTGAATTAGAAAATTCAATATGTAAAAATTTCAGTATTAAAAAAATTAATGTATGGAAATTACAACATTTAATATTACGTATAGATATTTCAAAATTTTAAAAATTCAATTTATAGAAATTTCAACATTTAAAATACTCGATATGTAGAAATTTTAACATTTAGAAAATTTTATGTGTAGAAATTTCTACATTTAGAAAATTCAATGTCTAGAAATTTCAATATTTAAAAAATTCAGTGTTTAGAAATTTCAAGGTTTAGAAAATTAAATGTATAGAAATTTCAACAATTTAATATCAAGAAAGCTCAATGCATAGAAATTTCAACAATTGTAAAACTCAGTTTATAGAAATTTCAATATTTAGAAAGTTCAATGTATAGAAATTACAACATTTAAAACATTCAACGTAAAGAAATTTCAACATTTCAAAAACTCAACTTATAGAATTTTCAACATGTATAAAATTCTGTGCATTGAAATTTCATCATTGAGAAAATTCAGTGTGTAGAAATTTTAACATTTAAGAAGCTCAGTTTACAGAAATTTAGACATTTTGAAAATTCAATAAAAAGCAATTTCAACGTTTAGAATACTCAATGTATAGAAATTACAACAATTGGAAAAGTCGGCGTACAGAAAATTCAATGTGTAGAAATTTCTACATTTAGAAAATCCAATGTATACAAATTTCAACATTGAGAAAATTCTGTGTATTAAAATTTAAACATTTAAAAAATTTTATGTATAGAATATTCGATGTATAGAAATAGAATATTGCAAATTGTCAAATTGACAATTGACAATTGTGACATGTCAAATGTAAAATATCAAAATATAAATGTCAAATTTTAAAATGTAAATGATAAATATCAAATCACAAATGTCAAATGTTTAATGTCAGATGTCAAGAATTAAATGTTTTATATCTTTATTATCTAGTTTAAATTTGTGTATTTTTTATTATATTTCTACTTTCGTGTAACAATGTATTACTCGTTAATAAACAAAAAAATACAACAATTGGAAAACTCAGTGTATAGAAAATTCAATGTGCAGAAATTTCAACATTTAAAAAATCCAATGTGAAGAAATGTGAACATTTAGAAAATTAATCTTAATAGCAATTCCAACAATTTGAATTCAATGTATAGAAATTTCATTATTTAGAAACTTCAATGTGTAGAAATATTAACATTTAGAAAATTCAGTTTATAGAAGTTTAAACATTTAGAAAATTCAATGTATAGAAATTTCAACAATTAGAAAACTCAGAGTATAAAAATTTTAGCTTTAAGAAAACTCAATACTTTTATACTTTGATTAGAAGATTTATTGCTTAGAAATTGTAGTTTGTGAAGTTAAGTTATATAGAAATATGAAGAATGTCTAACCGTAGAATGTTTCATCCATAGAATTTGCAGAATTTCAACTGCAATAATTAAAAAAGTAATACTTAAAAAATTTCAACATTAAAAAATAAATATAGTTAAAATTAATGTTTTTAATGTTTAGAAAATTTTATTTAAAGGCTTTATTTAAATTAAATAATAAATAACATATTGCTATATTATAGATAATAGGACATGCCGGAAATATTGTATTGGTGTAAGTTGAAATATAAAAGAGGCAAAACCGATGTTGGAAAAGTTATATTCGCGTTACGTTTTTATGTAGTGGCAGTTTCCCCATTCCCCGTTCTGTTTCCGGCCCCTTCTCATATTTCCCCACTTTCCTATTCCCGGCAGTCACTTCATTGTCACTTTCACTGCTTCTGTCTCACGTTACGTTTCTTTATTAAAATATTAAGAGGAATTCGGGCCGAATACCGGAAACATTCCCCCTTCTTAGATTTTAGTTAAAAAAAATTATAAACCAATTATTAAAGCGCTCCGCTTTTATTTATTTCCCCGACGCGCAAAAAATAAAAATCAATTCGCGCGCGCTTTTCCCTTTTAGTAGAGGTAGCGTCGCGGTGCCAATGATTCAATTTCGTCTGCCGTTAATGCATTTATAGCTGGCGCACAAAATGAATTATGTTTTAATATCCTAGCAATTACGTTCCCGATGCTCGCTGAATTTTTCATCGCCGCCTCCGGAGAAAAGGGCGCTTTATTACTTTATTTCAAAATAGAAAAAAAGAAATCGTAAATAAATTAGTCCTGAAAAATTCTATTTCATTAAAAAATAAGCACAATTTAATGCAATTAAATTTTATTGCCTAGCTTAAACAAGTTAAACAAGTGATTGTAATATATTTTCTTATATTTAATGGAGATTAAATAAGTCTGTTTTGAGCTATTATAAAACCAAAATCGGTCGAATTATATTTAAAACGTGTGCCACAATCTCTTTTTTTATTTATATCAATTATATTTTCTTTATTGTTAATAATACTGGCTAAAATAGATTTTGTGGGCTATATATCCCGGCGCATCCACCATAAATCATAATATATCAATCAACCGTTCGATTAATTAAAATCGGTGGGCTCGAAATGCAAGCACGCATGCAGAGCAGGTTCTTTTTTAGCAACATTTATTATTGATCGGCCCTATTTGCACTGACCTATTTAAGGGCCGTTCGGCTCCGGCCCGAGAGAGCCGGGCAGGAATTGGGTCGTATCACTCTGACACATATACAAATTGGATTTATCGACATCGGCGACGTTAGCCCGGTAATGAGGAGGCCCCGACAGATGGGCCTCGTCTCTCGTGGCGCATTTAAAACTTTCCACCCATTACGACCGACGGCGGAAACAAGGTCGGAATTAACACAACTGAGGTCGTTAAATAAAATTTTATCATCAGAGCGTGGATTACTGCGTACAGCGGTCCCACATTGTACATGTTGTTCCATTTAGAGTACGAATTAGATAAGGCCTTGATGTTAAGATATTATAATATTATATTGCAATGGTTATGGCTTTAATATTTAGATGTGAATCAGGTATAGACAATGTTTAAAGAGTATATTAATTATTGTTGGCAATCTTTTCAATATACTTCTACTTGTTTTGAGGTTTAACTATCTTCAATCATATACTAAAACGTTTGTTTTAAACTGTTTCGTCAATCAGCTTCAGTATACATGTCGTTCATCAATGGTTTTCCGGCGCTTTCACCATTTAAGTCGAGTTTATTATTTAATTAACATCGTTTTAAGCATTAGAAAATTAATTTAAAATCATAAAATTTGTATTTATGGTAACATAAAGAACGTATTTTAATAATACCATAAAATATTTGCTGTAACTTATCTGAAAACAAAATGGCGACGCTTGAAACTCAAACTGGAGAAACTGAAAATTTCATTTCGGAATTTAAAAAATTGTAAAAAATTATTCACACGTGGAATTTGCTTGAAATTTTCAAAATCGATTAAGAAATAATGTATTTTAATAACACTAAAAAACAATTGCTGTAACTCATTGCGAAACAAAATGGCGATGCTTGAAACTCAAACTGGAGAAACTGAAAATTACATTTCGCAATTTAAAAAATTGTAAAAAATTATCAAGACCTGGAACTTGCTTGAAATTTTAAAAATCGATTTGGTAATAATGTATTTTAATAACCCTTAAAAATAATTGCTGTAACTCATTGGGAAACAAAATGGCGGCGCTTGAATCACAAACTGGAGGAACTGAAATTACATTTCGGAATTTAAAACATTTTAAAATATTATCTAGACGAGGAATTTGCTTGAAATTTTCAAAATCTATTAAGAAATAATGTATTTTAATAACACTAAAAAACAATTGCTGTAACTCATTGCGAAAC
Organism: Ontholestes murinus; assembly: GCA_963969525.1. Taxonomy (NCBI): domain Eukaryota; kingdom Metazoa; phylum Arthropoda; class Insecta; order Coleoptera; family Staphylinidae; genus Ontholestes; species Ontholestes murinus. The sequence goes on along the minus strand of OZ018397.1, from coordinate 5,969,159 downwards.
AAAATGGCGACGCTTGAAACTCAAACTGGAGAAACTGAAAATTACATTTCGCAATTTAAAAAATTGTAAAAAATTATCAAGACCTGGAACTTGCTTGAAATTTTAAAAATCGATTTGGTAATAATGTATTTTAATAACCCTTCAAAATAATTGCTGTAACTCATTGGGAAACAAAATGGCGGCGCTTGAAACTCAAACTGGAGGAACTGAAAATTACATTTGGAATTTATAAAATTGTAATAAATTATTCAGACGTGGAATTTGCTTGAAATTTTCAAAATCGATTAAGTAATAATGTATTTTAATAACTGTTAAAAATAATTGCTGTAACTCATTGGGAAACAAAATGGCGGCGCTTGAAACTTAAACTGGAGGAACTGAAAATTACATTTCGGAATTTAAAAATTTATAAAAAATTATCCAGACGTGAAATTTGCTTGAAATTTTCAATATCGATTAAGAAATTATGTATTTTAATAACACTAAAAAACAATTACTGTAACTCATTGGGAAACAAAATGGCGACGCTTGAAACTCCAACTGTAGGAACTGCAAATTACATTTCGGAATTTAAAAAATTGTAAAAAATTATCCAGACATGGAATTTGCTTGAAATATTCAAAATCGATTAAGAAATAATGTATTTTAATAACACTAAAAAACAATTGGAGTAACTCATTTATTTTGAAAATTTCAAGCAAATTCCACGTCTGGATAATTTTTTACAATTTTTTAAATTGCGAAATGTAAATTTCAGTTCCTCCAGTTTGAGTTTCAAGCGTGACCATTTTGTTTCCCATGTTGAAAATCCAATAAGGTGAATTTTCGAAATGTTGAAATTTCTTTAGGTTGAATTTTTTAAACGTTGTAATTTCTATACATTGAATTTCTATGCATTGAGCTTTCTAGATATTTGAATTTCTATAGATTGAATTTTCCAAATGTCAAAAATTGTATATACTGATTTTTTGAAATGTTGAAATTTCTATACATTTAATTTCCTAAACCTTACATTGAATTTACTAAATATTTAAATTTTTAGACATTGAATTTATTAAATATTGAAATTTATACAGATTGAATTTTTGAATTTCTAAACAATTAATTTTTTAAATATTAAAATTTCTATGCATTGAATTGTTTATACACCGAGCTTTTGTAATTTCTATATATCGTACATTCTAGGTGTTAAAATTTCTTTACATTGAATTTTCTAGATGTTGAAATTTCTATACATTGAATTTTCTATACATGTTTTCCAATTTTATAAATTTATATACATTATATACATTGAATTTTCTAAACGTTAAAATTTCTGTACATTGAAATTTTCTAAATGTTGAAAATACTGCACAATGAATTTTTATTGTTAAAATTTCTATAACACATTTTCAAAATGTTAAAATGTCCATACATTGAATTTTCTAAATTTCAAAGGTGTTAAAATTTCTATTATCTGATTTTCTAAATGTTAAAATTTCTACACCTTTATTCAATATTGAAATTTGTTTCCACTGAATTTTCTAAATGTTGAAATTTGTACACATTGAATTTTTTACACGCCGAGTTTTCCAATTGCTAGAATTTCTAAACATTTAGTATTCTGTACGTTGAAATTTCAATACATTGAATTTTCTAAATGTATACATTTCTATTGAAATTTTTATACTCTGAATTTTCTAAATGTTGAAAATACTACAGATTGAATTTTTTAATTTTTAAAATTTTTATTTAGTTTTCTAATTGTAGAAATTTCTATACATTGAATTTTTTTAATGTTGAAATTTCCACAAAATGAATTTTCTAAATGTTGAAATTTCTATACATTGATTTTTAATGTGAAATTTCTATTCACTGAATTTTGTAATTGTTGAATATTCTATACACTGAATTATGAACTTTCCAAATCCTGTAATTTCAATACATTACATTTTCTAAATGTTTGAATTTCTATACACTGAACTCGTAAATATTGAAATTTCAATACATTTTATTTTCTTAATGTTGAAATTTCTATAGCTTGAAGTTTTTGAATGTTGAAATTTCTACACATAGAATTTTCTAAATGTTAAAATTTTTATACATTGTTTTATATATATATATATTTAATTTTCTTTACATTGAGTTTCTAAATGTTGAAATTTCTACATATTGAAGTTTATAAATGTAAAAGTTGCTACACATTGAATTTTCTAAACCCCGAGTTTTCTAATTATTAGAATTTCTATACATTCTATATTCTAAACGTTGAAATTTCTACACATTGAATTTTCTAAATGTTGAAATTTGTATACATTGAATTTTCTAAATGCTAAAATTTCTATACACTGACTTTTCTAAATATTAAAATTTCTATATACTAAATTTTATCAATGTTGAAATTTTAATACATAAAATTTCTATACTTTGAATTTTATACACGTTTTCAATTATTGAAATTTCTATATATTGAACTTTCCAAATATTGAAATATCTAATAACTGAGTTTTACAATTGTGGATATAATAATAATAATAATAATATTAATAATAATAGTTTATTATTACCCAACAGAGTACATCCAATAACAGGGTAATATAAAAAGTACATATAATAATGAATCACTTGAAATTAAATATAACAGTGTTAAAAGTAAATTAGTTAAAAAAACATAAAGACGCGAATTACTTAAAATTACATATAACAGTGTTAAAAACTAAAAAAAAATTAAAGAAAAACATAAAGACATTAATTATTTTACATTGACAAACATTGGGACACATTATTTTTAAAACTTACAAAACTAGAATTAAATATATCAGCATGATATTGTACATCATGATAACATTTTTGCATCTTGTAGATTGGAGAGTTGCAGTGATGTATGGTATTCGGTGTAGAGTAAGAAAACGTCAACGGGTTTCTTGAACATATTCTCGGCACATGAAAATTAATCTTCGCTGTGGTATAAGGATCGTCAACCAAATTATGCACTGTCTTGTATAAATGACAAATAGAATTAAATTTATGCCTTGTTAAAATTGAATACATACCAAATTCATTAAGTAAATTATCATAAGAAATATTAATATCTGGATAAAAACCATATTTCATAAAAAACAAGTACTTTAAAAATTTCTTTAGTACGCCCTCAAGCAATCCAATATATTTATACTGAAATGGTGACAATAATACTTTCCAGTTTTGAGCTATATTTTTTGTTTGAACTTTCTAAAAACTTAAGATTTCTTTTCTTCTAAATGAATTAATTTCCTAAATGTTTCCATAAATTTATTTATTCAAATGTTGTAATTTCTACACATTGAATTTTATTGTACTGACATTTTTAAACTTAGGTTTCCAAATTTCCCAAAATGTTTCTTTTAGTTTTCTCTATTTTTTTTCAAACATTTTCTTTTCCAAATGCCAAATATTTTCATTAAGCTATTTACAATTTTTCAGAAGAATTTTAATTTCTATAGATTTCAAGAAATTTACAACATCTCTTCTAAATTCGATTTTTTTTTTCCATATTCCTACAATTTCCAGCAGTTTTTCTAACTAGAATTAGATTTCTAGAATTTTCCTTTAATTTCTCTTCTTAACTATGTGAAATATCTTTAAGGATTTTATAATCTTCCCACAGTTTTTCTTAAAAATTTAAAATTTTTCTTGAGGTTTTCAAGTTCATAAATGTATAATTTTCTTCACTAAATGCCGAAAATCTTAAGGTTTTATTTATAGTTTAGAATATTTTTAATTGTAAATACATAGTAGAACATGTTATTGGTTGGAGGTTGGAATAGAGAAAGCACACTCACCCTACACATACAGTTATACATTTTCCTATAATTTATTTTTCCGGTTTTTAGAACTCTTTTCTAAATTATGAGTTTCTATGAGGGTTTTAAAATGTAATCATAATTTTTATTTTTAGAATTTCTTGGGGCTTTTCAAATTTTATAAAATCATCCAAAATGGCAAGAATTTCCCTCAAAATATTTACAATTTTTCGACATCGTCTTTTCTTTAGAATTTTATAGTCAATTTCTTCTCAAGATTTGTTGAACAGTTTTCCTCCAGATTGCTAGAATTTTCAAATAAACTCTGAGAAATATCTTTATGGATTTTATAATCTTCCTGCAATTCTTCGTTAAAATTTTAAGACTTTAAATAAAATAAAATAAACTTTGTTTTATTATTTTCAGCTAAATTACGTTGAAACTATAGTCACTAAAAATATAAACAAAGTGAAAGTGAAAGTCTCTCCAATCAAGTATTTAAAAATTTTAAGTTTTCAAGTTGAGAAATGTGAAATTTTCCAGCAAATGGCGACAATTCTTAAGGTTTTATACGATTTTTTAGTAAGTAAGAATTCTTTTCCATATTGCGATAATTTTCATTGGGGGTTTTAGAATTTAATAACAATTTTTATTAAAATTTTCTAAAATCATCCAAAATGGTGAGAATTTCCCTCAAGATTTCTACAATTTTTCGGCATCATCTTTTTCAATTTCTTTTCCAGATTTATCGAACGGTTTTCCTCCAGATTGCCAGAATTTTCCATTAATTCCTTCACTAAATTGCAAGAATATTTTTTTAAGAAATTTCTGAGATTTTTAAATTTTGCAATAATTAAAAAAAAAATTGAAAATAGTGAGCAGCATTTTATTGTATAGAATTATGAAATACTTTTCAGCATTGTCATTTTCTCTTCAAAATTCAAGAATCCATAATTCCACAATTTTCCAGCTGTTGTTTCTTCCAGATTAGTAAATTTCCTTCTTTGGATTTTAAAAGTTTTTTAAAGATTTTTGAATTTTTACAATGTTTCATCACCAATTTTTCAGCAATTTCTTCTTCGAATTTATACAGTTTTTCAGCTTTATCCCCTCTAAAAATTCAATAATTTTCTTCCATATTTTTTACAATTTATCAGCAGTTTTTCAAAAGTTTTCGAGAAATTTTCCAAAGATTTTTACAATGATTCAGTAGAATTTTTCAGTTCTTCTCTAGGTTGTTAGGAAAGAAAAGTAATAATAGATTTTTATCTTTTTTTTAATGTATTATCATTTTTTGTTTCAAATATTTTCACTGACGATAGTTTATTTTTGTTTTCTTATGACAGCTTGGAATTTAAATTATAGTTTTTGGATAAACTTTTAACAGTTTTTCAATTTTTGTTTGTTTTTAAATCGTTTAGAAATTTTTAAAATTATTTATTTTGTTTGGTTTATAGTTTTCAATTGTTAAAGACATACAGCGGCAATATAATTTATTCAAACAAATTTCCCTCTGCGTTTTAGTCAATTGTTTAAAATTTTTCGACTCGTTTTGAAATGTGATATATTAAGAGTAAATTTTTCTAAATGTTGAAATTTGTTCACATAGAATTTTCTAAATGTTCAAACTTTTATACACTCTTACAAATGTTGAAATTCTGTAAATATTGAAATTTCTACACATTCAATTTTCTAAATATTGATATTACCATACGTTGAATTTTCTAAATGTTTAAATTAATTTGAATTTCTAAATGTTGAAATTTCTATACAATGAGTTTTTCAATTGTTGAATATCTACATATTGAGTTTTCTAAATGTTTGAATTTCCGAATAATAGATTTTATAATAATTGACATTTATTATTATTTATTATTTAAATATTGAAATGTCCATAAATTGAATTGTTTAATGTTGAAATTTCTTAAAATTGAATTTTTTTAATGTTGAAATTTCTATTCACTGTGTTTTCCAATTATTGAATTTATAGAAATTTAATTTTCTAAATGTTTAATTTTCTATACATTGAATCTTCTAAAAGTTAAAATTTTTATACTGTTACAATTTTTACATATTGAGTTTCCTAAAAATTGAAATTTCTACACACTGCGTTTTTTAATTATTAAAATCTCGATACTTTGAGTTCTCTAATTGTTGAAATTTCTATATACTGAGTTTTGGAAGGGTTGACATTTATATACAACGAATTTTCTAAATATTGAAATTTCTACATATAGGGTTTTTTATTTGTTGAAATTTTTACATTTTTAATTTTCTATACGTTGTTTTCTTAGCTTGAAAATTTCCATAAATTTTATTTTCTCAGTGTTAATATTTTATACGTTGAATTTTCTTAGCGTGAAAATTTCTATAAATTAAAATTTTCTAAATGTTGAAATTAGTATACTTGAGTTTCTTAGATATTGAAATTTCTACACTTTGAATTTTCTAAATGTTGAAATTTGTTTACACTATGTTTTTCAATTTCTAAATGTTGAAATTTTATATATATATTTAATTTATATATATATATATATATATATATATATAAAATAAAATAAATATCTACAGTTGTAGACAGAAGTAGAAGAAATTCTCCAGAATTCCAATAAATGGGAACATTCTTAATGGGTTTGACTGGAAGAACATTCTGAAGAATGAAGTCCGCCTGTGATTCCTGTGCCCAAAATTTAGTGTATTTTTTATGTATCTGTATATTAATGTATTTTGTTAACAGGTAATCCAAAGCATTACAATAAACAATAAACAATACGTAGATATTTATATTAATTTTTTTATAGTTAAATGTTAATTCATTGAGTTTTCTAAATGTTGAATTTTCTAAATGCTGAAAATTTTACAATAATACGTTTTAGTTTTATCCGATACTTTTTATGTCTTCTAGTTATTTGGTTTTATACATGTTGAAATTTCTTAGCATTAAAGTTTCTGAACGCTGAAAATTCACAATACTACTTATTAGTTTTAAACTGTATTCTTTTGTCTAAACTTTCTGAATGTTTTAGTTCTTTAGTCTTTTAATTATTTAGTTTTCTAAATGTCGAAATTTCTAAATATTAAATTTTCTCAATGCTGACCATTCGCAATATATTTTTATAATTTGAACCATTATTTTTTTTTCTGAGCGCACTAAAATTTTTATATTTAATAATAATAATAATTTTCAAACATTAAATTTTCTACACGCCAAATTTTCTAATTTTTAAAATTTCTAAACATTGATTTTTCGAAAGGTTAAAATTTCTACACTCTAAATTTTCTATATATTGAAGTTACTAAACATTGAATTTTCTATACGCCGAGTTTTTCAACTGTTGGAATTTTTATACATGAATCTCTAAACGTTGCTATTTCTATACACTGAAATTTCTAAATGTTGATATTTCTATATAATGAAAATTTTTAATGTTTAAGTTTCTATACTCTAAATGTTCAAATTCATATACATATAATAAATTTTCGAAATTTTTAAATTTTTATACACTCAGTTTTCCAATTGTTGAAATTTCTACACATTGAATTTTCTAAATGATGAGTGATGAGAAAAATCTACTCATTTAATTTTCTAAATGTTGAAATTTCAACGCGTAGAAGTTTTATAGTTGAAAATTTCTTCAATCTTGAAATTTATAATTGGAAAACATTCAATATTCAAAAACGTTGAAATTTCTATACATTGAAATTTCTACATGTTGATATTTCTATATAATGAAAATTTTTACTGTTTAAGTTTCTATACTCTAAATATTCAAATTCATATACATATAATAAATTTTCGAGATTTTTAAATTTTTATACACTCAGTTTTCCAATTGTTGAAATTTCTACACATTGAATTTTCTAAATGATGAGTGATGAGAAAAATCTACTCATTTAATTTTCTAAATGTTGAAATTTCTACACGTAGAAGTTTCATAGTTGAAAATTTCTTCAATCTTGAAATTTATAATTATTGAATTTTCTAAATGTCTAAATTTCTACAAATTTAATTTTCTAAACTTTAAAATTTCTATACGCTGAAATTTCAAAATGCTGAATTTTATACACGTTGATTTTCTAAATGATGAATTTCCTACACGTTGAATATTCTAAATGTAGAAATCTGTAAACAATGAATGTTCTAAATATTGAATTTTCTACTTGCTGAGTTTTCCAATTTCCATACATTTAATTTTGAAATTTCTATACTTTTTTTGAATATTGTAATTTCTGTTAATTGAATTTTATTAATGCTTAAACTTCTATGCACTGAAATTTTCTACACATTGATTTTTCCAAATGTTGAAATTTCTATACATTGAATTTTCTAAATGTTAAAATTTCAGCGCATTAAATTTTCTAAACGTTATTCTAAATGTTTTAAATTTCTATACATTGTAAAATTTGTATGCACTAAATTTTCTAAATGTTGAAATTTTTATACACTAAGTTTTCATACAGTGGAAACTTTTACACATTGACTTTTCTAAACGTTAAACTTTCTCCAAACTGAAGTTTCTAAATGCTGAAACTTTTATACATTTAGTGTTCTAAATGTTTAAGTTTCTATAATCTGAATTTTCTAAATGTTGAAATTTCCATTCATTACATTTTCTAAATGTTTAAATTTGTACACACTGAGTTTTCCAATTGTTGAAATGTCTACATACTGAATTTTCCAAATGTCTATATTTCTATAAATTGACTTTTTTAAATGTCAAAATTTATATGCACTGAATTTTATAAATGTTGAAATTTATTATTGTTGACACTAATTTCTTAAGCATATTTGGATTTCCAAAATACGGATGATTCTATACTTTCAACTAGCTTACTTATTTGGAAACTCTCTTTGAATTTAATTATTTAATACTGAAAATTACATTTTTATATGATTTATCCTTTTTTTGTTTTACTTTCTCCATTGCCACTGTTTTTCTGTTTTCGGCTTGGTGTATATATCGATGGAATATTAACCGAATAGATACAATCCTGATGTAGATGAAGGGCGCAAAAAACCGTAAATCCCATGCAGATTAATTTAAATTGCAATTAAAATAGAGGGAAAGTCATTAAAGAAAATTTCGCTGCCGCCGCCGCCGCCGCACAGCAGACATTCAATTCGGAGCGGCGTTCCCCCGGAAATAATTAGCGCGGAAAACATTCCGCTAAAATAATTACGGACCGAAATAAAATCCGCATTGCCGTATGGATCTTTCATAACACAACAACAAGTAGAGAGAGAAAAACGAAACGTAAGCGACTTCCGGATAATTAAACAGTCGTTTGTATCGGAAATCTATAAGCAGGATTCAACGTTGGTGTTTTTTTTTTTAGAACTAGTGTTGTGTACTTTTATAAGAATAAATTTATGGATGTACATGTAAAAACAATAAAATAACACCAATAGTAATGTAAAAACAAATAATTTCATAAACATTTAGGTTTATTATGGGTATAGTTGTAGTAATATTTAATTGATCTACGCTGACAAGACCCGAATAGGAGGAAACCAGTCCGTACCTATTGTAATTAGTGTAAACATATTTGCAGTGAAGGAACAAATAATGAAATAAAGCCTTAAAAGTAGTAAAAGCACTGTTGATCTACGATCTATTTGAATAGCGGGTGTTTCTAATTGAATAGCGGGTGTTTCTAATTGAATATCGGGGTTTTGAAGCTGTGTACTACTTACTACGTAAAACTTAAAATCATAATTTATACACGAAATGAAAGAGCAACCCAAACAGTTCTGTTTATAAGCATGCGCATGCGCTAGAGGACACTAGTAGGAAAAAAGGCGACTAGTGAAAAGACCCGTGAATTCTAATGTGCGCATCTGTGGCTCAGATAATCCTCAGGAGATGGTGTAATTGCAACCCTAAATTGAATGTTTTTATTATTACATATCTAGCCGAAAATTTTGTAGGGCCCTTTTTGTTTGGAGAAGTAATTGTAACTGGTACGTCCTATCTTCATGCTCTACAACCCCTATATTCATTTAGAAATACCCGGCATTTGCTTTAATTAAAAATTTTGTTCAGTTTTTTTTATTATGCCTTTACTTTAAACTTTAAACAACTTTAACTATTTTAAATAATAACTACTTCAAATAATATTATTTTCCTATATAAGAGATGTGATAATTCGTAATTGAAATAACAAAAGCGCTTGAAATGAAGTCTATAGTGTGAATTTATGTACTTTTATTATCTTAATTTTCAATAGATATCCAATTCCGATAAATTGGCGGTGTTCTCTGAGTGCATGTGTTCGTGGTTGTGTGTATATATAGCCCCATTTAGTACCTTATTTATAGCGGCGGGCGGTCCTTTTGATTTAGTGGCGTCGGTCGCGTCGGTGATTACAACCCCCCTCAATGCTTCGACTGAATTTACATTATAGGGTTACGGGGTCAAATAAATTCCAAGCTTGTTTGTGTGTGCGTCCTCTGTCGATACACATTATTAATATATTAATATTATTAATTAGAAATACCAATTTATTCATGCTACGTAGAAAGGTAAGGAAATAACGAAAAAGTAAATTATACAGGGTCCATTATAAAAGTAATGTGCGTTTACTGGATAAAAATATGTTTATTGATTGTACCGGTGCAAATGCTTAAAATTCTTCAAAATTAAATAACAGATTGTATATGAAAAATAAGCTACAGATAACAGTTGATAGATGACAGAACACTACCATCTGTCTTCTGTCATCTATCAACTGTTATCTGACATATGCCGAATGCATGTTGATAATTGAAAGATAAAGGATGGCAAATGACATTCACTTATATTATTTAAATGGCAGATGACATATACCGAATTACAATTGACAGTTGAAAGATGACAGATGGCATTTTATTTAACAGTTGAAACACATTTGGAAATATTTTTGAATTGGCTTTTCCTTTATTTGGCAGATGACTGACGACGAATAAACCGCAGGTAACAGTTGATAGATGGCTTAACACACATAGATAGATGACATGCCGAATGACAATTGACAGTTAAAAGATGACATATGGCATTTTATTTGACAGATGAAACACATTTGGAAATATTTTTGAATTGGCTTTTCCCTTTTTTGGCGGATGACAGATGACGAATGAACCTCAGGTAACAGTTGATAGATGGCTTAACACACATAGATAGATGACATGCCGAATGACAATTGACAGTTAAAAAATGACAGATGGCATTTTATTTGACAGATGAAACACATTTGGAAATATTTTTGAATTGGCTTTTCCCTTTTTTGGCAGATGACAGATGGCGAATGAACCGCAGGTAACAGTGATAGATGGCAGAACACAAATGACAGATAACATAAGCTGAATGACAATTGACACTTGAACGATGACGTTTCACTTGACATATGAGACACATTTTGATATAATTGCGCATTGGATTTTACCTTTTTTGGCAGACGACAGATAACTGGTTCATCCGTGTTAAGGTAACATTTGATAGATGACAGAACACAAATGACAGATGACATATGCCGAAGGACAATTGACAGTCGGATGATATTTTATTTGATATATGAAACACATTTGGAAATAATTGCACACTTTTCTGGCAGATGACAGATAACGGATGAACCACGGGTAATAGTTGATAGATGTCAGAACACAAATTTCAAATAACATATAACGAATGACAATTGAAAGATGACATTTTATTTGACAGGTGACACTCATTTGGAAGTATTTGCGAATTAAATTTTACCTTTTTCTGGTAGATGACAGATAACAAATGAACCACAGATAACAATTGATAGATGGCAGAACACAAATGGCAGATGACATATGCCGAAGGACAATTGACAGTTGGAAGATGACAGATGACATTTTATTTGAAAAATTTGCGCATTGGCTTTTACCTTTTTTGGCAGATGACAGACGACAGAACGCAAACGTCGGATATCATATGCCGAATGACAATTGACAGTTAAAAGATGATAGATGGCATTTTATTTGACATATGAGACAAATTTGGCAATATTTGCTCATTGGCTTTTACCTTTTTCTAGTAGATGACAAATAACAAATGAACCACAGATAACAGTTAATAGATATACAGGGTGACTGACGAAAAACCTTTGGTGCTGTATCTCGCTTATTTTTGATCCGATTTGAATAAATAAAACATCAAATTAAATGATTTTTAAAAGACTTTAATATGAACTGTACTGATATTTTTTCTTGCATCCAGTTTTTGACAAAAGACGATCAACTTTTTTTTTCAAATTGCACTGTATATATATTTTGTACTGATCCGCAAGGAGATTTTTTTCTGAATCTAAATTTGTAAACGATTTTATCCATTCATCAAACCAAAGTCGAGAAATTGAGGATTAAAAAAAAATTAAAAATCAAATACCCATAGTAAACAATATACAGAGCCTATTCCAAATGTCAAAAGTGACAGTGTCAGTCATTGGTACAATACTGCAATGATTTTTAATAATTTCATAATAAAAATGTTGCAAGATTTCAAAAACTGAAAAACGATTTCTGCAGAAGCACAAAATTCTAGTACAGTGTTTGAAATATTGCAACATTTTAATTATGAAATAATTAAAAATCGTTACAGTATTGTATCAATGGCTGTCACTGTTACTTTTGACATTTAAAATAGGGTCTGTATATTGTTTACAATGGATACTTGACTTTTTATTTATTTTTTTAATCCTCAATTTCTCGACTTAAGTTTGATGTATGGATAAATTTGTCTACAATTTTATATTCAGAAAAAAAATCTCTTTGCGAATCAATAAAAATATATATACAGTGCAATTAAAAAATATATGTTGATCGTATTTTGTCAAAAACTGGGTGCGAGAAAAAATAACAGTTCAAATCCTATGAAAGTCTTTTAAAAATGGTTTAATTTGATGTTTTATTTATTAAAATAGGATAAAAAATAAGCGAGATACAGCACCAAAGGTTTTTAGTCATTCACCCTGTATATATACATATGCGGAATGACAATTGACAGTTTAGAAAACATAGATGACATTTTATTTGACAGATGAAACACAATTGGAAAAATTTGCGCATTGGCTTTTCCCTTCTTTGGCAGATGACGGATAATAAATGAACCACAGTTAACAGTTGATAGATGGCATGACGCAAATGACAGATGACCTATTCCAAATGACAATTGACGGTTGAAAGATGACCAGATGACATTCATTTATTTTGGTAGACAGATGACACACATTTGGAAATATATGATAGATGAAAAATTACAGTTGAAAGATAACAGATAATATTTACTCATTTTATTTGAATGTTAATTAAAAATGACAGATATAAAATGACACATAACTGAAGTCAAATGATAGGTTGCACTTGAAAGTTGACATATTATTTTTATTACAGTTTGATAGATGCCACAACAAATATAGATAATGGAATGCAGATGACAGTGGACATATGACACACGACAAATGATAGATAACAGATCTTGACTTTTATTTGACCTATGACAGGCGTCCTTTTTTGTTTGATAGACAGGCATCCGATTATTTTGAAAATTTATATTTTCATTTTTGCCTCTGTTTTTTTTTTTACATTTTTTGACAGATATCTGATGACAAATAATTGACGACAGATAAAAAATAACAAATGCCAGATTACAAATACTAGATGACATATGACAGCTGATACATGACAAAAGACGATGATGGCAGATAACTCAAGCCATATGACAGATGATAATTGTCAGATGACAAATGGTGACCTTTGTTAGACAGTTTACAGACGACCGATTTTAATTTTGTCTATATTTTACACGTGGAAGCCGAAAGATTATTGTTTATTAGAATTTGCTTCCTTTATTAGACAGATAGATGACATAACAAATAACAGTTGATATATGACAAAAAAGATAGATAGATGATGTATATGCAAGATGATAAATTTTTGTTTGATAAAAACTGGCATCAGATGACACTTGATAGATGAAGAAATACAGATGACAGATGGCAGATGGCACTTGCCAAATGACAGATGATAATTGTCAATTGTCAATTGATAGACGAAAGTTAAAACAAGATAGATTTTAACATTATTTGGTTGATTAACATTTAATAAATGATGGAATGCAGATGACAGATGGCAGATGACATATGACAAATGACAGATAATAATCGTTAGACAGATAACAGATCGTGACCTTCTTTGTTTGACTGGTTTTTTCAAATTTTGTGCCAGATATTAGATGACAAATAATTGACGACAGATAGTAGATGCCTGATGATAGATGAGTGATAAAAAATTTCAGATGAGAGATTACTAATACTAGATGACATATGACAACTGATAAATGACAAAAGGCGTTGATGGTAGATAACACATACCAAACGTCAACTAATAGTTGTCAGTTGATAGATGACAGTTGATCTTTGTTAGACAGTTTACAGGCGACCAATTATTTAAAAAATACATATTTTTTTAAAAAAATATCTATATTTTACGCTTTATATTTTTGTTTCACAAAAAACTAGCGTCAGATGACAGTTGATAGATGATTAAATACACATAACAGATGGCAGATCACACCTGCCAAAAGACAGATGATAATTGTCAGTTAACAGACGATAGTTTAAAAATGACAGATGTTGACATTCTTTATTTGACAAACGACGTGCGTCCAATTATTTTGAAAATTTATATTTTTTATTTTTGCTCACATTTTTTGATAGATATCAGGTGACAAATAATTGACTATAGATAAAAGATAGCAGATGCCAGATGATATATGAGTGATAAAAAATGTCAGATGAAAGATTACAAATACTAAGTAACATATGACAGCTGATACATAACAAAAAACAAACAAAAAATAATGGCAGATAACTCAAGCCAGATGACAGATAATAGTTGTCAATTGACAGATGATAGATGTTCACATTTGTTTAAACGATTATTTTAACAATATATTTTTTAAACGTTTGTCTATGTTTTACAGTTAAGAGCTGACAGATTATTTTCTATTAGAGTTTGCTTCCTTTGTTTGACATATGGCATAACAAATAATAGTTGATATGTGACAAATAACATAAAATGGCAAATGGCAAATGGCAGATGATAGATGGTATATGTAAAATGAGGGATGATAAATTATATATGACAGATGAAAAGGTGACAAATCAGAAATCAAATATCTATTTTCGTGTGCGATTTTTATATTTTTTTGTTTGATAAATAACTGGCGTCAGGTTACAGTTGTTAGATGATGGAAAACAGATGAGAAATGTCAAACGTCAGATGATAATTATAAGTTTACAGATGACAGTTGAAAGTTGAGAGATGTTAGCCTTTTTTGTTTGACAGATGACAGGCGTCCGATTATTTTGTTTTCTCACATTTTTGACAGATATGCCAGATAATAAATAGATAGAGTAATAACAAATGTCAGATAAAATATTACAAATACTAAATAACATATTACAGCTAATTCATAAAAAAACAAATCATGGCAGATAACACATGCCAAACGACAGATGACAGACGACAGTTGAAACATGAGAAATGTTGTCCTTTCTTGCCAGATTTTTTCCAATGTCATCGTCAAATATAACGAACAATATCCTCAAAAGGCTGCAACAATTAGTTGAATCAAGGATCATCGAGTAATTAATTACACCGTAAATTAATAATTAATCCTTTTAGAATGTCAACGAATTCGAGCTATACAGTCCCATTAATATGGGCAATTGGCCATACCACAGATTCCTGGGGTCAAAATATGATGATTTAATTTAACATATCTATATCCAAACGTTTAAGATTAATCCTTTCATTTACAATCAAACGTGTGACTCGTGTCTAAAAATTTAAGAAAGTTACAACCAATAAATTTTTTAAAAAAATCTACTTGAAAGACCAATTTATTTTAGAACTCTTTTGTCTCGTAGACAGAACAAATTATTATTTTAAAGAATATTTTTAATTGTCCTTCATTAAGCAATTTTTTACTGCCATAAATGACTTCTTTTTACAATAAATTTTTCTTAAATCCAACCCTTTCTGAGCAAATTGTAAACGGTTTTTTTCTAAGTTTTCGAATGTTTTGTCTTAATCGATGTTTGTTTTTGGATATCGTGAAGAGTATAATCAATATAAATAACACTGCTGTATACTTTCTTCAGACTTTACATTCTAATGCTTAGATTGTTTCTTAGAATACTTCAATCATTTATAGTCTTGTTGAAAAACTTCGGTGGGACAGCCTGTATATGATTTGCTTATAATTATATTGTTTTTAACTTTTTTATTTATTCTATCTATGCTATTTATTGCATTTTAGTTATATTAGATTAATTTATATTATTTATTTAAATTTAAAGGGCAACACTGAGAAATAATGATTATTTTGTTTTTGTTGAATCAATGGGGGCTAGACAATTAGATTTAACTACCTTCATGCACTTTCTTGCTTTTTTTGTGTTTGTTTTTTTGTGAAATATTATGCAATAGTTATTTGTACAAAAATTGTGGAAATGTTACGCTTTTCCGCACGAGAGTAAGATGTTAGTCATCAAGTTCCTACTCGAGTGCGGAAAAGCGCATTTCCCACGAGTTGTACACACTATTTTTCACATACTGCATATAACATTAATTATAAAGGTGTTTGCGATTTCATTTTTGACACAGACATATAAAAATTAGGTTATAATTACCGATAGTACGTGTGTTGTATATATTACTCCATGTATGTAACTGACACTGACATATATCTTTATTATATCTTTGCACTCCTTTCTTATAAAATAAATATTACAAAAAATATATTAGAAAATAATAAAATATACACACAATTTTTGCTGAAGGACGGGCGGAGTTCACTTCTCCGAAGGATCTTCCACTCAAACCCATAAATATAAGTCATCAATCCAGCTTCCAAATGCCGTTGCAGGTATCCATTTATATATTTTTTGCTTATATAAAGCATATTTTAGTCTTTAAATAGACATTTTTGGTGACATATGCTGTCACATATTTGATTATTATATAAAAAATTGATTAATAGTAAATAAAAGTAGTACGAAAAAGTGTATCCATGCTAAAAATAATTTCTATGCAGAAAAGTGTTGCTATTCGGAAAAGTGTTAATTTTTTTAACGATTTTGGATGCGGAAATGAAAGGTATTTCTATTCAGTATGTGAAAAATTATATTGTTGCATAGGAGATTCCGTCAAATAAACTATTATTATTATTAATAACTTTAATAGTAATAACTTTATTGTTAAAGGTAATTTAAACAGTTTAAACTATTAACAAATTTTTAAACAAGGTTTAATCTATCTTCTTTCTCTTTATTTCTTTCTAAATCAATCTGATTTATTATTTTGTAAAATTTCAGTTTTTGTTCCTTAAATTTTTAAATATTGGAGAAATTTCTACAGAAAAATAAAAATCCCAATGATATTTTGTATGAAACTGCAACGTTTTTTTTTTAAATTTGAAAGTATAATTATAATAGACATCCAATTATTTTATATGTAAAATTCTTACTAATTTTCAACATTTTCCAAAATTTAAACTCTGGTTTTCAAATGGTTACCTTATAATAATTAGAAAAAACACGAAAATATTTCGTAAAATCTACAACAAATGAGTCTTGTTAAGACTACAAGAACAAATCACTTTTGAAACAACTACTTCTCTAGCTAATACTTCGACAGACATTGAATAATACAAAAGTAATTTGCGTGTTACAAAATAGCAAGGCTATCAAAGCAACACTAGTTTGAACGTATTTCATTCTGTAAAATGAACTAAAAATGATTGATTGTACGTTAAATAATTTGTGAGTGACTATATTACGATAAATTTGGAACAAGAAATTAATTAAAAATAAATTAGCAAAAGCAATTAAATAATTCAATACTCAATTTTATAATCATATGTAGACACGTGTTTCGATATTTCAATCTCTTCAGTAAAGCTTTATTATAAAATTGATTTTAAACATAAATAAAAACGTTTACTAAAATAAATATAATGAAATATAAATAACTTACTCAGATATGTACGGCAACTGACACAATAATGAGATATAATCGACTGAAGGTCTTATTTATACCTGCATGGATTACTGAATTCTACGGAAATAATTACGTTCCGGATTAAGGAAAATACCCACTTAGAGCATAATTTAATAATAAAATATATACAACGTAAGTGACTTATATTTTATTAATAAATTTTTTGTTTGATAAAAACTGGCATCAAATTACACTTGATAGATGATGAAATACAGATGACAGATGATGGCATATGCCATCTGCCATCTGTCATGACATGACAGATGATAATTGTCAATTAACAGAGAATAGTTTAAAAAACATAGATTTTAACCTTCTTTGATTGATTAACAGTTAATAGATGACGGAATGCAGATGACAGATGGCAGCTAACACATGACAAATGACAGATGATAATCGTTAGACAGATAACAGATCGTGACCTGGTGACTTGTTTTTTCACATTTTGTGCCAGATATCAAATGACAAATAATTGACGACAGATAGCAGATGATAGATGAGTGATAATAAATTTCAGATGAATGTATCAGTTATCATATGTTGTCTAGTATTAGTACTAGACGACATATGACAACATGATATAAGACAAATGACGATGATGATAGGTAACACATACCAAACGACAGTTAATAGTTATCAGTTGACACATGACAGATGTTGACCTTTGTTAGACAGTTTACAGGCGACCGATTATTTTAAAAATACATATATTTTTATTTACTTTTGTCTATATTTTACACTTGAAAGCTGACAGATTAATGTTTATTAGAGTTTTCTACCTTTGTTGCACAGATTTCATAACAAATAACAGTTGATATATGACAAAAAAACAGAAGATAGATGATGTATAAGACAGATGACATTTTTTTTGTTTCACAAAAAACTGGCGTTAGATGACAGTTGATAGATGATGGAATGGAGATGACAGATGGCAAATGACACATGCCAAACGACAGATGATAATTGTCAATTGACAAATGACAGTTGAAAAATTATAGATGTTGACATTCTTTGTTTGAAAGATGCCAGGCGTCCGATTATTTTAGAAATTAATTTTTTAAATTTTTGTCTTTGTTATTTTTCATATTTTTGAACAAATACTAGATGACAAATAATTGACGACAGGTAAAGGATAGCAGATGCTAGATGATAGATGAGTGATAACAAATACCAGATGAAAGATTAAAAATACTAGATGACATATGCCAGGTGATACATGATAAAAAAAACAAAGGATGATGATGGCAGATTATACATGCCAAACGACCGATAGTTGTCAGTTGATAGATGACAGCTATTGACCTTTGTTAGACAAATGTGGGATGACCGATTATTTCTAAAAAAAATATATACTTTTTAAAAATTATGTTTCCTTCGTATGACAGATGACATAACAAATATAATATTTGATATATGACAAATAACAGAAGATAGATGATGAAAAACAGATAACAGATGAGAAATGTCAAACGACAGATAATAATTGCCAGTTGACAGACGACAGTTTAAAGTTGCCAGATGTTAACTTTTTGTTTGATAAATGACAGGCATCCTATTATTTTGTCCTTGCTTTTTCACGTTTTTGACAGATATCAGATGATAAATAATTGACGGCAGATAAAAGATAGCAAATGCCAGATGATAGATAGATAGTGTAACAACAAATGTCAGATGAAAGATTACAAATACTAAACGACATATGACAGCTGATGCATGACGAAAAACAAATGATGTTGATGGCAGTTAATAAATGCCAAACTACAGATGATAGCTGTCAGTTAACAGACGACAGTTAAAACAGATGTTGACCTTTGTTGACAGATGACAGGAGATCGATTATTTTGAAACATTATATTTTATTAGAGTTTTCTTCCTTTGTTGAACAGATGACATAACAAATATAATATTTGATATATGAGAAATAACGTAAGATAGATGATGTATATGGTAGATGACAAATGGCATACGGCAGATCGCACATATAAAATAAGAGATGATTAATTATAAATGACAGATGAAAAGATGACAAATCAGAAATCAAATATCTATTTTCATGTGCGGTTTTTATATTTTTTGTTTGATAGATAATTGGCGTCAGGTGACAGTTGATAGATGATGAAAAACCTAGATGATGACGGATTACAGATGACAGATGATAAATGTCAAACGACAGATAATAATTTCCAGTTGGCAGACGACAGTTCAAAGTTGACAGATGTTAACCTTTTGACAGGCATCCGATTATTTTGTCCTTGCTTTTCACATTTTTTGACAGATATCAGATGACAAATAATTGACGGTAGATAAAAGATAGCAAATGCCAGATGCTACAAAACTAAATGACATATGACAGCTGATGCATGACAGAAAACAAATGATGATGATGATGGCAGATAATACATGCCAAACTACAGATGATAGTTGTTAGTTGAGAGACGCCAGTTGAAATATGACAGATTTGACCTTTGTTGACAGGAGACCGATTATTTTGAAACTATTTCAATTTTGAAAGCTGACACATTATTTTTTATTAGAGTTTGCTACTTTTGTTTGACAGATGACATAACAAATAACCTTTGATGTATGACAAATAACAGAAGATAGATAATGTATATGAGCGATGACAAATGGCAGACGATAGATGATACATATAAAATGACAGATGGTAAATTATAAACTACAGATGACAGATGAAAAATCAGAAATCACTATTTATATTTGTGTAAGATTTTTATATTTTTTGTTTGAATAATAAGTGACAGATGTTGGTGACAGTTAAGAGTTGAAATTGTCTTTTTTGTTTGACAGATGACAGTTAAAAGATGATAGATGATGATCTTCTTTGTTTGACAGATAACAGGCGACCGATTATTTTGAAAATATATATTTTGACAGATGTCAGATTACAAACAATTGACGGCAAGTAAAAAAAAGCAGATGTCAGATAATCGATAACTGTTAACAACTGACAGATGACAGATTACAAGTACCAGATGACATATGGCATATGATACATGCTACAAGATAAATGGCATGTGACAATCTGACAATATTTTCACACAGTTTTAATAATAAGTATCCTTTAAGAATGATGGCGAATTTAAGCCATCAATGAAGAATTGCAGTAATTAGTAATTCTAAACATTAATTATTGTTCACTATCAATAACAGTTACGAACTATTTTAGATCTCATCAACATAGCGCTGAAGTTGAAGACATAAGAATGAAGTTTTTCTTTGGAGTGTTTTGCTCTCTGCTAATCTTTATGGTATTGACTAATAAGTAGTTGTCAAATATTATCAGATCCGAACCAAAAATCTCCTTATAAAACTGGAACAGTTAATAGATTGAGAATGTCAATGAATTTTGACTACAAGTAATTCAAGGATATCAAAGCATATACACCTGAATGAGCTTAAAGAAAGCTACAAATTGTAATATAGCAATAGATGGTGCATGGTAACGGATGACCTTGAAGTAATCTACAACAAATAGTGGAGTTTAAAGATAAAATCAAATCCGACCCAATTTTTACTAACATTAATCTAAGGATATCAACAAATATACATCTTGATGAGCTTTGAAGGAAGCCACAAAGAATTAGTTATATCGCAATTGATAGTGGTTGATGCATAGTTAAGGATGACCTTGAAGTAACCTACAGCAATCAGTAGAATTTAATGATAAAATCAACTAATTGGAGGGTATGTAGAATTTAGGGAAAGTAGTGTTTTCATGAAACATTTTTGATTAATAAAAAAGGTGATACCAAAACTTTTGTTATCAACAACAACTACAAACAAATAAGTGGCACAAAGCTGTCGATACAAAATTATTGAATCTTTGAATTGCTTCTAAATGAAAAGTTTTTATTTTAGATTTGAGAAACGTTCCTGATAAGGTTTTTCCTATAACATAGTTTTAACCAGCTAAAATGATGTATTCTAACCAGTGTTTTATACCTAAATAAAACGAATAAGTTGTTATAACTAATTTAAATTTATTTCCCTAATCATTAACTGTTAAAGGTTTATGTGAAATAATTTCCAAATCTTTAAACGGTGAGAAATAATTAAATGTACTAATGTTTGTATTTTCTCTCTTTCCAGGTGAGTACTTCCTTCTTATACACATTGAACTGGAGTAATCTGTGTAAGTACGTAGAATGAAAAGTGTTTCTTTGAAGATGTTTGTGTAAGCCTAGCTGTAGAAATAAAGTATATAAAATTCAATTTACAATGTGCGTAATTATTAAAGGAATGTTTAGATATGTGTTAGAAGTGTTTGTTTCGTAGTTTAAATATGATACTTGTTGCGTTACACTCTTGACGAAACCAGATTTGCAAATTTGGTAGCAAGCCATTTTTCTTCTCATAATTTGTTTGTTTTTTTTATTAAAAATTTTAAATATATAATTCAATTATCTTAATATCTTCACAAGAAACTTTTATTATATCATTTCGAGCGTCTATTTATTTAACTAACTTTTGAACATGTTTTTGGCGTTATGATCTAATTGCTTCTGTTTTTCTTTTAAAAATTCTTTAAATGTTATAAGAGACTATAAACTGAGAAGCTATTTGAACTTCTCTAGCACTATTCAATATTTCACAATTTATTCAATAGTGAATCTTAATTCTCCTTGCCATTCAATCTTTCTTTTGTCTAATTTACTTCTATACTTCCTTTTTGATCAAAATTATTTTATTCTTCCCATTACTGTGCTTAACAACTTTTTTGTTGAGCTAGTTTTTAGTTACTTTAGATTACTTGAAACGTTGAATGAAGTGTAAATTAAATATTTATTTACAAATGAAGTATTAATGAAAATAAGAGTAATAATGAAAATTAATCAATTTGAGCGTTTCTGCACCACAGTTTTGCATTATTATAATGTAAAAACTACCAACTAACAGTTAAAACAACTACTCCTCGTGCTAAAGCATCACCAGGTAATGAATTACGCTGTTAGTTGTCGTTATATGTCTGAAATTACATTGAGTACAATGGAACATTTTTGTGGTGTCATCGCTTCCTAACCACGTCACAAAAAGTGTTATCTCTATCCACAGACACGTGTTTCGCTGTATCCTAGCTCATCAGTGCAGATTTGTGATACAGATAAGTTCAAACCCTAGAAGAACATTTGAATCTTCTTTTTTTCATCTGATGAAAATATTCTTTTAGCTGAACTAATCTGTATTTTCAATTTTCTTTTGTAAGGTTATGAACAAAATTCGAAGGTATTTTTAGCTTCTTATTGCGGTGCTTTTTTGTTGAGGTGTACATAAACCTCAGACAACTTTCAACATTAAAATAATATCACCAGCACCCGATGAACAAATTTAGTAAGTTGAACTAATCTGTACTCCTAATAGCTTTTAGGTTTGACCAAAACTCGTAATTACTTCTTTGTTGAGTTGTTTTATATGCAATTTCAGTGAGATTTTAATCCTTCGTCTTCTTTTTTGCTTCTGAATAAAAGATTAACTAATGTGATGTGTAATCCCAATAGTTTTTATATTTGACTAAAATTCCAAGGCCATTTAGGCTTCTTTTGAAAGTGCTGACCAATTTTCTTATGTTGCTTTATATACTTTTTATTATATAAAGAATTTGTTAATATTCTTTTTGCCTTCGCATCTAATAAAAAAATAATTCGCTGAAATAATCTGTACTTCTAGTAGCTTTTAGGTTTTTTAAGCTTCTTATAGCGGTGATTTGAATTGGTTTATATACACTTTAGGCAATTTTTAACTTTAGAACAAGATCATAATATACTCATAATAGCATCTGATGGGTTAAATAAACTAATCTGTACTCCCAATAGCTTTAGTAGGTCTTTTAAATGTCTTTTTGTTTGTTTTTTTCTTTGTTGGGTTAGTTAATTTACACTTTAGACAGCTTTAATCTTTTTTTGTCATCGCATTTGATTAAAACAAGTCTCTTACTGAACTAATCTGAACTCCAAATAGCTTTTTGATTTGGCCATAATTGATTTTTTTTGAAGTGCCTAATGACTTCTTTGTATCGATTGTTAATTTATACTTGAGACAGCTTTTAACCTTAAAAGAATTTCTTAAACTTCTTCTTGCCACCTCATCTGATGAAACCAACTATCTTACTGAACTAATTTAAACTACAAATGGCTTTTTGGTTTGAACAAAATGTTTCTTTTTGCGATGTCTAATGACTTTTTTGTTATGATTGTCTATTTATACTTCAGACAGCTTTTAACCTTGAAATAATTTCTTAAACGTCTTCTTGCCACCTCATCTGATGAAGAAAATCATTCATCTGAACTAATTGTTACTCCAAATAGCTTCCACATCGCATATGATGAAAAAAGTCCCTTACTCGAATTAGCTTTTTGAGTTTGCCTAATGACTTATTTATTGAGATTATTTATTTATACTCGAGACAGCTTTTAACCTTGAAGGAATTTCTTAAACTTCTTCTTGCAATCCTATCTGATGAAAAAATGTATTTATCTGAACTAATTGTTAGTTCAAATAGCTGTCACGTTACATCTGATGAAAACAAATCTCTTTCTGAACTAATCTGAACTTTAATTAGCTTTTTGATGTGACGAAACTCTTCTTTTTTTGCGGTGCCTAATGATTTCTTTGTTAAGATTGTCTATTCATACTTCAGACAGCTTTTAACCTTGAAATAATTTCTTAAACTTCTTCTTCCCATCCCATATGATCAAAAAAATCATTCATCTGAACCAATTAACTTTCACATTACTTTCACATTACAAATCTCTTACTGAACTTATCTGAACTCCAATTAGCTTTTTGATGATTCCAAAATTTAAAAATTCAAAATGATGTCTTTGTTGAGATTGTTTATTTACACTTCAAACGGCTTTTAACCTTAAAAGAATTTCTTAAACTTCTTCTTGTCATCTCATCTGATGCATTCATCTGAACTAATTGTTACTCCAAATATCTTCTTTTTAATTAATTACTTCTTCGTTGGGTTGTTTTACATATGCTTCAGACTGATTTAAATCTTGCAGGAAGTTAATCATATTTTTGTCATTGAATCTAAAATAAAAAACCTTCAATCAGCTGATCCCAATCCCAAAATGGAATTTTTAGTTCCTCCTCAGTCTGAGTTTCAAGAGTCGCCATTTTATTTTCAAATGCGCCACAGCAATTATTTTTGGCTGATATTAAAATACATCATTTCTAAATAGATTTTAAAAATTTTAAGCAAAATCCATGTAATTTCTTACAATTTTTTAAATTCCGAAATGTAATTTTCAATTCCTATTCATTCTGAGTTTCAAGCATCGCCATTTTGTTTCCAAATACGCTACAGCAATTGTTTTTGGCTGATGTTGAAATACATCATTTCTAAACAGATTTTGAAAATTTTAAGCAAATTCCACTTGTGAATATTTTTTTGCAAATTTTTAAATCCCGAAATGTAATTATCAATTTTTCCTCATTCTGAGTTTCAAGTGTCGCAATTTTGATTTAAAACGTGCCACAGCAATTGTTTTTGGCTAATATTAAAATACATCATTTCTAAACAGATTTTGAAAATTTTAAGCAAATTCCACTTGTGAATAATTTTTTACAAATTTTGAAATCCCGAAATGTAATTTTCAAGTTCTTCTCATTCTGAGTTTCAAGCATCGCCATTTTGTTTCCAAATGCGCCACAGCAATTGTTTTTGGCTGATATTAAAATACATCATTTTTAAACAGATTTTGAAAATTTTAAGCAAATTCCACTTGTGAATAATTTTTTACAAATTTTTAAATCCCGAAATGTAATTTTCAAGTTCTTCTCATTCTGAGTTTCAAGCATCGCCATTTTGTTTCCAAATACGCTACAGCAATTGTTTTTGGCTGATGTTGAAATACATAATTTCTAAACATATTTTCAAAATTTGAAGCAAATTCCACCTGTGAATAATGTTTTACAAATTTTAAAATTCCGAAATGTAATTTTCAATTTCACCTCATTTAGAGTTTCAAGCGTCGCCATTTTGTTTCCAAATGCGCCACAGCAATTATTTTTGGCTGATATTAAAATGCATCATTTCTAAACAGATTTTGAAAATTTTAAGCAAATTCCACTTGTGAATAATTTTTTACAAATTTTTAAATCCCGAAATGTAATTTTCAATTTCTCCTCATTTTGAGTTTCAAGCATCGCCATTGTGTTTTCAAATATGCTACAGCAATTGTTTTTGCCTAATGTTGAAATACATAATTTCTAAACAGATTTTTAAAATTTTAAGCAAATTTCACGTGTCAGTAATTTTTTGCAATTATTTAAATTCCGAAGTGTAATTTTCAATTCCTTCCCATTCTGAGTTTCAAGCGTCGCCATTTTGTTTTCAAATGGGCGACAGCAATTATTTTTAGCTGATATTAAAATACATCATTTCTAAACATATTTTCAAAATTTTAAGCAAATTCCAAGTGTGAATAATTTTTTCAATTTTTTAAATTCCGAAATGTAATTTTCAATTCCTCCTCATTCTGAGTTTCAAGCATTGCCATTATGTTTTCAAATACGCTACAGCAATTATTTTTCGCTGATGTTGAAATACATCATTACTAAATAGATTTTGAAAATTTTAAGCAAATTCCACTTGTGAATAATTTTTTGCAATTTTTTAAATTCCGAAATGTAATTTTCAAGTTCTTATCATTCTGAGTTTCAAGCGCCGCCATTTTGTTTCCAAATACGATACAGTAATTATTGTTGGCTGATGTTGAAATATATAATTTCTAAACAGATTTTGAAAATTCTAAGCAAATTCCACGTGTGAATAATTTTTTGCAATTATTTAAATTCCGAAATGTAATTTTCAATTCCTTCCCATTCTGAGTTTCAAGCGTCGCCATTTTTTTTCCAAATGCGCCACAGCAATTATTTTTGGCTGATATTAAAATACATCATTTCTAAACAGATTTTGAAAATTGTAAGCAAATTCCACTTGTGAATAATGTTTTACAAATTTTCAAATCCCGAAATGTAATTTTCAATTTCTCCTCATTCTGAGTTTTAAGCATTGCCATTATGTTTTCAAATACGCTACAGCAATTGTTTTTCGCTGATGTTGAAATACATCATTTCTAAATAGATTTTGAAAATTTTAAGCAAATTCCACTTGTGAATAATTTTTTGCAATTTTTTAAATTCCGAAATGTAATTTTCAATTCCTCACCATTCTGAGTTTCAAGCGTCGCCATTTTGTTTCCAAATGCGCCACAGCAATTGTTTTTAGCTGATATTAAAATACATCATTTTTAAACAGATTTTGAAAATTTTAAGCAAATTCCACTTGTGAATAATTTTTTACAAATTTTTAAATCCCGAAATGTAATTTTCAATTTCTCCTCTTTCTGAGTTTTAAGCATCGCCATTTTGTTTCCAAATACGCTACAGCAATTGTTTTAGAGTGATATTGAAATATATCATTTCTACACAGATTTAAAAAATTTTAAGTGAATTCCACGTGTGAATAATACTTTGCAATATTTTAAATCCCGAAATGTAATTTTCAATTCTTCATCTTCCTGAGTTTCAAGTGTCGTTATTTTGGTCTTAAATTCTTTACAATAATTGTTTTAATGTGCTTCTAAACAATTGTTTTTAGAGGTTTACATATATTTTTTTTTTCATTGCAAATTATAAACTGTTTCATTAATTTCTGATGTGTTTATTTTCTCTAGCTATTAAACTATTTTGTTTATTAATAGTGTAATAAGAAATTTAGCACTTGTTGGATTGCAAATGATTTTCACAAAGTGACCATAATCAATAGCAAACAGTTTGCGATAAATAAACCAAGTGAAAAAAATTCTTGAATGTTGTCGGCGTTTATTTAATGATACATTTTGATTAATACAAAGTTAAACGTGTTTTATTTAGTTTCAAGTGAAAAAAAGTAAGAAACTAGTGTTTTATTTAAATAAGAAAATTGGCAATTAAACTTAATGAACTTTTCAAGAAATATACCAATTTTTCGCCAAAACACTCAGTAAAAAATTTACTCGCAGCAACCCCAAAAAAATCAAATCTTAATCATTTTATGTTAGTAGTATGTTCTCAAAAATACCAATTAAAGAATACATAGAAGTTATTCAAAACTTACTCGATAAATCACACTGCAATTACTTGATTGAATCAGAATATTAACAATGTTTAGAAACCTGTGCAAACCAAAATTATTTCAAATTCAATAATAAATTCTATCAGCAAACCACTGGTTTCCAATGGGATCTCCGTTAAGGCCTCTTTTAGTTGAAATATTCATGGCCAATATTAAAGAAAAGGTTTTCTCACTTGACTTTGCAAAAAATCACATTTCCTTTTGCTACAGATATGATAAAAAAATTCAATTGGCTTTAATAGATTAGCAATTATTTTCTCTTTGGAAAATTTTAACTTCTTTTTCTTCTTAAATTTCACAGTTTTTCAGAAATGTTTATTATTTTTTTAAACTTTTTCCTAATTTTAACGATTTCTGAAAATGTATGGAATGATATTAACAATGTACACTTTTATTTATTATTACACTTGATTAAAATAATTTATTACAAACTTATAATCGTAATTCATTTAATTTGAATTCTTTATTTAAAATATAATTTTCTTCACACTCTTGAATCCTTAGTATTTCTCTACATCCTGCTTATTGATTTATTATTTTCCTATTCATTTCCCTCACGCTTTACGAACGCGATTTGTATCTATGAGGATAATGCGGTGTAAGAGTTTTGATAATCCCGTCCGGATGATAATCTGCTGACTCAATTAATTCCATCCCCCCTAAATCGGGGGGGAAGGCCACCCGACTGATTAACTGATTAATCTAAACAGTGCGGCCGCACTACGATTTAGAAACTAATTAAGCGACCGAATTAAAGTCGTGAGCGAAGTTTACGTTTTTCCCCAGTCGAAAAAAAAAATGAATTAGACGAAATAAGAATAATTAAACATCGCTGATAAAGATTAACCAGCTACAAGCTACTAATAACAATAAATAATTATATAAAGGGGTGAAAAATAATAATAAAGTAGCTATTTTGCGTCAGCATAAATAATATTATCGATGTTAAAATATAGTGGTAAAACAAATTAACGTTGTTTGTATTTTTGGGTTTCATAAAGAGTATATTAATATAGATAACACTGTTGTATTCTTTTTTCACACTTTATTTATATCTAAACATAGAAATAAAATATGAAGAAAGGATGCAACAGTGTTGTTTACATTAATAATATTAATTAATCAAAATTGTGGAATTATGGTGGATGCGCCGGGCTCTAGAGTATTTCTCCATTTCCATCTACTAATATTTAAGCGTAATAGAGTCCATTGTGAACATCTGGTCTAGGGTTAATGAAAGTAAGAACGGGAAACGTCTCAACAGCGCACACATATATTCCCACAGCAACCGAAATGGATTACTGAAACGTGTTTGTTCCATTTGGCGTTCGCTCTGCAGGGTACAGGTGATGATAATCCGTTGGCTGATCGCGTTATTTAGTTAGTGCGGATGAAGCCTCATAGTTTCGGGTTAATCCCAATCCTATAGAACTAATTGTTAATGCATTATTATACGTACTTAAATCAAGAATGGAAATTTAATCATTTCTCGTAACGTATGACAAGTTTTCGTATCCCAACTTCATATTTAACCAGTGTATTAAGTAAAGTAGTCTTTTCAATGTCATTTAACTATTGATAATGAATACTTGGTGTTCGAAATGTACGAAACAATTTTGTGAAAAAAGTGATAATATTTTGAATACAATTTACTAAAGTAAGTCTTTTCTGTTAAAAAGTTCTTCAATTTTGTAAACAGATGGTGACCTGAAGGAGCTAAGTCTGGACCATAGGGTTGATGGTTAAAAGTTCGTCCATCCAGAGCAATCGTGATCATGGGTGTTTTCTCTTCCTAAGTTGAAATTACGACAAAGAATTCATCAGCGCTCAGTACGATGCAAACATGTACTAGTTTCCTACTATACCTGTTTTTTTAATCTTCTCTTTTATAATATAAATTAAAGAAATTTTAATTAGAGGCTTAATTCTACGTTATAAAAAATATTTCATCATACGTAGTGAACAATCCTTATAAACGTAAATATGAGTTTATGCGTAATTATCAAGTAATTTCTGCGTAGATATCGCGGTGGCGATAGTTAACTAGTTAAAATTGTTTAACCAGTTTCTGGTTAAACTGGGGAATTTAAACGGGCAGCGAAACGAAGCATCGGCGGAATACTGCTGCTGCCGACAATTTCCTTATCACAATACGAGTCAGATAGTGCACAATGCACGTTTCAGTTACACCCAGGGAACGTTTTTAACGATTAAATAATGCCCCGCGAATATCCGAATATCCCCCTCTCGTCCCTTCCCTTCTGGGGGTGGATGTGCATTTCCCTCGGGAATTGTCCTCTCCTTTTGTGTTCTCCGCTTTTCGAAAAGACGTGATTAATAATGCGGCTTTTGTTGCAAAACCTATCTATTTATAGTCTCTATTTTTGATATAATTTATCAAATAACTAGTAAATCTAACTTACTTCCTAATAGTCTTACTTTAACCATTAATTTTGAATTTATCTCTATTTTTTGATTTATTTCATCACTCCTTTGATTTTGGTTTATTTTGTTATTGTTCAAATATGATTTTCAATAAGATATTAATGATTACTAGTGAGTAGTTTTAATATTACCGACAACCAAACTCTCCATTAATTATGATGGTTGTTGCGACCGTTACGTGGCAATCTATAAAATAGGCACTGAATAAAACAGTTACTAGGTTTTATTGAGCGTCTCCATTAATTGATGCCAAGTCCTTCTAAACTATTTATTAATGTGGTTTTACAGTGTTGATAGGTTGTGATATACATTTTGGCGCCCAACATAAGTCTTGAATTTATCAAAATAAAGAGTAAACTAAAAACAAAATAAAAATAAAGGCTAGTGTATGTTTTACATTATTACTAAGCAAAAATTATAACAGTGTTCCATACAAAATATATCTCTGAATCAGTTCTTTCACGAATAGAATATTTGCGACAGTTAATACGGGATAATCCGTACCTACACTGAATTCTACTGAATTTAGTGTAGAGCTCATTTTTTATACTGTTTATTATTTCTTTTAATTATTTTAAGCCCCACGTTGGGCGCCAAAATGTATTTCACAATCTAACCACAATTGAAACACTTAAAACATGTTCCAGACGTAGTTAAGCTAACAATAAGAATTGCTGAATTTAATTTTTTTAAACTAGGGTTACTAAAGAAGAAATTTAACTTAAAAAATGAACAAGAAAAAAATTACATCTTTTTAAGATTAATTGTACATTCAAATAAAATTTTCAGATGATTTGTATGAATTAAAAGATGGAGTAGACTCCCACCCATCCTAGATATAAACCGTAATAACAATCACTGTCTTACGTTTTATGTTCTAAAAAAACACAAACAGTTTTTCTGTTTACGTTCTCAAGAAATTAAAAGCAGTGCTTTGGTTTAAATTTAAATACATATGTAGGGCGAGTGGGTGGCCACTATCCCACCCTTAAATTCATAAAAATCATCTGATAAATTCATTTGAATTCAATTTTTATAATACAAACAATGATATTTTAGATGGAAATTACATTTTAAAGAGTCATTGGTATTTTATTTCTTACAAATTGTTTCTAATCAATTTTTATATAGAAAACATTCGTTTGTGTTAATGGAAAAACATAAAAAACAAAGTTTTACTTTAAATTATCCGTTTATATGTAGGGAGTCTGGATGGCTACATACACACCCTCCAATAAGTAAAATATAAATGTGGATTTATCATAAATCTTTACTAAAAACGATCAAAATTCATATTTAAAAACTGCATAAATTGACAATTACGATAAAAAAATGTATTAATGACCCTAGCATATGTTTAATTGATTGTAGGGTGGGATAGTGGACGCCCACCCACCCTACATATGCTTCTAAATTTTAGATACTGATAGGCGTGTAGCTTTAAAAAAAAAAAAGTGAAATTTTTGATTAAAATAAAAAAAATTAAAAAAGTTTAGTACTTTAAATTATCTATATACATATGTAGGGTGGGTTGATGGCTACTATCTGTACTGAGGAGAACAGGGTAGGAGAGATGAAGAAGGAGAGTAGAGTGAAGTAATTTAAGAAAGGATTGTATTTTTTGTTTTGTTTTTGTTGTTGTTTTTGTTAGAATGTAGTTTAGTTGACCTAAGTTTGTATGATAAAATAAGCCAAATAAAGGTTTAAATGTACTTTAAATTATCTATATATACGTAACTACTAACCCACCCTCCAATTAATTAAACCTCTATAGTGGTTTCACATAAATATTTATTATAATTTGTCAAATCGATAAATTCAAAATTGCATGAATGACTTATTAATAGTAAAATTTATATTAATGACTCTGACGCAAGTTTTACTGATTGTAGGGTCTGATGGAGGACACCCACCCACCCTACATACACATAAACACTTCATTTATGGATTGCTTGAGGTTTTAAAAAAAAAAAAACAGAAACGAAAAATGTAATAACAATATTTTATTTTAAATTGTTTATGTTTATGTAGTTTTGTCAAAAATATTTTTTTTAATCATCAAATTCTTACTTAAATACTGCATTAATTGATTGTTATGAACAAAATATTTTTTAATATTCGATTGGCTATAAAAAACATTTTTCAATAATAATAATTTTCGCAATTTTAAGAATTTTTTTTTTAACGTTATGGAACCTTTTGGAAATAATGAAAAAAACAAATTTGATATATTCTACGACCACCGACGAAAATTATAAAAATCTGGATGTTATCTGCTAAAGAATTATAATAAGTTAGATAAATCCTTTTTTAATTAAAGTAAATCAATAGATTTACGAAATTTTTTAGTTAATATTCTACAACGTAAAGGACTTTAATAGATTTTTATATTAAAAAAATATTGCAATATTCTTCTTTAAAATAAAAAGAAGTTAAAAATTTACAAAAAAAAATGAAAATTTGTCTTAATTAAATTAAAAATTCACATGATTATGCAAAAAATTAATATTTAAAAAAAAAAGTTTTTATTTCTTCAACAGCTAATTAATTTCTTGGTGAAACATTATGCAATAATCTACCTATTGAATAGTTTTTGAATTAAAATTGAAAAAGTTAATATAATAAAACTAGAACACATACAAATTAGCAAATAATAATAGTAGAAAAAGTAATCAATAAACTATAATTTAAAAAATAAAACAACAGATTAAAAAACAATAAACTATAGTAAAACAGCAAAAGTAAAGAATGTTTTTATGCAAACAAGACAGTTAAAAGTTTTAAAAAAATTAAAAATTTATCTAATTGGAAAACAATTTAAATTTAAAAAATAATAAACAAATAATAAATTGTGTTATTTCTATATTAATAAAAGTTTCATTACGAGTTACATGAGAAACTAATTCAAGAAATTATCAGACATGGTTCAGATTAAATATGGGATTCCTCAAGGGTCAGTACAGAGACCTATTTTGTTTATAATTTATATAAACGACTTGCCTTTTGTGTGATAAGAGGTCTTGTCATTTTCTTTTAATTAGATCTCTTTAAGCATAAGCAATTATTTCTATCATCTATTTTATACTCGTAATAAATTTTTAATTCAGTTTTTTTAGTAAGCTAAATTTATAAAAAGTAAAGTTTACAAAATTTCAGGTTTAATCTGATTTTTTTGGCATTTACTATGTTTTATTTAATGCCTATATCTAAAAAAATGTCTTTTGTTTTTTTCTCAAACAAGTCTTAATTTTATTTTTGTAAAATTTTAATATTGTTTTAATAATTTTACTTTGAATCCATTTTTTTAATCCTCACAGTTGAAATTTTGTCATTTAATGATTGTCATTATTATTATTATTATTATTATTATTCTTTATTCGTGCTACAACAGAGTTTACACATGTCATAAAAAGGAAAAAATATAGATGTATATAATGAGATACAACATAAATAAGTTAATAAGAATAATGTTTAAATAAAATTAATAAAAACAATGTATAGACAAAATTAATAAGAACAATTAATGACAATATATAAATTAAAAAATAAATCAGTGTATACATAGAATAATTAACAACCATGTGTAAATAAAATCAATAATCACAATGTATAAATATAGTATATAGAAGTAGATAAAAACAATGTATAAATAAAATTAATAAAATCATTGTACAAATAAAACAGTTAAAGATAAAAATTAGTAGAATAAAAATAGATAAAAACAGTTAGATAAAATTAATAAAACCATTTTATAAATAATATAGATAAAAAAACAATGTATAAATAAAATCAGTAAATAAATAATATAAATAAAACCAATAAATTTTAAAATCTAAGTTACATATATAATAAAATACAATAAATACATGTTATAAATAAATGTAAAAATAAAAGTATGCTCTGATTGGAGAGATATACAAAATACAAATAATTTACTATTAAAACACTTATACATATAAAATTGTGATAATAAACAAAATAGATAAAATAACTAAAAATTATATTAAAATAGATAACAAATGCGCAGTCGTTATTAAAAATCAGTAAAAAAGACATGAACACAGAAAAATGAATAAATTATAATAATTAACACATTAAAATTATATTATATCATGATAATTAAAAAAAAATTAAAAATCAGATTTAATTAAATTAAAATGGTAGTGCATTTATCTCTTGTTGAGGTATTCATCCCAGGAGTAAAATGCATGTTCAGTAATGTAATTTTTCAAGTATGCCTTATATTGCTTTAAAGGCAATGCTCTAATTAACGGAGGCAGATTATTATAAAATTTAGGCGCCCAATAATTTGCGCCATTGTGTGACTTACACAGTCTGATTTGATCAATATGAATGTTGCCTTTCTGTCTGGTATTATGATTGTGGAATGAGTCTGATGTTTGATAGTTTGAGAGGTTTTTCTTAAGATGGATAAGGCACATATATATGTAAAGGCCTGGTAATGTCATAATGTTAAGTTTACGAAATTGTGATTTACAGTCGTCCCTATAACCAATACCTGCAACCACCCGCACAGCTCTTCTTTGCAGTCCAAATATGCGGTGCCTATGAGCAGAGTGGCCCCATACCAGAAGGCTGTAAGCTAATAATGACTGACATGTGGCAAAGTAGGTTGTTCTTAAAATTTTGTTTGATACTGACTCTGACATATTCCGTAAGAGAAAAATTGCTGTACATAATCTGTTTGCTAACGATTCAGTATTAGCGTTCCATGACATTGTAGGATCGAGATGTATCCCCAAAAACTTAGCTGATGGTGGAGTATCAAAGTCATGTTTCTTTAGTGTAAACAGCATATTAATTGTTTTGTCCTTGTTTAATAGCAGCTTGTTGCTACTGAACCACTCACTGCATTTATCATTTGCGCTCTGGCTTCTACGAATTGCCTCGTTAAGAGATGTAGCGCTGTTAACCAGCGTAGTATCATCGGCATACATGACCTTGAAAGTATCATTAACGTATGATGCCAAATCGTTCGTGTAGATTATGAACAATAGTGGCCCCAATATGGAGCCTTGTGGAACACCATATTCTATAGGCAATATACCGGAACTATTACCACCATACTTAACTGTTTGAGTTCTTCGTGAGAGATATGATTTTATTAAATTCTGGCTAGCTTTGTCGAAACCATAGCGTGCGAGTTTATTAACAAGAATGTCATGAGTTACGCAATCGAATGCTTTACTCAAATCCACAAAAGAGGTCATGATAAACTGCCCACCCTCATATCCATTTAAAAGATTATTTATAAGTGCAATAATGGCATCAGTTGTCGATTTACCACTACGAAATCCAAATTGGGCATTATTAAATAGATTATTTAATTCAAAGTATCCGGTGATTTGTAGTAGAAGAATTTTTTCTAATACCTTGGAAAAAACCGGTAAAATAGATATAGGTCTATAATTAAGTGCATTGTTTTTATCGCCCTTTTTGTGAATTGGTATCACTGACGCAATTTTCATTTCGTCAGGTACAGTTGATGTTATAATACATGCATTAATAATTGAAGTTAGTGGTGACAAGATTGGTTCCTTGCAGCATTTTAACAAATCTGAAGTAAGTCCATAAACGTCTTTACTTCGGCTAGTTTTTAGACTGATGATAGCCTCTCTCACTTCCGAAGTTGTTACTAATTTAAATGAGAAACTGATATAGGAATAATTCGGAAGAAAATCTAAAGGATTCAGTCCAGGATCTTCGATAGACTTAATCACGTTTTTTATATGTGACGTGAACTCATGATTAAAATGTTCGGCATCAATATTACATGAATTATCATCATAGTTATTGTGTTTTGTTTTCCGACTAGAGTTAATAATTTGCCACATAGATTTTACCTTATTATTGGATTTTTTAATAAAATTGTCATTAGCCTTTATTTTGGCCAATTTTATTGCTGTATGATACTTCTGACGGTAAGATTTATATGTGTCACAGAGAGTAGTATTACCACTATTTTGAGCCGCATCACGTATTAAATTTAGGGTTTCCCTCATTACACGGAGATCATCCGTGTACCAATGAATGTTATTAATTTTTGTTGTTCGATTTTTAATTTTAATTTCGGGGAATGCTATTTTATAGGCGGACATAATTGCCTCGTGAAATAACTTATATTTTTTGCTGCAATTAGTCTCCTCAAGAATATTGCCCCATTCAAAAGAATTTAGTAAATTAAAAAAATTAAATTTACCTGACTCTGTTATTGGTCGTATTATTTTACTTTTGAAGGAATCACGGATAATCTCCAGTTCGAACTGAATATGGATGCCTTTGTGGTCCGACGACATAGAAATTGGAAATATTTCAAGTCCTGATGGCTTATGATTTAAAAATATATTGTCTAGTGTGTTTGAGCCTCTAGTAGGAAAACAAACCGATTGCAACAAGCCGTAAGATTGAAACATGTCACATATATCTGTTACTCTTTGGTTAGGGTGGTTAAAATGTATATTAAAATCTCCTCCAATCAGAACATCATACCTAGCTAGATCTATAGATTCTAAGACAGAAAACATAACATTTAAAAACATGTTAAAATCACCCTTGGGTGGACGGTAAATAACAATAACAATTTTATTTAAGTCAACAAGGGATATAGCCGACAATTCACAATGGGATTCTATTGATAATTTATTTACGAAGGTTAACTCTTCAAATTTGGTATTTAGTGTTGTTAGTATGAGAGTACCTCCGCCTGCCGAATTCTTCCTACTGGAATGAGACGCAGTTGACATTCTGTTAATACAATAATTTTCACTTTCATTTTCTCTGAGCCAGTGTTCTGTGATGCACACAATATTATATTGTTGACTTTCAATGATACTATCAAGTTCATTGAATTTATTTCGCACTGACTGCGTGTTTATAAATAAGTCAATAAGGTTTACTAAGCAAAAACACTTTTCTTATAAAAATTGCCTAAAATTTTTATTATATACATTTTTTTCCTAAGTAAACTTTAATAACATTTGTAATTGAATTTAAACTGTTTTTATATGATAGGAAAATAAATGGATTTGAATTTTTTTTGCTAAAATTTTAGCTACTTTTAATCAAATATTTTTTAATGTAGCTTTTTTTGACATATTTTTAATGGTCCTTTTTCCATTGTCATTTCTTAATCAAATGCTTTTCCTTAAGAAATGTTTGATTGTTTTTCTTCTAACAAGAAACATTTGATTTGTCTTAAATATTTTGCATTGTTTTTTTTTTCTTAAGAAAAAACATTTGATATTTCTTAGCACATATTGTTTTTTCCTTTAAAAAAACATTTGATTTTACTTAAGAAATTTTTAATTATTTTTCCCTAACAAATATTTGATTTTTCTTAGAAATTTTTAATTGGTTTTTTCCTAAGAAACATTTAATTTTTCTTAGAAATTTCTAATTTAACGTTTGATTTTTCTTAAGAAAGTTTTAATTGTTTTTTTTTTCTAACAAGAAACATTTGTTTTATCTTAAAAATTTTGAAAAATTTTGCTTATTTTCCTTAAGGAAAAACATCTAAATTTTCTTAGTTTTTAATTTGTTTTTCCTTAAGATAAAACCTTTCATTTTACTTAACTTAAGAAATTTAAATTTTGTTTTTCCTAACAAGAAACATTTGATTTGTCTTAGAAATTTTGAAATGTTTTATTTTTTATGAAAAAACATTTGATTTTTCTTACAAATTTTGACTTGTTTTTTTTTTTTTCTTAAGAAAAAACATTTAAATTTTCTTAGCAGTTTTTAATTGCATTTTTCCTTAAGAGAGAATATTTGATTTTTCTTAATAATTTTTTAATTCTTTCTATTTCTAACAAGAAATATTTGATTTATCTTAGAAATTTTGCATTGTATTTTTTCCTATAAATAAAACATTTGATTTTTCGTAAAAATGTTGACTCCTTTTTTTAAAAAAAAACATTAGTTTTTTTTTCTAAATTAAAAACATTCGATTTTTCATAAGAAATTTTTAATTGATTTTTTTCTAACAAGAAACATTTGTTTCGTCTTAATAATTTTGAAAAATGTGTCCTTTTTTTTCTTAAAAAATAACCATTTGAATTTTCTTAGCAGTTTTTAATCGCTTTTTCTTTAAGATAAAATATTTAATTTTTCTTAAGTAATTTTTAATTCTCTTTATTAATCTAATATAATTAATTAATAATAATAATAATTAATCCTTTTACTAATTTTTAATTATTATTTTTTTTTCTAACAAGAAACATTTGATTTGTTTCAGAAATTTTGGATTGTTTGTTTATCTTGTTTTTTAAAAAAACAATTGAATTTTCTTAAAAATTTTGATTATTTTTTTTTTCTTAAAAAAGAATTTTTTTAGCAGTTTTTAATTGTTTTTTTTATCTTAATAAAAGACAGCTGGGCTGAAATACCACTGGTCGATAGCCATGAAACAGAAGACCAATTATGTTAGAATTTATTTTATTTTATACATTACAAGTATTATATTTTATTTTCATTCTGTGAATAAAGATGTTTAGTAGTAGTAAAAGACAGCTTTTCTTAAGAAATTTTTAATTATTTTTTTTTCCTAACAAGAAACATTTGATTTGTCTTAGAAATTTTGATTAGTTTTTGTTTTAAAATAACATTTGAATTTTCATAGCAGTTTTTAATTGTTTTTTACTCAAGAAGAAACATTTGATTTTTCTTAAGAGATTTTGAATTGTTTTTTTCCTAACAAGAAACATTTTTGCTTTGTTTTTTTTTTTCTTAAGAAAAAACATTTGATTTCCAAGAAACAAAATATTTTATTTTTAAATAAAGAAAACACTTAACTTTCTTTTCTTTATTTAAAAATCGAAAATGTACCACGAAGCAAACGCCTCCAAAATTCAAGAATTAAAATATTTTATATTTTTGGAAATTTTTAGTTGTTTTCTTTCTGAAAAACAAAAACATTTGTTTTTTTATTAGAAATTTGCAATTGTTTACACATTATTAATTGTAGTTCACGTTTGTAAAATTCGAATTATTTTAAAAAAAAGTTTGTTTTTTTACAAGTTTTCATTCAATAGTAAATTTATAGTAATAAATAATTAAATATCAAGAAATTGAAAATTTGTTTAAAAAAAATAGTCAAAAATTTAGCAGGAAAAAGCAGTTTAAAACGTTGTTGAAATCTAAAATTCAGCTTTGATCAAAAAACTTTTTTAAGTATTGAAAATGTTTTGTTACAATTAATTTTTATTTATTAAAATAGTTTAATAATAATAATAATAATAATAATAATTTATTTAATGTTATCAACATACAAGATGTTTTACATAAGTCACAAAAAATACATACATGTAAATAAATAAAATAAAATATAGTTAACGTCAGATCAGAAACTCACTGGATCACAGATTAAAATTAACAGTGTGCATAAAAATCACCGTACATTAGACACACATAAATACAAAATACAAATGTAAGAGACGCAAACAGCAGGGTAATACAACTAGTTTAAAATACAGGTTAGAATGTATACTTGATGGGACTACAGTTTAAATTTGGAACAATTATATGACGGATAAAAATAGTGAGAAATGATCAAAACAATTAAAAAAAGAGAGTATTGTTTTTGTTCATACTGTTTTTTTTTTTAGTTTTCATATGCTTTAAAAAAATCATTTTAAATTTTCAATAATTTTCTTTAAACATTTTCCATTTTCTTGATATTCAGTTGTATATTATAATAATTTGTCTGACTATAATATTCTATTTTTATGGATGTAGTTTCTACATCTGTGAAATATTATTAATCTTAAGTTTTATTATACTTCTATTATAACTGTGTAATAGGCTTATTAAAATTATATAATTATCCAATAATGAATAATATTAATAAATTTGCGATTGTTTTTTATTTTGAATTATTTGTGAAATTTTAAATTTCCTTTTTTTATCACATTTCATTGTTAAACTCTTACTTAAAAACTGCATTAATTGATTGTTATGAACAAAATATTTTTTAATAACTCTGATGTGTATAATTAATTTAAGGACGGAATAGTGGCAATCCACCCACGCTACATATATTTTGAAATATTACATACTGATTGGTTTACAGTTTCTAGTAAAATCAAAAACAAAATTATGGATATAAATTTAAAAAAAACATAAAAAACAGAAAAAACTCTGTTTTCATGTTTTTTAAAGTAAAAACATTAAATTTTCCATTTATATGTAGGGTGAAAAGGTGGCCCCTTTGTATTATTAATTATTGAATAATTTGGATCGTGATTTATTCGCTTTAGATCGTTTGGTGATATTTGAGTTTATTTTAATCGCGTCCAGAGAAAGAAACGTATTTATGATTTAAATATTAGAGATTTACTGTGAGACTAGAGAACGAATATTTTTTAATTTTCTCTGTACGAAATTAGGAAAATTAGAAATTTCTAGTACATAGACATATATTAAAATTCTTACCAACTTATATAAAGGAGCCTATTCTTAATATATTTATTTTAATTTTGTATTTTAAAGGTTTTTAACATTTTAAAATACTTCTTTTGAAAAAAAAAATGAACATTTTTAAAACATACATATATACGAAAAAGCATAGTTGAATATTAAAAAAAAATGGATTCTGAAAGGAAAATTGGTAGATTATTTTGGATGTTTGAAAACAATTCTAGCAGTTTGGGAAAAAAATCAAGAAAATTGCAAATTTTAGAATTTTCCAAGATGACTCTTGCATTATGAAAGACAATTCATTGAAAAACTTAATAAGTGAAAGCAAGAGAATTATGATAAAAATGGAAGAAAACATATAATATAGAAAATCTTTTGAAAGCATGAAAGAAAACCGGCCTAAAAGGAAAATATATGGGTAATATTATACCATTGTAAAATAATGTAGCAATTTGGAGAAAAAAATCAAAAAATATAAACATAACCTAACCTAACCTAACCTAACACAACCTAAGCTAATCTAACCTAACCTAACCTTTTTTAGCATAGTGTCTTGTGTTGGATCTCTCATCCATGGTCCGGCCTTGCATGCGGTTTGGAAGAATTTCGAGGTTGCTTGAATTCGGTTTTCAGTTAGACTAGGAGATCGGTTGCATATCTGTGGTACTATTGAAGCCTCTAGAAAATTAGCTAAAATATTAGTCCAGCCTGTTTCAAATCCGTAGCCTGAATGGCAAAAGTGTTTGTCTTTTAAATTATTCTTCGGGTTGATTCCTGCATCGACGCTAACAACTGCCACAACTTTATATTCGTATTTTTCGTTGTTAAATTTAACAACGAAAAATACGAATACTGATTAAAACCTCTATTTCGGAATTGGTGGCCGTAACCAGATCTTCTGGGGAGAACACTGAAAAGTCCACTTTTCTTTTTCTTTTGATATTCGCCTCAGGCAGTCTAATCTATCTATGCCAACAACGCATTCAACTTTACTTTTAATATCATCCAATAATGGACAGTATTTGACAGCCCTCTTGAAGCCTCCTCTTCCATCAACTACACAAATTTTCACTGTAGACTTGGTAAGTTAAACACAAGCTGACGACGAGGAAAATCCTCGCACACGCGAACATGTCGGGAAAACTCGAACCGAAATCAAAACAAAAGAACGTCGCTGCAGTATATCTAATCAAAACATTGTCTCGATCCGACCGCTCGGTAGTGCATAACACGACAAACTGGTTTTTCGTCGCTCTTCACATTTCAGTTTCGATTCCGGAAGAAGGACGCTTGCACGCGAGACGAGTTGGGATTTTGTTTAAAAAAAAAGAAGTAAAAAGGCGCTGCTACCTCTTATTATACATTAAATATATAAATAGCCTCTGTTGACAGCAACTTGATTTGCTCGACTAACCTAACCTAACCTAACCTTTTTTTGTGGCTGGAAGGTGGAAAATCTTTTATAGACTGAGTGTGGGACTCCCCAGAACTACTGGTATACCCACTAAAAACCACCTCCCCAAGGCGCCCTGACACCCTGCGGAAACGCCGTCTGGCATTACTTCACGGGGTATAGGGTGTCGATCAGCGTCCTTGATGTGTGTGTGTGTGTGTGTGTGGATGTGTGTGTGTATGTGATGTGTGATGTGTGTCTGTGTGCAGTGAACGGCTCGGGTACTCCCAAATGGCTGTGCACGTCAATGACCCCTGCGGGCAACCTAACCTAACCCAACCTAACCTAACCTTTTTTTTGTGTGACCAGGAGGTGGACTCCCCCACTATGAAACGGGTATACCCACTAAAAACCACCTCCTCAAGTCGTCCTACCAACCCGCGGAACCGCCGTCAGGCATTACTTCACGGGAGGGTAGGGTGTCGGTCTGCGTCTGTATGTGTGTGTGTCTGTATGTGATGGGGGTATGTCTGTGTGTGAGTGCAATGAACGGCTCGGGTACGTGGGGTCGCTACTCCCAAATGGCCGTTCACGTCAACCACCCCTGTGGGAACCTAATCTAACCTAACCTAACCTAACCTTTTTTTTATTATAGAGAGGAAGAATGCGTAGTAATGCACTGCCCTTCAAACAGGGGAGTGTGGGACTCATCCTATTCCTTCAGAATAGGTTCTAGGACCTATTACCCACTAAACCTCCTCTCTCTTATCTTGGTATGTATGACGGAACTGCGGGTTGCATTATCTCATCATACTACCACCTTGTTTCTTCTATGTTCTCACGTTCTGGGTCGCGTTGTTATTCTGTGCCGCTCGTTCCTCGGCCTCCTCTCTGGTGATTATGCTGCGCACCAATCTGTCCACCTTCTCCCAGCTCGCTTCGATCTCGTGCATCGTCTCCACCAAGTTGTCAGTGGTGAGACTCTTCTCCAGCGCCTCTTCCGCGTAGGCCCTCAGGTCTCCGAATCTCGCGCAGGCGAACACCGTGTGTTAACCTAACCTAACCTAGCCTAGGCTAACCTAACTTTTTCTTGTTGCCGGGAGGTGGAAAATCTTTTATAGACGGAGTGTGGGACTCTCCCGTTATGACTACATTAACTGATTTTTAAGAACAAAATATTTTTTAATAATTCTGATGTGTATAATTAATTTGAGGGTGGAATAGTGGAAAACCACCCTGCACATATTTTTGAATTTTATGTACTGATTGGCCTTAAGTTTCCAGTAAAATTAAAAACAAAATTGG
This sequence comes from Ontholestes murinus, assembly GCA_963969525.1. NCBI lineage: Eukaryota > Metazoa > Arthropoda > Insecta > Coleoptera > Staphylinidae > Ontholestes > Ontholestes murinus. Next base: position 5,925,609 of record OZ018397.1, on the reverse strand, counting down.
TGATGTAATTTTAAAATAATATAAAAAACAGGGTTTTACTTTAAATTTTCCATTTATATGTAGTGTGGGTGGGTGGCCACTTTGTATTATTAATTATTAATTAATTTCAATGTTCCTGATTTATTCGGTTTAGATCGTTTGGTGAAATTTGAGATTATTTAGGCGCATCTAGAAGAAGTATCGTATTTATGAATTAAATATTATAGATATATCGAAGATCGAAATGCTCTGAGACTGGAGAAAGAATCTATTTTAATTTTCTCTGTACGAAATTTAAAAAAGTAGAAATTTCTAGTACATTACAGACATTTATTCAAATCCTTACTAACCTACATAAACGAGCATATTCTTAATATATTTATTTTAATTTAGTATTTTAGAATATTTCTAACATTCTAAAATAATTAATTGAAAAAATTTTCCATAAAATTTTAGAACAATCGAAAAAAGCATAATTGAATATTCAAAAAAAAAATTGGATTCTGAAAAGAACATTGCTTGACAATTTTGAATGTTTCTTGCAATTTTATAAAATCTCAAGAAAATCTATCTTGAATTTTGGAGGCGTTCACTTCGTAGTCTCAAGATAATTGCAAATTTTAGAATTTTTCAAGATGATTCTAGCAATATAAAAGATAATTCACTGAAAAACTTAATAAGTAAAAGCAAGAAAATTGTGATATAAACGGAAGAAAACATATAATGTATAAAATAAAACTTGAAAGCATGGAAGAAAACTAGCGTAAAAAGAATATATATGGGTGTATGTAGCAATTTGGAGAAAAAATTTAAAAATATGAAAGAAAATTTGATAAAGTTTTCTAGAACCATCACAGATAATTCTCGCAATCTTGAAGATGATATTCTAAAAAAATTAATAAATTGGAGAGAGAGAAAAAATGTTTAAAGCAATAAAGTAAAAATTTTGCCACCCAAAAGACATAAACATCTTTATTGAAAATAATGTTATCCTACTTGGGTTTCTATTTATTGAAGCTTTACAATATACTGTTATTATACATATAAAACTATAAACTATATTATAAGAATAATATGTGGAAATTGAAAGGATTTTTGGAGAATTTTTCTGATAGAAATTGGAGGCGTTCTTGGATGAGGATAACTAAAGTAGCATCATAGATGGCTGATTAGAAAGATTATGTGAAGGATTAAGAGGATGCAGAAGTTTCGTTTGGGAAATTAAGATATTGCAAGGAGAATTATTGGTGCGATTGTATGAAATTAGCATCTGTGATTTGTGGGGATTAATTTTAATGCGTCATTTTGCAAACTAATGTAAAAGGGTGTCAATAAGCTCTTGGAGAAATTGAAAAGCTTTTGATAACTTGGGCACGTGGGTAATAAAGGCAATATCATCTGCAATTGCAGATGATATTTGAAGGATTGAAGTAGAGAGGATCAAGATTATAGATGTCGATTATAAAAATGTTGTATAACAGAGAGAGAGCCTTGTGGAAGTTTTTGTCCGGGAGTAAAAGAAGAAAAGAAAGACTTGTGGATTTTTACATTTACTTATCTATTAGAGAGGAATTATTTAATTGTGTGAGTGGGGATATTTAAGAGATGACACTTGTACAATAAACCTTGATGCCAGAAATAGAGCTGCAGTAATTTTACCTTCAAAGTAAAGTCTTAATATTTTAGGCTAGGGTGGTTAGAGCAAGAGAAATTAATTGACGAGGAAGGAAAACAAATTGGTATTTCGGAATGTGGTTAAAAATTAAAGAAAGGATTTTGTTTTAAAGAAAGGATTCATACAATTTACTTATAACAGGGAGGAGTGTGATAGGACGATAGCTAGTTAGTAAAAAGGAGAGTGTTCCTGAGTTATTTTTATAAAAATGACAAGATACAAATTACGAAATTTATTTTTAAAAAATTTCATAATATTTATCTCTTTTCTCTGGAGAATTAAGTTTTTACAACATTTATAATCACCGATTGCAATTTTTAATATTATGTAGTTTGAGTTTTGACAGTCGCCATTTTGTTTTCTGTAACAGTTCGTAGCTTAATTTGCTGAAGATACTAAAATATGAATCATTTCTAATAAATTTTGAAAAGTTTATCTTGCTCCCGTTCAAACGTTTGTATTTACAAATGCGTTTGCTTCAAATCGCTAATTGAGTTTTTTAATTTTTATAGTTTAAGTTTTGAGGGTCACCAGTTAATTTTCTGCTACATTTTGTAACCTTAATTAAATGTTTACAACAAATCGTCGATTGCAACTTTTAATTTCCGCAGGTCAAGTTTTGACTGTCGTCAATTTGTTTTCTACTACTTATTTTTTTGCTTGAATCAAATTTTTAAATAAATTTAATTATTTTTTATGCTCTTCTTTTAAAATGCAAAGTTTTTACATCGTTCCAAATCACCCAATGCAATTTTCAATTTCTACAAACTTTTGCGTGTCGTTATTTCGTTTTCTCTTATAATTTGTATCTTTATTTTTTAGCTACATCAAAATATGAACTAATTGATTCATTTTTATATTTCTCTTATAAAAAATTAAGGTTTTATAACACATAAATTTGTCGATTGCGACTTTCACTAATTCCAGTTCTAATTTCTGTTTTGTCTTTAGTTTTATTGTTTCCTGCTATAGTTCGTAGCTTTATTTTTTATGGATACTAAAACTAAAATAAATTTAATATATTTTGTGACTTACACATAACTTGAGGTAATAATTAAGTTTTTACAATGTTTCAAATCGCCAATCATAATTTTGATTTGGAGTTCAAGTTTAAGTGTCTTCATTTTTGTCTTCTGTCGCTGTTTGTAGTATATTATTCCTTATAAATCTAGTAATTTTAACATCCTTACTACAAATAAATAAGATTCTACATAGTTTAAAAGCACTAATTGCAATTTTTGATTTTTTTTTAATTTTAAGCAAAAATAGATTTATTATTATTATTACCATTAAGTTTTTAGTATCGACATTTTGCTTAATGTTGTAGTTTGTGGTCTAATATTATAAAGATATTAAAATATGAATTATAATTGACAAATTGAGTAATTTTTGTACTCTTGCAGAAAATTAAGTTTTTATAACGTTTCAAATAGACAATTAACTTTTCAATTTCTACTATTCTGATTTCAAGCGTCGCTATTTTATTTTATACCACATATCGTATCACATATAAATATGAACTATTTTAAGCTTTTATTTTGTTACTGTCGTCTTCTTTCTGCTGAAAATTTATTTTTCACAACGTTTCAAATCGTCAATTACAATTTTTAATTTCTATAGTTTAAGTTTTGAGCGTCGTCATTTTGTTTTTTGCTATTTCGTGGCCTTATTTTAGAAGTGAATAAAAATTACAATTCGTTTATTCCTTAGGCATCTACATCGTTATATATTAATTAATGAGGCTGTTATTAGTTGAAAATTCATATTCACTTTTTAGACGTTAAAGTAAAAAACACTTTATTGCATTAAACTCGCAACAATTGTTTCGCCACACTGTGGCTTCTTCAGGCGAAGAAATTTCTTAATGCAATAAAGTGTTTTTGAAAATTTATAAAGTGTTTTTTACTTTAACGTCTAAAAAGTACATCGTTATACATTTTAAGTCAAAATTGCAATTGGCAATTGGCAATTTGATACGTTGTAAAGAATTTATTTTTATATAGTGGTGTGTATGATTCTCCTATATCTCCTATATTTTAAAAATAATGGTAATTTTACTATAAAAATACTTAATAGTTTGTCTGTAAAACTGGATTGAATCTTCGTTGACTATAGTTTCTATAATACACTTGTTATTTTCAAAACATAAGTTGAAAATGACGAAGATTCAATCCCGTTTTACAGATAAACTATTAAGTATTCTTATTGTAAAAGTTTATAAGTAAATTAAGTGAATTTTAAATTGTTTCCTAAAATTTTTATGTTTTAATTAAATAAAAATAACTTTTGGGTAAAATTTTTTATTAAAAATTTCTTTTATAGTTTAGTGACATTAATCTGTTTTGATCTGTTGGCTTTTATTTAACAAATTCAATTGTTTAGTTTAATCAATTTTAGTTTAATCAATTTGCTAATATATATTTTTCTTAATTTACACTATTTCTATTTATAATAAATCATAATTCGTATTTTAATTTTTTGTACAATTTCATCTCTATTTTTATTGTTTCTTTGATTGTTTTAAGAATATTTCACTATTTTTTTTTATAATTTTCCAAAAATTTGTCTTCTAGTTTTCTAGAATTTTTCATCATCTAACCAGAATTTTCCATAAATTACTTTACCGGATTTAAAAAAAAAATCAGGTTCTAAAATTTTCCAAGATATCTTAGTTTTTTCTTGCAGATTATCTAGCACTTTTTAGAATTTAAGTTTCACAAATTTTCTTCGAGTCTTCAAAATTTTTAGTATTTTTTAGCATCTCAAATTTTACATTTTTTTTATTCGATACCAAAAAATTTCTACAGTTATTTTTCGTGATTTTTAGATTTTACTAAAAGTATTTCTTTTCTAATCTATTTGAATAGATTTTCTTCTAAATCTTTTTTTATAACTTTTTTTAAGAATATTTCACAATTTCTTTTATTAAAGATTTTCATGAATTTCTCGTCAGCTTTGTAGAATTTTCTCAGGGATTCCAAAATCTTACATCGGTTTCTCTTCTAGAAATTGTCTTTATATTTGTCTTTTTGTCTTCCTTCTTGTCTTCTTGTCTTCCGCTGTGTCTTTTTGTCATTTTGTCACTTAGACTTTTTATCTTTTTTGTCTTTTTAACTTTTTATATCATTTTGTCTTTTAGTTCTTTTGTCTTTTTGACTTTTTGCATTTTTGTTTTTTTGTCTTTCTTGTATTCTATCATATTTCTAGAAGTTCTTTGAGGGCTTACTTTTTAAATTAACCTTTATCTTCGTCTTTGTTTTAGTTTTTGCCTTTCCCTTCGGCTTTGTTCTTACTCTCAGCAGCTTATCTTCCAATCATTCTTCCCTCATTTGTTTGATAATTTAACACTTTTTTCATAATTGCGAGATTTTTAATTTTTGAGCATTTCTTTACTAGCTTTCTGTAATGATTTGATTAGAATTTTCTTTGAATTCCTCCTCAAGATTTCTAGATTTTTCTAGCATATTTTCTATTAAATTTCGTTTCTTCTAAGGTTCTGAAATTCTCCAGCAATTCTCTTTTAATCTTAATTTTTTTAAGTGCTTCAAAAATTTATATCAAATTTTTCATTACAATTTTTAATTTTTCTTTTAGGTTTCTAGAATATTCTCTCAAGATTTGTCTAAATTTCTACCATTTTCGTTTGTTATTTTTTTAAATAATATTCCACTCTTTTTGGAATTTCTCTTCTTACTTTCTGAAGTTCAGCAGAATCTTATCACATACTGAATACTTGTTGCGCTACTTTCTTGATGGAACTATATTTTCAAATTGGGTAAAGTAGAACACTTGTTTTGTTAAACTAATTAGTTTAACTTTGAAAATGATCCTAACCGATCGAAACACGTGTCAGGCAACTGAAAATAAAATTATGGAACAAAACAAGTGTTCTACTTTACCCAATTTGAATCTTATCACTATTTTCTCTTCTAAAAGTTTCTAACATTTAAAAGGATTTTCAAATATTTTCAGCTTTTCCTCTTAAAGATTTTCTGTGAGAATTTTCACATATTTTCAGCTTTTCCTTTAAGAGATTTTGTAGATTATTTCTACATTTAAATTTCTAAAATTTTCTTTTAAAAAATTCCAGCAGTTTCTGTTGTAGATTTTTTAGAATGTCTTGATATAAATTTTTAGAATTTTCGTCGAATATTTCATAGGTTTTCTTCTAAGTTTCTTGAATTTTCCTCCAGTTTATCTTTTAAATTGCTAGATTATTCTAAGGTTTTTCTTTCATGAATCTCTCTTCTACTATTTTTTTCTTTTTCTCTGTGATTCTAAAATATTTTGGAAGAAAATAGATTTATAGATTCTTTTTAGAAATTTATCACAATTTTATTCTATATCTTTGCCTTTCCTTCTAATTTTATTTTACTTTTTAATTATACCTCTTTTAGATTTTTAGGATTGCATGATCTTTCTCGATCTCTAGAATTAATAATAATAATAATAAACGTCTTTATTTGTTAAAAAAAATATATTAAGCATTCCTTACGTCTTCTATCATTTTTTTAGATCTCTAAAATTTTCTAATATTTATTATTTCATTTTTTTGATTTTTGCTATGTTTTATCAAAATATACTAAAAGTTTGATAGCGTAAGATTTTTAGAATTTTTATAAGGATTCCAGAATTTTCCAACGTTCTCTATTCAATATGTAAATAACTTTTTGTTCTTCCAAATTTTTACAGTTACACATGTGACTATATCATCTACATATATGTATAGCAAAAGTAGTGTAAAAGGTAATTTTTGTATTGACGTTTAAATGAGATTATGCATCACAAGGTTGGCTAATATAATAGGGGATTCCCCATAGCACAACCAAGGTTTTGTGTGTAATGTTTACCTTTGTAGATGAAATAAATAACGTAATATGTAATGTAATTGAATTTCAATGTTTATCAATTAACTGTAACACTAGGTTAAAAAGAAATTAATATACAGAAAAATGTAAAAAAATAATGTGGAATCATTTTAAAACCTTACATTTCTTTCTCGAATTCATTTATAATTCAGACTATCTCATTGATAAAACATCAACAGTATCCATATCGTTTTTCTTCCGTGAATTTTTTGTACATTCAAACCATCCCCTGGTGTACGAACCCTATATGCCACTACCGGAACCGATGGTAATAATTCCTGCCACCCCTTCTCCTCCTCCTCCTCCTTTCAAAAAAATTATGTCCCCCAAAAGCGGGGCCATAAAAGTAAAACGTATTTCATCCGGATTTCGCAAACATCGCCCCTAACCACACAGAGGAATTTTTATTTACGCCCTCGTCAACTTTACGCGCGGCGGTGATTAAAGCACATAATGCACAGTATTTGGGTATTTTAATTTGAAAATTTCGAATGCCCGCAGCCGAGAAATTTTAAAAGTTCAAAAGGTGGCCTCAATTTTTTTTAATTAAAATGTTTTATTATAAAAATGTAAATCATGTCAATGAGTTTAGTTACAATAAAACTATATCATCTAATAATAATTTAAATATTAATTTAAAAAAACGAATAGTATAAAGATATTAAAATAATAAGAAATTCTAAATGTAACTAGTAAAACTAATAATTTATTACGTTGAATTTTGGTGAATGCGCCGGGAAAATACAAAAAATATTTTGCACAATTATTAGGGTGGATGCGCCGGGATTATTTTTAATAGTTAAATTTAGTTCGTGTACAAAAACAATGCCATTAATTTCTATTAATTAAATTTGATGTAAAAGTAATGAATATTTATATTTGTATATATACCTGTTGTAACCGTATTTTAAATTACTATGTGTTTGATAATGACAAGCTAAATTTGTCGAAACTAGTCACAATAAAAAGTTTTCAAGTTATACAAACAAAGTTATCGTGTTTTATTCAATTTATATTTTTACGTGTTTATTAGGAAAAAATTATACATAAATACCTATACAATCTAAAGACTTCTTTTGTCGAGGATTTAATTACGTTTAAAGACGACAATAAACATAATTTTCCATCAGGTCAAAAATTATGGAAAATTACATACAAAATGCTAAAATTTCTTCACTCTTATACTTTGGCTAACGATTAATTAAGTGAAATTTAATTCAACGCTTAAGAAAATATTCTCAAAACCATAAAAACTAATTACAATTTAACTGAGAGCAATTCTCTCAATTAAAAACACCGAATTGCCTACAAATTTCATCCCATCTAAGTCGTTTCTGATTTGATGCGGCCCGGTGGATTTTCAACTTTTTCCACACCGCACCCCCCTCCACCCTCAGGAATTAATCTCTGGCTGCTAAAATTTCGAACTGACGAGGAGCCGGCGGCCATTTGCGAAAAAAGCCCCCTCGCCACCCCTTCAGGGCCGGTCTAATTAGTTCCGAATGGAATTTCCATTACGATTTTTTCGGACCCCGATGAGATGATTATTTAAAAAGTGAGCGCGATTCGCCATTATTTCCGCATTTGTAATTAATTAGGGCTTGGGTTTTTTTCCTATTGCTGATAGGAGGGCGAGGAGAGCTTAATTAATGGGTGATGTGTATGCCGCAAGAAAAAAAAATCGATTAAGAAATAAACTGTAAACTATATATCGTGTTGATCATCAGATTTAATCAAAGTTATTTAGTTCTGTTGATTTATGTATAGTGCATTATAATGAGAGGTTGTGTTAGCGTGTTAGCCCTGAAGGAGCGAGTCCTTTGCGTGTACACGGTAATCTTATTATCTTCCACTGTGAGGGAATAATTGGGCGAGGCGGATATTAAAATTAGACGGTTATATTAATGCAGATGCAGACTTCCTAAATAGGTCACGATATTCCTATTTAACATCACGTCCATCCTATAATTTTGTTTTATTTCTAATTATTAACGAAGTTGATATAAACCAGGTCATATCTACTCATCTAAATAGGCTTTCTTAAAGTTCATAAATAGGATAATAAGAATACTTGATAACTCTGTAACTGACTATCATCTTAGATGTGCTTGATAAATCTGATTAGCCCTTCTGATTCAATAAAGAGGATGTTGCGACCGTTACTACATGGTAATCTATACTTACACTGAATTGAAAAATTCACGATGTTTTAACCACATCTTTAATATTTTGAAAATGTATATGAGATACTTAAGAAGATAAAAGGAGAAATACTCATCTAATTCCTCCTTCAATGTCTATTATCATAGGCAATATTGATTTCATATTGGTAGCGTTTTCTAAATCAAAGGCTTAGTCAAGTATGACCACTTCAGTAAAACCTGAACATTAAGAAGTGAAAGATTCCATAACACGCCACTAATTCATTTAACATAAACTGATATTTTTGAAAGACAACTCTTCCTTTAATTTGATTTCAAAGACTATATCCACATTTTCAGTACCTTGAAACTGGGAAAAATGTGAGCGAAAGAGGAATGCCTTAGCTAGAGAAGTATTATATCCCCTCCTAGAAAAATTATAGGTGTCAGCTTACATTTAGAGTATGTTGGAAACCAAAAGCTTAATCAAGTCCATCCACTCTTACTCAATAAATCTGTAACTAACAGACCTAAACTGATAACATGGCAACAAAACTATCCTTTAAAAGAGGCCTGAAAACTCTGTTAATATATAATTACTTAATTGAGCTAAGAAGAAGGAATACGTAGGTTCGACAATCGCTAAAATCTTCCAAAGAATTAGACTCGGGTTAGGTAAAGACGACAGCATCCCGAAAACCAAAGGCTTAGTATTCTACAAGATTTAATTAGACTAGATTAAAGGGAGTCAATTGGCTACCCTTACAACACTGCAAACTGGTTAGATCTTTTGTACTAATATCATATGTTGCCAGGAATTTAATTTTCTTGATAAGGTAAATCAACTTCTTAGAAGGCCATTTGCCCGAAAAATTAGATGAAAAGACTGCAAAAACATTGGCTTATTAAGTACACCTTTAATCCAGCGATTCATATGTGATAATAGGTCTCAAACAGCCTTGCTTTTGCTTTGGTAGGTAGGTAGAGATATGTTTGCTTCTCTAGATTGAGCAATGTTTTCTTGGGAGTTCACAATGTTTAGCCTAAGAAATGCGTCTTTAAGAACTCACTGATACTTTCCTTGAGCTCCTCTGTATAACTACCATCAGGTTTTTTACATCAGCCCGACTTTGTGGAGCCTGGCTGATAGGGTTGTATTAGTAACTCCATCACAGAATGTTCTTCATGTTTTGATTTTCAATTTTCTCAATTCCTTCTTATACGCTGACCTTACCCATCTATAAGCATCCGAGTTGACTCTTAAACTGTTGAAAGTTTTCCTGGCTTGCATCTTAAGGCGACCTAAATCCTTGTTTCACAATGAATAAAAAAGTTTTTTATTTGTTCAAGATCATTCGAGATTATGCCCGACTATTTAGGACCTTGATCATTTAAGATCAAGATTATTAAAGGTCATTCGAGATCATGCAAGATTATTAGAGGTTATTCCAGATAATTCGATATCATTCAAGATTGTTCGAGATTATTCAAGATCGTTCGAAATTATTTAAAATCGTTCGAGTTTGTTCAAGGTTATTAGAGATTAGTCAAAATCGTTCGAGGTTGTTGTTCATTGTTGATCATTCATTATTATTCCAGATAGTTCAAGATAAGTCGTGAACCTTTAAGATCATTCGAGACCGTCAAGATAGATCATTCAAAATAAATCGAGATTATTCAAAATTATTGAAGATTTTTTAAGATCATTCTAACTCGTTCAAGATTATTTATAATCTTTAGATATAATTCAAGAACATTTTAGATCATTCGTGATTATTCAGGATCATTCGAGAACATTTAAGATCATTCGAGATTATTTAAGATTATTCAATATTATTTAAAATCATTCAGAACCTTTCAAGATAATTTGTGATGATTCAAGATCAGTCGATATTATTCAAGATGGTTCCATATTATTTAAAGTCATTCGAGATTAATCAAGATCATTCGGAATCATTCAAGATCGTTCGAGATTATTCGACATCATTCAAGTTCATTGGAGATTATTTAATATAATTCGATATTATTCAAGATCTTTCCAGATTATTCGAGATTGCTCAAGATCATTCGAAACCATTCTAGAATATATATTATTGAAGACCATTAGAGATTATTCCAGATCGCTTAAGAAGAGCATTTAAGATCATTCGAGATAATCAAGATCATGCGAAATGAAATGATTCCAGATCGTTCGAGATCAAACGAGATTATTCAAGATATTGAAGATCATTCGATATTATTCAAAAATATTTAAGATCATTCGAAATTATTCAAAAATATTTAAGATCATTCGAAATTATTCGGGATCATTCGAGACCATTTAAGATCATTCGAGATTATTCAAAATCATTCAATATTATTCAAGATCTCTCAGGACCTTTAAGACAATTTCTAATTATTCAAAATCATTCAGGATTTTTCAAGATGATTCAAGATCATTCATTATTCAAGATTGTTCCATATTATTTAAGATTCAATATCATTCGATATTATTCAAGGTCGTTCGTGATTATTTAATATGATTCGTTATTATTCAAGATCTTTCGAGATTATTCAAGATCAATCCAGAATACTTAAGATCATTTAAAATCACCATTCAAGATCGTTCGAGATTATTCATGATGGTTCAAAATCATTAGATGTTGTTCAAGATCATTCGAGACTATTTCAGATTATTCAAGATCGTTCGATATTGTTGAAGACCATTCGACATTGTTCGCTATCCTTCGAGTTTTTTTTTCAGATATTCAAAATCAATCGATGACATTTAAATAATTCGGATCATCAAGATCATGCGAGATGATTCCAGATCGTTCAAGATCAATCGAGATTATTCAAGATCTTTGGAGATCATTTAAGATAATTCAAAATGATTCAAGATTATACAAATTCATTCAATATTATTGAAAATTATTCGATATTATTCAAGGTTGTTCGAAATTATTTAATATGATTTGATATTTTTCATGTACAGTTGGATTATTCAAGATTATTTAAAATCATTCGAGATTATTCAAGAACATTTAAGATCATTCGATATCATTGGACATTATTCAAGATCGTTCGAGATTATTTAATATGATTCGATGTTATTGAAGATCATTCGGATTATTCCAGATCATTCCAAAACATTCGAGATTATTCAAAAACATTCAACATCGTTCGAGATCATTCGTGATTATTTAAGGTCATTCAAAATCATTCGAGATTATTCGTGATTATTCAAGATCCTTCCAGATTGTTCAAGATCATTTGAAACCATTGCATATTATCAAAATCGATATTATTCGTGATGCTTCGAGATTATTTATTATTAATAATAATAATAATAATAAATTTATATTTTTTTCTGCTGATTCTTATTTCAGGAATTCTTAGAATATTCTAAAATTTTCAATAAATTTCACCCAAATTTTTAGAATTTACAGCAATTTTTCATCCAAGTTTTAAAAGTTTCCTTTTTTTATTTATTTTCCAAATTGCAAAAGGTTTTTAAGAGTTTCCAGCAATTTTCTCCCAAATCTTTAGTACTTTTTAGAAATTCTTATCCCAAATTCTTTTAATTTAAAATTGTCCATATTTTATTTTCATAATATCTAGAAGTTTACAATAATTTTTCATCCAGAGTTTTCTTCGTGGATTTTAGATTTTTTAAATTTTATTTGTCAAATTGCGTGAATTTTTTCTTTTAAAATTCACACAAATTTTTAGTTTATTTTAGTAATTTTTATTCCAGATACATATAATTTTCTACAAGTGTTCTAAAATTTTTCATAAAATTTTCTTGCAAATTTCTAGAATTATCAAACAATTTTTCATCCAGACTTTAAATTGTTCGAAAATGGTGAGGTTTTTTTTTAATGCTTAGAAATTTTGCACAGTTGGCGGAAATATCATTCGCAATATTTTTTTACCTAGGGATGTTTGTCTGTACACTTTTTGTGAAAGAAAATGGAGTGACAATTTTAAATTTTCTATTCTTTCTTTTAGTCTCAAATCTTGCATTAAGTTATCTGATGTCCTAAACTTTGAAGAATTGTTTCCCTGCTTCGGATTATCACGAATATGTACAGCCAAAGGTAGACCAGAATTTTTCTGAATATTCTTCAATTTTTTTGCTTTATCTTTAGAAGTATTTTGCTCAAATTCCTTGCCCTTTCTTCTGCTTGTTCAACCTAAATCCTTATTCTCTTTTTTGGTATTTTTTAAATTACTTTTCTCAAGTTCTTCTACCATTTTATGACTTCTAGATAAAGGCTTTATCTTTCTTATTAGTTTCAATGTTATCCCTTTTTAGGTTGTTCTTAATAGTAAACAGAGGAGTTATTTAAAATATTAACAATAATACAAAATGCTGAAAAAAACACTATGACCTTGAATAGAATCTTAGGAAACACTAGACGAAATTTTTGGTAATATAAATATTGGTAAAAACTAAAAAATGAAATTGTCAGGTTTGAATTAAGTCTGCGGCACTCTGAATGAAATAGTTATTTTTTCATAGATTCAAAACCATTTCTAATGTGTTTCTAAAAGAGTTTTTAGTGAAAATACTAAGAAGTAAAAAAAATGTACATAAACTATTATCATTCTTTTTTCTTGGACTCAATAGACAATTGATGAAAAATAATTATAATTTTATAAGAGAATAATATTTGAAAAATTGGTGAATAGCAGCTACAAATTTGTTTTTTTAAATTATTTTTATTTCCTAATTTGAATTAATATTTTTATAGAAAATTAACAAACTAACTTTTTAATTTTACTATCTATTAAGAAATTTTCTTTTTTTTCTGAGCATTCTTTAGTCTTTTTACTTTCTTTTTTTAAGGCAACTTCTTGAGAATTTTCTGTTCTTTTTTTCAATAGAACTGTTTTTAATTTTTTTAATCAATTGTTTATTCTTTTAGTTATCATTTTTTACAGTCTAAAAAAATATGTGAAGTTCCTCAAGAAAAGATAAAAAAAAATCTCAAGAAAATAGTTGCCTTAAAAACAATTGGTATTCAAAAGAACCAATCAAAAATATTTATAAAGTTTTTAAAAAAATAAAAAATAGTTGAAAAAGATCTCAAGAAAGTAGAAAAAAATATTTTAAGATTTTATTTAAAAAAACAATTTTAGATTTGCTAAGAAAAAACAATTGAAAGCTTGTAAATTGTTAGAATTTTACAATAAGAAGTTGAATATACAAAACCCAAAATTTGCTTGAGAATTGTTAAGTTTGTTCACAGAAAACAACTAAAAACTTTGAAAAAATTAATTTACCAAACCAAAAAAACAAAAATTCTAAAGAAAATAGTTGCCTTAAAAACAAGTGAGATCAAAAAAAATTACTAATAATATGGAAAGTTCTTCAAAGAAAAAATAAAGTTTGTAAATTTCTCTATAAAAATTGAATCAATTACTAAATCTTAAGTGTGATTGGTGTAACAATCGTAAAATCAGTGAAGAATTAATGTATTTTTAACCGACGTATAAAACAATTGATATACGATGTGTACAAAAAATATGGCAGAACTCAAAACTTAAACTCAAAAAATATAATTTACTTTCAGTGATTAAAACAATTCTCAAAAATTAATATGAGATTAATTTATTTAATTAATCAAAAATTAATCTCAAATGTGATTACTTTAAAATTTACAAAACCTATTGAGAATAAATGTATCTTTAACCTACATCTAAAAAAGTTGACGTACGAAGAGTAGAAACAATATGGCGGCTCTTAAAATTTAAAATTAATAAACATAAATTACTCTCAGCTGTTGAATCGATTTTTAAACCGTAATCTAATGTGTGATTGGTGTATAAATCACAAAATAAATAAAGAATTAACGTCTTTTTAACATACAACTAAAACAATTGATATACGATTTGCAGAAAAGATATGGCAGCACTCAAAACTTAAATTCACAAAATGTAAATTACTTTCAGTGCTTAAAACAGCTGTCAAAAATTAATATCTCACATATGATTACTTTAAAATTTACAAAATCTATTGAGAATAAATGTATTTTTAACCTACAACCAAGAAAATTGACGTACGAAGAGTAGAAACAATATGGCGGCTCTTAAAATTTAAAGTTAATAAACGTAAATTATTCTCAGCTGTTGAATCGATTTTTAAACCGTAATCTATCTAACGTGTGATTGGTGTATAAATCACAAAATAAATAAAGAATTAACATACAACTAAAACAATTGATATACGATTTGCAGAAAATATATTGCAGCGCTTAAAACTTAAATTCACAAAATTTAAATTATTTTCAGAGCTTAAAACAACTATCAAAAATTAATCTCACATGTGATTACTTTAAAATTTACAAAATCTATTGAGAATAAATGTATTTTTAACCTACAACTAAAAAAAATGACGTACGACGAGTAGAAACAATATGGCGGCTCTTAAAATTTAAAATTATTAAACGTAAATTACTCTCAGCTGTTTAATCAATCAATTAATGTAAATCGTAATCTCAAGTATAGTTGGTGTAAAAATCGAAAAAATCAATAAAGAATTAACGTCTTTCTAACATACAACTAAAACAATTGACATACGATTTGCAGAAAAGATATGGCAGCACTTGAAACTTAAATTCACAAAATGTAAATTACTTTCAGTGCTTAAAACAGTGATCAAAAATTAATCTCACATATGATTACTTTGAAATTTCCAAAATCTATTGAGAATAAATGTATTTTTAACCTACAACTAAGAAAATTGACGTACGAAGAGTAGAAACAATATGGCGGCTCTTAAAATTTAAAATTAATAAACGTAAATTACTTTCAGCTGTTGAATCGATTAATCCAACGTGTGATTGGTGTATAAATCACAAAATAAATAAAGAATTAACATCTTTTTAACATACAACTAAAACAATTGATATACGATTTGCAGAAAAGATATGGCAGCACTTAAAACTTAAATTCACAAAATGTAAATTACTTTCAGAGCTTAAACCAGCTGTCAAAAATTAATCTCACATGTAATTACTTTAAAATTTACAAAATATATTGAGAATAAATGTGTTTTTAACCTACAACTAAAACAATTGACGTACGGCGAGTAGAAACAATATGGCGGCTCTTAAAATTTAAAGTTAATAAACGTAAATTACTCTCAGCTGTTTAATCAATTTGTAAACCGTAATCTAACGTGTGATTGGTGTAAAAATCTCAAAATGAATAAAGAATTAACGTCCTCTTAACATACAACTAAAACAATTGATATGCGATTTGCAGAAAAGATATTACAGCACTTAAAACTTAAATTCACAAAATGTAAATTACTTTGAGTGCTTAAAACAGCTATCAAAAATTAATCTCACATGTGATTACTTTAAAATTTACAAAATCTATTGAGAATAAATGTATTTTTAACCTACAACTAAAACAATTGATGTACGCCGAGTAGAAACAATATGGCGGCCCTTAAAATTTAAAGTTAATAAACGTAAATTACTCTCAGCTGTTTAATCAATCAATTAATGTAAATCGTAATCTCAAGTATAGTTGGTGTAAAAATCGAAAAAATCAATAAAGAATTAACGTCTTTCTAACATACAACTAAAACAATTGACATACGATTTGCAGAAAAGATATGGCAGCACTTAAAACTTAAATTCACAAAATGTAAATTACTTTCAGTGCTTAAAACAGCGATCAAAAATTAATCTCACATGTGATTACTTTAAAATTTACAAAATCTATTGAGAATAAATGTATTTTTAACCTACAACTAAGAAAATTGACGTACGAAGAGTAGAAACAATATGGCGGGTCTTAAAATTTAAAGTTAATAAACGTAAATTATTCTCAGCGCTTGCATAACTTGCTAAACTGTAATCTCACTTGGGATTAGTATAAAAATCATTAAATCAATATAGAATGAACGTATTTTTAACCTACAATTAAAACAATTGACATGCGATATGTAGAAAACTTAAAATTTATACTCAAAAAATGTAAATAACTTTTATTGCTTAAAATAGTTCTAAAAAATTAATCTCACATATGATTACTTTAAAATTTACAAAATTTATTAAGAATTAACGTAGTTTTAATCTACAACTAAAACAATTGATCTACGATGAGTAGAAACAATATGGCGGCCCTTAGATTTAAATTTAATAAACGTAAATTACTATCAGTGCTGCTAAAAATTAATCTCACATGTGATTTGTGTAAAAAATGACAAAATCAATTAAGAATGAACGTATTTTAAACCTACAACTAAAAGAGTTGACATACGATGTATAGAAAAAATATAGCAGCACTTAAAACATAAACTCAAAAAATTTAAATTAATTTCAGTGCTTAAAACGATTGTCAAAAATTAATCTCACATGTGATTACTTTAAAATTAACAAATTCTATTAAGATTATACGTATTTTCAGTCTACAACTGAAACAGTTGACGTACGATGAGTAGAGACAATATGGCGGCTCTTGAAATTAAAATTTAATAAATGTAAATTACTCTCACTATTTAAACTGATTGCCAAATCTTAATCTCAAGTGTAATTAGTCTAAAAATCAATAAGGAATAAACGTATGCCATTAAAAATGTTTTCAAAAGTAGTTGAAAGCAGTTGAATATTACGTAATAGAAATAATTTAAAACGTAAAAAACCGTTGAAAAGAGTTTCCTAAAAAAACATATAAAAGTTGTTAAGAGAAAACAATAAAATAACAAATTTTCATTATTTTGAAGACGACTATTTTCATTAAAAAAAATTCCAGCTGTCTTTTTTTCTTATAGACTTTCACTCATATTTAGGACATTTTTAGTAAAGTAGCAAAAAATTGTATGTATTTGTTTAGTTCAGTCCAAAACTGCTTCTAAAATTTATTTTTAAGATGATTGCGCTCTTCTGATAAAATCATCCCTTACATCAAACTATCTTCGTTATTCCCAATTAAAGAATTAACACTTCTGTTTTACTGCTCAGGAACTTTTATAAGCTATGGATAAGAAATAGGAAAATCTTGACGCTTTCGAGACTAAATCTATAATTATCATCACGGATTTCATTCCTGGTTTGAAAATTAAATTAAGTCTTATGAGAAACCATATTTCAGGTTTCCAATTTACTTTTACTAATAACATTTGCGCTGAAGTTTAAATTCAACAAATCAAATGGTCCAATATTCCCCAATTACCCTCCCTGTCCGTCCTGGAAGCGGATACGAAATAACTGCACTAATGAGAAGCCTCGGCAGTTTCCACTTAAGGCGATTAAATTTTATACGCTCACCACCTCACCGGCATATTTTCATTTACTTATTTTTATTTCGCAAATTTCCGCACCCTTCGAATCTGCGCGGAAATGAAATGATCAAGTCCGATTTTAACAGGACGAAAGGGTACGCGACTACACTTTGACAACCCCTCCCCGCCGCCCGTCAAGTCTCTCTAGAATAATTAAATGTTTAATTAAAACGGAGTGATTGAAGTAAGTGAAGAGCAGAAGGAAAAGAGGTCCAAGAATAAACTGTTGAGGGGAGGGAAAATATCAACGCGCTTGATTCTAATTATTACTGTTTTTATTTTCTCGTTAAACAAGTTTATTTGTATGTATTTTATTGTGTAATTAAACTTTTAAATTAAATTTTTAATCATTATAAATAAATGCGTATTTTATAAACACTGAACTAACGCACTTACACTAAAAATTATATATTACAAAAACACAAGACTTTCGACCTTTTAATATCATTGTCAATCAAGTCTTACTTGAGATAGTTTAGTTTTTATCATGAATTACAAGATAATTAAACCTTATAGTTTATTTGCAATTTATAATTTATGTTACTTTTAAGATATTATGTTTTTTCTTCCTTGTAAAATTTGTAAACTTGTAAATAAACATTCTTATTATTATTATTATTATAAGTTGTATCCTTTCTTCAAACTTTTTTGATCATATTCGTGAAAAATATTTATTATGTTTTCCCTTTAAATCAAATTTTCTTATTCAGTACAATCATAGAGGTTTCCGCTCCGGTGATAATAAATCCGGAAGGTTTGATGGCCTCGTCCTACTTTTTTTTTCTCGTCCCGTTGTATATATGTTGGCATCTGTGAAATATTTCGTTTGCACATTTTCAGACAGGACTACAAATATCGGAATATCGTAAATGCCATAATTCCAGATCCTATCGGAGATGGAGGATGCGCGAAGAAGAAATATATTGTACGCGACGACTGGCTTTTGTACGGTACCCTCCTAAGCCCAGCTAGTGGAGATTCCAGACAGATATTTTATGCAAATACCGATGAATAGAGAGGGACGGAAGGTCCGAGCAAATATTTGCCGCCCACTGGAAGTGAGATCGAGTGCGAGAGATTTTAAATTTGGCGTCTGCAATAACAGCCTGTTTGTCTAATATATAATAATAGATATTCAACAATTCTTTTTCTGGGTGTTCCAAAAAGTACGCTTCCTGTATAAAAGCAATGAATCAATCGCTAATTATCCATTGATTCGTTGCGTTCATTGCTCTTAGAAACCCAGTCGATATGGAGCGTTTCTCTGCAGCAGACCGCGCGTTTTCATCTTTCAAGAATTGTGATTCGGTGACTGCATCAAAGGCTCTTTTCACTTAAATGAGGCATCAAGCATACCTCTCATTCAAAAATTGGTGAAGAATGTTTGAAAAATGTTTTATGCTTCTCTTCATCGAGAAGAGCGCAGCTCGATAGTTAACTAATTTGATTATAAAAATTCTTCGAGTACAAGTTTTCGGCTATACTACCACCGTTAAAAAAAATATTTTAACTATCGAGCTTCGCTCTTCTCACGTAAGTTTTAATGTTACAATAGAATTGAATATAATGAAGACAGACTCATAAAATAAAATTTTTCACTTATATTACCTTTATTCTTTTACAATTATGTTAACTATCGAGCTTCGCTCTTCTCACGTGTGCATTTATGTAACTATACACTTAAATATAAGTTTTAAACCATTAATCTTATTCTCAAAGAAACAGAATTAGAGATTTATTAAAAAATAATCAGATGAGTTGCTTTTAACTGTCTAGTTTCGCTCTTCTCAACTGAGCATTTTGAATAACTATAAAACTTTCCTGGTTTCAAATTTCAAGCTTCTCGCTTCTCAATTAAAAGAGATTTTTTATAACAATCAAACTACGCTCTTTTCAAATTTAGAAAAGGTTCTCTTAGTAAGTAAAAGAATAGTTTTATGCTTCTCTACATTGAGAATAACGAACATTAAACTTCTCGCTACTCAATTAAAGCAATTTTTAAGTGACAATCAAACTAGGCCCTTCTTAAATTGTGAAACGTTTCTCATTGTAAGTAGAAGTATAACTGTACGGGTATCTAGATTGAGAAGAGCGCAGCTCGATAGTAAACTGATTTAATAAACAAGAGTTCTCAAGTAAAAGTTTTCGACTCTAATTTTTGTTTTTTTTTAACATTCTTCAAACTATCGAGCTTCGCTCTTCTCACGTTAGTTTTTATGCAGCTTTGCCTTCTTTTAAACACGTATAAAGCTACACTTTTCAAACAAAAAATTTCGTATAAGTATCGAGCTTAGTGAATATTTTTTGTCTCTAATTAAAAGAATAGTTTTACGCTTCTCTATAACGAGAAGAGCACAGTTCGATAGTATAATATTTCAACCAGCAAATTCTTCGCAGTGAGGCATTTAAAACGACAATCCAACTTGGTTTTAAGTATTTTTAGAAATAAATATTAAGCCACACTCTTGTCAAACAATGTATTTTATGATTATCGAGTTTTGTGAATATTTTCACTCTCGAAGTAAAAAAAAAGTTTTATGCATTTCCTCATTGAGAAGAGCGCAGCTCGATAGTAAACTAATTTGATTATCAAAATTCTTCGAGTACAAGTTTTCGGCTATACTACCACCGTTAAAAAAATATTTTAACTGTCGAGCTTCGCTCTTCTCAAGTTTTAATGTTACAATAGAATTGAATATAATGAAGACAGACTTATAAAATAAAAGTTTCCAGTTATATTACCTTTATTCTTTCATAATTATGTTAACTATCGAGCTTCGCTCTTCTCACGTGTGCATTTATGTAACTATACCCTTAAGTATAAGTTTTAGACCATTAGTCTTATTCTCAAAGAAACAAAATTAGAGATTTATTAAAAAATAATCAGATGAGTTTTTTTTAACTGTCTAGTTTCGCTCTTCTCAACTGAGCATTTTGAATAACTATGAAACTTCCCTGCTTTCAAATATCAAGCTTCTCGCTTCTCAATTAAAAGTTTTTTTTATTTAACAATCATACTACGCTCTTCTCAAATTTAAAAAGGTTCTCTTAGTAAGTAAAAGAATAGTTATATGCTTCTCCACATTGAGAAGAACGAACATTAAACTTCTCGCTACTCAATTAAATTAATTTTGTGACAATCAAACTACACTCTTCTTAAATTGTGAAACTTTTCTCATTGTAAGTAAAAGTATAATTGCACGCGTCTCTAGATTGAGAAGAGCGCAGCTCGATAGTAAACTGATTTAATAAACGAGAGTTCTCAAGTAAAAGTTTTCGACTCTAATTTTTGTTTTTATTAACATTCTTCAAACTATCGAGCTTCGCTCTTCTCACGTTAGTACTTATGCAGCTTTGCCTTTCGAGTATTTTCTTTTAAACACGTATAAAGCTACACTTTTCAAACAAAAGTATCAAGCTTACTGAATATTTTTTGTCTCTAATTAAAAGAATAGTTTTACGCTTCTGCGAGAAGAGCCCAGTTCGAGTATAATATTTAATAAATTCAAAATAAATAAACAATTAACTTTGTTGGTATCACTTTTTATATATAATAAATAGTGATACCAACAAAGTTAATTGTTTATTTATTTTGAATTTATCAAAATGTATCACGAAGTGAAAGCCTCCACAATTACTTATTTATAATATTTCAACCAGCAAGTTCTTGGCAGTGAGGCATTTAAAACGACAATCCAACTTGGTTTTAAGTATTTTTAGAAATAAGTATTAAGCCACACACCTGAATATTTATAAAAATATTAGTACTTGGTTTCTACAGTTAAGTTTTGGTAAATTTTGGGACCCTTAAAGATGATTTCTGCAACTTCAAAGAGAAATTTCTGGAAATGCACGAATTGGTAGGCAAAAAATTCAAAAATATATTCTAGAACCCTCAAGACCCTTGAGGGAATAGATAATTCAAAAATTCTTAAAGTAAAATATAAAAATTGCTTTAAACTTTTGATTAAGTAAAGAAATTCTGGAGAATTCGAGAATTCTTTAAAACTTCACTGAAATTTAAAAAGAAAAACTTTTAACTGTGAAAAATACTAAAAAGGTGGCTCCAAAATTTAAAAACATTTTCCTTTATAGATTTTTAGCGTTTTTTAGTTTCCTATCCTATAGATTTCCTAAATGTTTAGTATTTATAAAGTATTATAGAATTTTCTCTTAATTCTAGCAACATTTCCTCCATCTTTTAAAATGTCCTATCATATATTGCTTTATCTAATATAAATTTTCCATAAATTTCTTTTATAATTTTTTTTTCTTTCGAGATTTTTAGAATTTTTCAGAAATTTTTTTCTTGATCAAAAATTTTTGGTAATTTTTAGATTTTTCAAGGATTTTAAATTTTCTCTAAATTTCACTTATAGTTTCAGTGGATAGGATAGTATTAGAATTTATTTTCAGAAATATGTTCTGCTCTTGATTTTTGCATGAGCAGGTTTTTGCGACATAAAACAAGTTGGCTTAAAGATCTCGCCAACCCCCTGAGAATCAAAAAGAGGAACGAATCTTCAAAAAGATATATTTTCTTTAAGTATGTATTATAAAGTGAAAGACGTATTTAAATATTTTCTGGGCCATTCTGGTCGATTTTTCGTGCCCTTATTGTTAAATGTTGTTTGCAGGATCAAATGAAATTAATTGCTTCCTTTAAAATGCCGATTATTCCAGATGGATTGATTTTGTTTTTATGAATGAATAATATAAAAAAAATTACTGTGTTATCAGCTTCAACTTTAGACTGCTCTTGCATGCCTCATCATTGTGTCATAAAGCCTGATATCACCAGGGCCTAACTTCCTGACGGATTTGATGCTTCAGAAAAATGCTTGAAAGGTCACTCACTTAATAATAGTCTATTGATTGGTGCTAACCTTAAAACCAATATTTTCTCGAATTTATTGATAGGTTCCAAAATTCAAACCAACATTTTCTCAAATCTCGAAATTTCTATTTCATGCTGTTGTACAGGTAAATATTGGTTCATCGCAAATTTCAAAGAATAATTTGCCGTTTTTCTCCCTTATATGATAAACTTAAACACAGTTACATACGGATTTCGTTTGCTCCATCTATACAATTATTAAATTAGCTGGTATCAAACAGTCAATATACTCGTGCTTCGTATGTCGAGTCCACAGACGTTTATGTGAATGATGTTGTCTTGGAATGTTCGTCCTTGCAAGAGGCTAAAGAATTACATAAGTTCACGTGCCTTACTGATGTAAAAGATAAGTCAGAAGAAATTATCGTTGTCCCTGGATGACAATAAAAATTCTAGTGCCAAAATTCTTGCCTTCATTGGAAACGAGACAGATTGTTTTTACTTTCAAATAAAACTAGATGATATACTTTGTACTAAACGAAACATTTTGTCGGATATTGCTTGCATCGTTGATTCTTTTTCTTCTTTCTTCTTTTTAACTAGGATTAGATCCTGTTCTGTCTTCAACATTTATAGGTGCAGTTTGGACGCTGAGCTCCAGCTCTCATACTATCTTATGGTCTTCCCCAGGGTCTTTTTAAAAAGATAAACCAAATTTCAAAAGATTGCCAGAACAATTGTTAGCAGTTTGGTTTATCATTTAAATCCAAATGGTCTCTCCACTCCCTCCTTCTATTTCGCGCCCATCTTACCACTTTTTTGCTTCTTGTGTGGTCCCAGAGACTGCATACTACCATGCCTCGTTCTCATCTCCTCTGTTCTCATGAGTCATTTCGTTGTGGCCTTTTCTGCCCTGGTTTTGATCGCGTATGTCATAATAGCCTGAAACAGGTTTTGTAGATTCTTGCTTCGCTTCCTACACACATGTGCCCGATATTAGATCTGCTTTCGCTGTTTGGGCGTTTACTTCTTCTGTTGCTTGGCCTCTTGGTATTTAACTTGCATAACCTGTTCGACGTTTTTATTGTATATGGTGAGCTTAGATTTACGCGAGTAACTAGATATATAGAGGGACTGTGTTTTGGTCGTAGATATCTGCATGTTGAACTTTAAAGCAGTTTGTTCAAACTTGTACAGCATGCTTTGCAAGCAGTCTTCGTCTTCGGATATCGCTATCTGTAGCTAAGAGTTTACTAGTTTCTTATGCTTTCTGAGAATGTTCCATGCCTTACCTCTCCCAGTAAGCCGTTGTTATTATCTAAATTTTGTTGTTGGTTCTGTTTCTTACAAGCTTATATTCATCGTTCGTAATTGTTTTTACTATGAATTGTAGATATGACTTTTTTCGTCGTTTTTCTTTGGCCAGCTTCCCGACCTCTTGGTAGATCTACAGTTTGGTATTGGATGCATCTTCTTCCGAGTGCTCCTTCCGCAGCTTTTATCATATTAGATTTTAGTTATTCCCATGCGTTTTCTACTTCGTCATCTTTCTGTATTATGCACGCTTGGATTTTCTCCTCTAATATTTGCTGGTATAAGAAACTCGTTGAGTTGCCAGATAGACATTCCATTTGAGTTTGTTGATTCCTTCGGTTGGTTCTCTCTTTTTGTGATGTAGGGTGGCTGTGATCTTTGCCAGTACGAGGCTGTGTTTGGTTCCGGCATTTACTCAGGTCAGGATTCTAACGTCCTGGATTTTGCAGGGGTGAATATTTCTGTTTGTCTATCATGGATTTCTGACCTTGTGTGTTCGCGAATGTGTATCCGATTCCAGCGTTCAGGTCTCCAAGGATGAAGACTTCTTTGTGTATGCTAATGTTATCTAGTGCGTTTTGTAAGTTCTTATTAAAGGCATCTATTCCCTCCCTGGGTTTAGTGATGTCAGGGGAATAGACGAGGATCAGATGTGTCGATAATGTATTTTGTGTCGCTGATGTTTGGAATTTTTCGTGCAGTAGCATTCCAACGCCCGACACTGCTCTTTAATTTTTATCCTTACCGTTATATATAAGAAGATATTTTTCATACTTAGTGTTTCCTTTTACTATTCTCTTAGTTTCCGAGAGTGCACAAATGTTGATCTTGTGTCTTTCTACTTCTACAGAGATTTCTTTATCTTTGTTGCTCGGGGATGTCACGTTACAGAATCCAATTCTTAGTGCTTAGGTTTTCCAAATTCGTTTAGTCCTTTTCCTTGATGAGTCATCGTCGGTTGTTCCCATTCTATCCGAAGCTAGGTAGTTGGTTCTTTGAGTAATGTTTTCTTTTTCCCCAAGCAGATCGCTGGCCTTGCTTGAGAACCCTTCTCTTTTATCCAAGCTTGGGACCTGCTGCAACTCCACTGGGCTACTCGATCCACCCAGCTTTCACAGGCATAGTTGATTAATTAGGACTAATATCGCCACTCATTTATTGCTAAAAAATTGTTTCAACACTTATAGATACTTGAAGTTCCTCAATCTTATGCTGTAGAAAATTGATTAAGCATTAAGTCTCATTTGTCTTCTATCGCTTCGTTGCAAATTTCTCGTCGTTTCGCCTTAGATAATAAATTGAATTATCAAATAAATGGCTCCTGTGGTGCTTCAGAGGCAGCTTTCCTAGCTGTCATTTATTTCCGCGTAAAGTCAGTAAATAAGACAGACAAACTTCTTGTTTGCTTTAAATCAAAGACAACCCAGCTTCATGGATTCAAAATTTTTCTATGTTTTTTTTATAATAGGTTTTTATATTCATATGTATTTTTTGGAAAGGAAGCTAAACATAAACAATAGTAATAAGTAATAAACATATTTTTAATAGATGACCTACTTTTTTTTAAATTGCTCGACTAAATATAAACTTTATTTTGGTAATAAAAATGTATTATAGTCCTTAAACGTTGTAAAAAAATAACTAATAATTAGAAAAAAACAAAATTATTTTAAAAAACCTTGTACTTTCAATTTCAATTTGAACTCAATACCCTAATCAATTTTTTTTTACAATACATTACTATAAATTTTGCATTCCATCAACCCTTCAGGCGAGTTGATCTGGGACGTAAATACACACACACACACACACATAGACACACACATACATACAGACACATAGAGAGGCATAAGAATTGGGGTCAGGGCAGCTTCTTTTCAGCGTTATTTTCAGGGAAGGGTAGCGTTTCGCCCGAGCGGACGATTTGAGCGCAATTTAAAATTTAGCGGAGCGTGAATCGCGAAAGGTCGACCCACATTTTCTGAATTGTTTATTCTGCCTCGCGCTAGGATCGATTTCAATTTTGATGATCGGCCGAATTGCAGGGAAAATGATGTTTATTGGACGCAGCGTCGAGAATTCACGAGGAATCTTTCAGCGGAATTACGAAAAATAAAAATAATAATCATAAAACAAGATTGAAAATTTGTTATTCAATATGGAAAAAGCTTCATGTATAATAAATTTTTATAACTATTTACGTCATCCCTTCACTTATCCTTGGAAAATATTCTCGATTTGATGGTTACGTAATTTCTGGGGGATGTGGAATGGTAATCTAATAAATTTAAACTCTTCAAAACCATAAAATAAATATTTCAATAGGATAATGACCATCAATAATTTTAATTGCCTTGGCAGCACTATATTTTAGAAAGGGTGAAGTGTG
Organism: Ontholestes murinus; assembly: GCA_963969525.1. Taxonomy (NCBI): domain Eukaryota; kingdom Metazoa; phylum Arthropoda; class Insecta; order Coleoptera; family Staphylinidae; genus Ontholestes; species Ontholestes murinus. The sequence continues at coordinate 5,899,126 of OZ018397.1, read as the reverse complement.
GTACATAATAGATTATTTTTTTAATTAAGAAACCTTCATACAAATAATAAAATTAAAAGTAAAGACCAGTCTTACAGGATCCTTTATAAAAGTAAAGCACATTTTCTAAATTAAATAAAAAATAAACTCATTGATCGTACCAGTACAAATGCTTCAAATTCTTGAAAACCTACATGCTGGAATGTTTACATCTACCTCAAAAGTACCTCTGGGCTCTAAATTAGAACTACTTCTGTTTCTAATGATTGTGTATTAGCATATGCAGATGATGTAAAAATATTAGTATATTTTATTTATATAATTAGTCGTTATGATGATTTTGTTCTTAGTATTCATGATTTTATTTTCTTGTACATTTCCAATTGATTCTTAAACAAATAATAAACTTTTATTTATATTTAAAAGTTTGTAACTATATTTTCTTTAACATAAATATTATATTTGGGTTTAGTTTTAATTATTCTTTAAGAGTTCTTAAATTATTTTTAGCAAAGTTCTTAAGTTTTAGGACTAGTTTTAAAGAAAAATATAAATGGTTTAACTAATTTTTCTAAATTGTAACTTTTTTGAAGCAAGAAAACTAATTAATTGTCTTTTATAAAAAGGTTTTATGGATTAATTTCAAAACTTGAAAAAAAATTTAATTTAATTTCTAGCTAACTTTGAAGTTTATTAAAAATAATTTAAGTAGTTTTTATTTTCAGTTACTTTATATATATTTTTTTAATTATGTCAAGTATGTACTTTTATTTTTATGATTTAAAACGTTTATTTCTAGAAATTTTAGATAAGTTTTCTTTAATGAATTGATTATTTTATTTATTTAGACAATTTATGCATTATTCTAAATCTTTACACAATAGAAGAAATAAATAAATGTTGTTATGAAAAATAGTTTTTTTTTTCCAAAAACGAAAACAATTGTAATTTTATTAAAATTCAGCTGGAAACTTTATAGAACAAACATTTTCAAACTTCCTTCAAAACAGTTAAAACTCACTTAGATTTCTTATTTGAGAAACTTTTACTGTTTATTGCTTTTTACTTTTAACTATGAGTAAAAATAAATAAATAGTTTCTCAAATAAGAAAAACATATTTAAACTCACGGTTGAAGGCGAAAATTAAAAATTGAAAATGAGTTATTAATTTTCTTAAAAATTATAGAAATTTTACTAAAAATTTAAAAAAAAATTTAAATCATTTATTACCAACAAAAAATTTTCTAATAATAAAAAATAGACATTTACCTAAAAAAACAGTTAAAAAGAGTTTAAATTTCAAAACCAATTGAATTTTATTTATTTCAAACATTAGTTGAAAATTTTCTAAAATATTCGAAAGAAACATTTTGTTAACACTTTAAAACTAAAAATACATTTTTAAATTTGCTTCGAACAAATAAAATTTAATAAAAAACTTAAATTACGATGATTAAAAGAATATCTAAAAAAACATTATGAAAAAAAAAGAATACTAAAAAATATCTTTCTAATAACCACTTGAAACAGTTGCTATAAAAACAAGTGAAATGATATAAAAATAGCAGACTGGCATAAAAAACAAATGAAATTTTACAATGGAAAATTTAAGGTTAAAAATATTTGTTTATGATGTTATGTAATATTATCTAAGATAACACAATTAACAAAAGAAATTCTAAAATATATCTTTTCAAAAATCACTTGTTTTTATAGTAATTGTTATGTGATTTTTTTAACGAAGGCAAAAAATATCCAGGGTTGGAAACAGCTTAAATTATTCCACAAAAAAACAATTGGATTTTTTTTATTTTAACTCTTTTTAACTGCCATTTTTTATTTGTACAGAAATTGTAGTTGTTTTTGTAAAATCATCAATTGTTTCTTATTTCTTCAACAATTTCAATACAAATTTCAACATATTATTGATTTTAATTTAGCAAGTTAATAAAGAAACAGTTAAAAGCATAATTCGCTACGAAAATAGTGAAAAATAGTTAAACTTAAGTCCTTTAAATAAATTAGGCAGCCACTTTACTTAAAAATAGGCGAAGGAATTTATATTGAGGACGATTGGTATCTATTTATTTTAGTGACTTACACACCCTACTATTTTAAAATTTAAACTAAAGCACGTTCTTTTTTTAACATCAACACTGTAACTACGATTATTTTTTAGAAAACCAAACTTCAGGCTGTAATCTAAGTGAAAAGTTTATGTAGTGTGAGTATGTGGCCTCTATCCCACTTTTAACTGATAATTTTTTTAATTTTCTGATAATTTTCTTCGAGATTTCTAGAAATGTCCAGCAATTTCATTCCTAGTTGTTTGAATGTATAATACATTCTTCTTTCATTATGTGCTACATTTTCACCGCTGCAAGAGTTTTTTTTTAACGTTCTAGAGTTTTCTTTAACAATTCTAAATTTTAGGCACTTTCTAACAATTTTCTATTTTACAAATATCAAAATTTTTTTATAAATGTTTTTTTCTGTTTTTTTTAGGAAATTTCTCTTAAAATTTTAGGCAAATTTGTAGAAATTTCTCTTATAACTGTGGTAATTTTTTCAAGCGCTTTAGAATTTTTGTAGAATCTCCTCTTCCTTTTTTGGATTATTCTAGTAATTTCTCTTTAAACTGCAAGAGTTTTAGAATTTTTTTAACAGTTTCTCTTCTAATAATTAGGAGCTATTATGTGTTATATACTGCGAGAGTTCCTTAGAATGTTTTTGATATTTTTTTTATAAAATTCTTCCCCAACTTTTAGAATTTTTTTAAAATCAAATTCTCTTTACATTTTTCAACGACTTTTCTTCCATTTTCTGCAAATTTTCTAGCAAATTCTCTTTCTAACTGCAAGAGTTAACAACAATTTCTCCTCCTTGTTGGAAATTTTCTAGAGATTCCTTCTCTTCGTTCTAGATTTTATTAGCAATTTTTCTTCCAAACAGCAAGAGTTTTGTTTGAACGTTCTAGAATTTTTGTAGCAGTGTCTGTTCCAATTTTCAGGAATTTTCTAGCACTTTCTCTTCCCAGCTTCATAAGCTTTTCTTAAGTAACTATAGAAGCTCTTTAAATGTGCCTAAATCCTAAAAAAAAATTAACTAAAACCTAACAAAATTCATTTGGTACAAAATTAAAGCCTCTTTCTTTTTATTTTCCCTATATAGAATATAGAGGAAAATTAATGAATGGTTTCAGTAAATGGTAATGAGTGTACCAAATCGAGAATCATTAACAATTGCGAAAGAACTGCTTAAGGAGTAAATTTATTGTTTTGGTGTTCCCTTGAAAATGAGTTCAGATCAAAAAAGAAATTTTGAATTTTTAAATTTATTGAAAAACTTAATACAATTATTTACTAGTTTAAAAAATTCAGTTACACACAGTAAAAATATTGTTTAATTTATAGCTAATTTATTCCATAATGTCTATCTAAAATCGTCTGAACGGCTAATCTCCCTGAGGTATTCTTAGTTGTAACGAGTTATGTCTACATCCATTTCCTGTATTTTTCTAAGATGAGAACGATAATGTGTGTTTCACCATACCTTAGCTCCAGATAAAAGATAAGGTTACTGCATTAGCTCTAAAAAAACACGCGGAGATGCAACTATGATTTTCCAGAAATTAATCTAAACTAAAATGGGTTTTTATCATCTAGACATTTAGCTAAGAATCCATTTCACTTTGAAATACTTCTCTACCTATTAGCAGAGTCAATTGATGCATTAATATTTTAAAAAATGTTATTACTGGCGTACTTTTTATAGACGAGCAATTTGTTGATGCAACAGACTCAAATTGCTAGATGACAAAAAATTGGTTTACACAGTTTTCACAAATGAAACACTTTTTATAACTGTTATACAAACAAAGCTAAAAAGCGTTTCATTTGCGAATAATATTATATAACGAAGTAGCCTTAACCGTTAGTTAACAATTACACAGTTTTGGCAGCAAATACTTTAATTAAATCTTCAGACATTCCTTTAAATGTCTGTTAATATTTCTTTAATACTTCGGTATATTTTCTGTATAACAATCATTTTCCTCAAAATTTCTAGAATTTTCTTTAGAGTTTTACAGGTTTTCCAAGAATGTATCTTCCAGATTTATAGAATTCTTCAACATCTCTAGCTTCGGAAATTCCAAAAGGATTTCCTTAGTAAAGCTAATAACTACATCACTAGTTGATCTTCCTCTGTAACCGGTGTTTTAGGCGGTATACAATTAACCACAGAGCGAAGAGTTCGGTTTTACACTATCCCACCCTTCAATTTTAAACATACGTGGCGGTTTCTTAACAAAAATTACTAAAGTTGAGGAGCTTGTCTGCTAAATTAAATTTATTAGAAACCTGCTTGCAAATAAATAATTATTCAGCAAGACACTCTTATATAATTCATAAATTGGAGGGTGGGATAGAGGACACCCACCCACCCTACATAAATATCGAGACTTTCATCACTTTGCCTAAAACAAAATCAAAAATTTTGTAGATGTTAACAATTTTATAAACACTGTTGTAGTTTATTTTTTAATTGTATATGTAGGGTGGGTGGGTATCCTGTATTCTACCCTCCAGTTTTAAACATTCGCGAAAGTTTCTTAACAAACATTACTAAAATTAACAAGCTTATCTATTAGATTAAAACTGTTAAACATCTGTTTGTGAATAAATAATTATTCTGCAAAACACTCGTGTACGATTCATAAATTGGAGGGTGGGATAGAATACACCCACCCACCCTACATAAATATTGGCATTGGCATTTCATTACAATTTGTGTTCTAAACGGTAAGAATTTTCTTCGAGTAGCCAATTTTGTTTTTTAGAATGTTTCTTCTAATTTTTGATAATTATTCAGCAAGACACTTGTGTGTGATTCATAAATTGAAGGGTGCGATAGAGGCCACCCACACACTCTACATAAATATTTTCATCATTACTTATTTATTTTTTTAACAATTTGTGTTCTAAACTGTAAGAATTTTCTTTGAGTGACCAATTTTGTTTTCTAGATTTCTTTTTTATTTTTTAAATTTTTATAAATATTTCTTCTATTTTTTAGCTTTTTTCTTCATTTTTTTTTGTAAATTTTTTAGGACAGTGGTAATTTTCTTGGAGCACTTCAAAATTCTTTTTGTTAGTAATTTTCCTTTTAAATTGCAAGATTTTTTTTGCTTTTTAGAATAATGCTTAGCAGTTTCTCCTTTAATTTATAAAACTATTTCTATTTCTCTTCTTAACTTTGAGAGTTTTATAGAATATTTTTATTTTTTCTAGAAAATTAACAACAACAGTTTCCCCTCCTTGTTCAAGCCCTCCTTGTTGGAAGAATTTTTCTTCCAATCTGTGAGAGATTTTTTTCGAGCGCTCTAGAAATTTTGTAGTATCTTCTTATTCTTTTTTTTCGTATTTTTCTAGATTTCTCTTTTAAACTTCAAGTGTTTTCTTCAGGGTTTAAGAATAATTTATACTCTTCTATTTTTTAGAAACAATTTCTTTTCTGAACTGCGAGTGTTTTCTTAGAAAGTATTTCATTTTTTCAGAAAACTCTCTTCTATTTTTTTTCTTTTCTATCAATGTCTCTTCCAAATTACGAAAGCTTTTTTCAAGCCTTTATTTGACAACTTTTTCTCCGCGAATTTTCAAGAGTTACAATTTCTCGTGCTTATCGAGAAATTTTCTAATAATTCCTTTCTCCGTTCCAGATATTTTAGCAATTTTTACTTCCAATCTCCGAGTGTTCTAAAATGTTTGTAGCAATTTTCGAAAATTTTCTAGCAGATTCTCTTCCCAGCTGCAAAATCTTTTCTTAGGTAACTATAAAAGCGCTTCAAATGTGCCTATATCCTCATTATATGGAATTATGCACCAAAAACCTAACAAAATCCTTTTGGTACAAAATTAAAGCCTCTTTATTTTTGGACACCCTTTCTGTACATTTTTTTTATAAACTAGTACAGTTAATACTTTTTAATTTTATTGGTATTTATTGATATTTGCGTTTTCAACTTTGTCAAATACATTAAGGATCTGTAAAGTCGACGAAAAAAAAATCGACAAGTCAGGCACGTAAAATATATCCCATCAAATCACTTCTCCCGTCCCAAAAAAAAATACAAGCCCCAAAATGGGGATATTATTGTAATCCACCCTCCTTCTTACTCCATCGATATTCGATGTATACACACACACACACACATATATATATAAAATACGCCCAAATTTGCTCTGTTCCAGTCGGTCGGTTTTCGCCGATGTGCGGAATATTGAGATCAGAAAAAAAAATATACCGTAGGCGTACCTCCTTCGCCGGCGCCGGAATTTAATCGAAAATGCAGGAAATCGACTGATTATTCCACGCACGCTTCCGTGCAAATCAAATCCCGACGATATTTCGATTATCCGAATTGCCTTATTACTGCTCGTATCGATTGTGTCGCCGGCAAGTGGACGTTTTCGGGACGCGCTGCTATCAATTAATCCCGTTTAATTGAATCAATAACCATCATCATCAATAATAATTCGGATTTGATTGCCCAACTTCCATTCCCTCCCCGCTTCAACCCTGTAAACATCAGCATAATATATTGCAGCGAAATGGAAACACGTCAACCGATAAATAACGAGCGATTAATTGGGAATTAATGATTGTTTACGGGGAATTTTAAAGAGATTACTTTCATATCTATCCACTTTTTTTTTATTAATTAAACGGAAGCTTCGAAACTTTGTTTTTAATTAGCCGAATGCCTGGTTGAAATTAATTAACGCGCTGCAACGAACAGAGGGCGAATTATGTGATCATTAAAGAGGGGCTACACTCTCTATCAATCCGGGGAATTAAAACTGGACAATTTTCAGAGGCGCCTTGAAAGTAATTATTGTGTCGGTTAAAAGCGAGCGCTTAAAACTCTCCATGTTTGAACGGAAGTTATAATTTTCTACTCGTTAGTTAGGTGGGAATAGTTTGCCAGATTAAAACGCTACATCAGCTGAAATATAAGGTGCGGAATTTAAGTATCAATTGCTAATACGAGGGTTGCCTTTTATTTTTCGGGAATCGACGGTGTAGGTGCTGCCATCTGTCAACTAAAGTCATTAACGTAAAGTTCGACGGTTTGGCAGGAGAGTTACTAAAAAGGTTTTGATGTTCATACATCATTTATGTTGTTTGCAGTGGTATGAAAATTTAATGTCAGCCAATCAAAAATAGATCTACAAGAACCAGTTTTGATTCTAGGAGATTTTAATTTGCCCAATCTATATTTATTTGAATCAAATCACCAAGGTTTAAATTCACACATTGAATGCTTCAATAATTTTATTCAATTTAATAAATTATCACAGCATAATTCTGTTTTTAATATTAACCACAGAATTCTGGATGCTATTATTCCTGGACCCAATTTAAAATGCAATATTACTCAGGATGTTGGTTTGGTGAAAGAAGATCTACATCATCCGGCATTACGATGTAACTTCGAAATATCTACTATTAAATTACCCAAATTCTCAGCTAATTCATCACAGTTGTCATACGATTTTACTAAAGCTGACCTGACCAGGTTATGTAACCTGTGAATAATATTTTGACTTATCACTGCTCATCTATTCAATACTACAAAATCAAGATATCTCATGTTAAACAAATTTGACGTCTAGTAAACAAACATCAATTTCTCTTGTGATTCGAGTGTAAGAAAGAATATGGATTTAGAAACAGTGTGATTTAACACCCCCGGAATTAAGAAAAGCCGCTGAAATTGCTTCAATCAACTTGTTGCCCGAAAAGTCGCGTAATCTGTATCAAGACACATACACCGCATTTCGTGAGTGTAAAAGAGACAAAAACGCACGTTCTACGTCGGAATCAATAGTATTGGTATATTTTACAGAATTGTCCAAAAAATACAACTGTTCTTCATTGTGGCAGAAATACTCTATGCTAAAAAGTACAGTAAAAATCTATGAAAATATCAATATTGGGACCTTTGCTAAACTGCAAGCTTATTTGAAGCGACAAAATGAAGGATTCACGCCTAAAAAGGCCAATACCTTTTCTCCTGAAAATGTTAACAACTTTATTAGAAGTGCTCCCGATGAAAAATTTCTTGCAACAAAAGTAAGTTTTAAATTACACATTTTGTGAAAAAATACAGTGGTTTCTTTCTATAGGTTGCATTAATTATGGGAATAATGGGTGCCTGTCTTCAACTGAGTTATACAACATGAAAATTAAGGACCTAGAAGACCTTAATTCGTGCTATATAGTGAAGGTGCCCACCAAGACTAAAATTGTTAGAAAATTTACTGTGACTAATAATTTTTACAACATTATAAAAAAATATGTTTGCATCCGAAATCAGATGAAAAGTGATTATTTTTTTCTAAATTTTCAAACTGGAATGTGTACAAAGCAGCGAATTGGAATTAATAAATTTACAAAAATGGGAAGAGATATTGCCAATTTTATGAAAATCCCAAATCCTGAGCAGTATACGGGTCATAGCTTTCGGAGAACTTCAGCTACCATCTTGGTTGATGCTGGTGGAGATATCACAGCCCTAAAGCGACATGGAGGGTGGAAATCAACTGTGGTTGCAGAAGGTTATATAAACGATTCCTTAGAAAACAAAAAAGAAACAGTCAGAAAAATTTTACATTGAGTAGAATCGTCAACTCAAAATCTAACAGCTCCATCAGCCGGTTGCACTAAATCAGTAAATTTAGATGTTTCAAATCAAAATGTAAATTTAGATGTAGCTTTAATACCTTCTATCATTCTTAATAATTGTTCAAATGTAACTGTTAACATTACTTCTAATAAATAGTGATTTTTTTTGTCAAATGCTTTAACGAATTGTCATTTTTATGATGTTAACTTGCAGTAAGCAAAAAAAAATTACACATTTTGTGGTTGTGGATAAAGTATAGTATTCTACTCGTAAATAATGGCTATTAATCATTCGAATGATTTACTCCACTCGCCTGCGGCTCGTTCCGTAAACCTCATTCTCATGATTAATAGCTTTCATTATGTGCTTGTTAAATAATATACTATTATTTCCTGTGTAAGTACAGTAACAATATATAGACATATAGTAAGTACAGCACAAACATGGAAATACGTCAAGATAATTAACAATATTTAATTTATACATATAATACTAAAAAGTGCGAGTCAAAAACTCCTTCGTATCGTACGGCTCCAATGTGCACAATAGATTAAATAGCAATCGTCTTGTCTGATTGTATGTTTCTGCATTGGCTATATTTTGTGGAAGATGATTATAAAATTTTATGCGGAGTTGATATTAAATTTAATTACATAAAAGAATTGCTGGCTCTACGACCTATGAAGGATACCACGCGAGGAGAAAACATTTTCGAATAAGTAACATCAGTTTTTGATCAATTTGAGCTTAAATGGGAGATTTTAAGTGGAATTTCTACTGATGGTGCTCCAGCTATGGTTGGTTCTAATTTAGGAGTTGTCAATAGAATTAAATTGGAACTATGTAGTAGGAATATTGACACTGAAGATTTGTGTGTACTTCACTGCATTTTACATCAACAAAATTTGTGTGCAAAATCGATCAAATTTACACATATAATAAAAACAGTAGTTTCTTGCATAAATTTCATTAAATCAAGAGCACTTTGCCATCGTCAGTTCCAAATATTTTTGGAAGAACTGCAGTCTGAATTTGAAGAGCTGACATTTTATTGTGAAGTACGCTGGTTAAGTAAAGCAAAAATGTTAAAACGATTTTATGATTTGAAACATGAGGTATTTGTTGGTATATCTTGCGTTTCTCGTTGATGTAATAAGTCATATGAATGAATTAAATACAAAGTTGCAAACCCAAGAATAACTTGTTCATGAACTATATGGTCACGTCAAGTCTCTCCAAAATAAATTAAGATTTTGGGAAAATCAGCTCCGAACAGGGAATACCTACCATTTTCCCACTCTTGCAAATCGAAAAGTCATGCTAGCTTCGAAATGTTTGCAAACGAGTTACAATATTTAAGAGATGAATTAAACACCAGATTTAAAGATTTTCGCTGCCAAGAAGCAAGTCTGAAAATTTTTTCCTCGCCATTTGGAACCGTCAAAATGCCTAATTTTTTAAACACCCCTTTACAGCTGTCAGTTTTTCTCATCCGACACATTGTTCGAATTGCACGCTCCTGAGATATTAATATTTGTGCACTGGTACCCCAGAATAAAATTCCATATTTAATATGGGAGTAGAAATTGGCATAATAGAATGTTTTAACGATATGGTCGTTAGTATTACTGGCAAGAATCTTTAAACCATAGCATGATTTGCTGAGCTTAGATGTAAGTTTGTCAATATGTGATCGGTAACTTGGAGTTTCATCAAGTATTACTCCAAGAAACTTAGAACTTTTTATAAATTCAAAATTGTGATTATTTAAGCTTAAATTATGGGGAGTAATTAATGATTGATTAGACTTAAAAAAATATTGTATTTGTTTTATCTGCATTTAAAATTAATTTATTTTTTATAAAACACTCATTAATGCGTTTCATAATTATATTTCCAGAATCAATGATATTGGGGTATGTTTCACTGTAAAGTAGCAGATTTGTATCATCTGCATAGCAAGTAATCTCACTATTTGCATGTATATTGTCAGATATATCATTTAAGAAAATATTAAAAAGAAGAGGGCGCAAAATACTCCCCTGGGGAATCCCCATTTCAATTGATAATTTATCAGATGTCGCTTCAACCATGCCGTCATTTATTTTCACTGACTGTGTTCGATTGCTTAAATATGAGCAAAACCACTTATTTGCAATTCCGCGAACGCCATAGTTATTTAGTTTAGTCAATAAAATTGAGTGCTGAATCGTATCAAAAGCTTTAGACAAGTCTAATAATACACCACATACAACTTGATTATTATCTAGAGCTGTTAAGATTGATTGAATGTATTGAAAAAGTGCTGTGTCTATACTCTTGCCTTTAGTAAACCCATGTTGACATCTGGAAAATAACTGATTCGTCTTGAAAAAATCAATTAATCGATTTGACATTATAATTTCTAGTATTTTTGAAAATGTACACAGAATACTAATTGGTCTATAATTTACCAGGTCCTCGATGTTTCCTTTTTTATATATGGGTTTAATAATTGAATATTTTAACAGATCTGGAAATATGCCTGTATTAAAAGAGCTATTAAAAATATCATTTAGTGGTTTCACAATACTATTGATGCAGACTTTTCTTATGGATATCGGTATATTATCATACCCACAACTCTTTTTTATTTTCCATATCAGAAACAACTTTTAGTATTTCAGGTTTAGTGACCGGTTCGAGTAACAACGAATTGCTATTTATTGGTATATATATGTATAATCACTTTACTTCTTTTGTCACTACCCGTCAGCATGGATTTGTAAAGAAGAGATCAATCGTGTCAAATTTGCTGAACTTCTCCGATTATGTATCACAACAACTTGATCAACGTAAGCAAGTCGATACTAATTATACAGATTTTGCAAAAGCATTTGACACAATTGATCATGATATCATAGCTTCCAAACTCAGCAGTTATGGCTATTCAAATCAGTTAGTCTCATTGATACGTTCATATCTTCGGAATCGACAACAATTTGTACAATATATGGGACACTGTTCAAGTAAGTATATTGCTACTAGTGGTGTCCCGCAGGGATCTAATTTGGGCCCACTATTATTTATAATTTTTATTAACGATATTGTTGACAATATTCAGAGCAAGGTGTTGTTGTTTGCCGATGATATGAAAATATTTAATGTTGTAGATTCGCAGCATGATTGCCATACATTGCGGGGTGATTTATTAACTATCAACCAATGGTGCAAGACCAATGGGCTCTCCTTAAATTTGGCTAAATGTAAATGTGTTTCTTATAGTAGGAAAAAAGATACCATAAGGTTCGACTACGGTTTGAATGGTGTTTCATTTGAGCGACTTAAAACAATTCGAGACCTCGGTGTAACATTTGTTGATGGATTGACATTTGTAGATCACATCAATAAAATTTGTAGCAAAAGTTATAAAATGCTTGGATTTATTCATAGAACGTGTAAAGATTTTAATAACACTATATTTTTCATATGTCCGTTCAAATCTTGAGTTTGCTTCCGTATTTGGTCACCTCACTATCATATACATATAAATAAGATCGAGAAAATTCAGAGAAAGTTCTTAAAAATGATGTATTTTTATTTTAAAACTTATAAGGAATATCCGCCCCTGACGATATCGTATGAAGAACTTTTAAATACATTTACCATAAAATCGTTACATGCACGGAGAGGAATTGCAAGAATATTATATTTACACGGAATGATTAATTATACAATAGATGATCCAAATATTCTTGCCAAAATAAATTTGCATGTTCCTCGACATTCCTCTCGTCATAATAGATTATTTTTCTATGATATTCCAAATACACGTGCACATGTCTACTCTCCATTAAATTTGATGTTTCAAACCTATAATGCACTTCATTATACAACTGACATTTTTCATAATTCACGGGCATCATTTTTAAAAACTATTTCTGAGTTAGTACAAATAGATATTATTTACTATTTAGTAATCACTTTTGTAAAAAAAAATGTATTGTATTTTATCTTTACTTTATTTTTTTTTCCATTTATATTTAAATATTATATTCTGTATAACTTTCCCTGTAATTGGATTGTATGTCTGTTGGGAGAATAAATTATTATTATTATTATTATTTATTATTATTATTATATCAGTTATCGTCAAATTGAGGCATCCTTGACCATTTGAGAGATCAGCTGGGACTGATCTATAGGTTACTGGTGAGGTAACAGTTTACAGATAGTGATCATCCTCTAGATATAGAGGTCAACTGCGTATTTTTTGAACAAGTAGTCCCTGAGCAAGCAATGGTAATAATAGGAAGGTGGAAAGGAAAGTTTCTTGGTACAACTTGCTCAAGAAATATTCCAAATATCCTTCAATCATTGTTGCCACCTGGCGACTTATAAGCACACCATTTTGTTGGTCATCAGCTATAGTACCACACTAGCGCTACGATCTTCTGGTGACTATCCTACCCTTCTTTAAAAATTGTGCATTTTCACTTAGTCGCCCATTATGGCTTTTATTCAACGCATCCCTGTCTGAGGGTAGCTTTCCCACTTGCTGGAAAACTGCTTACATAACACCAATTTTCAAATCGGGTGAACGAAATCGTGCTGAAAATTATAGACCGATCTCTATATTAGGCGTAGCACCTAAAATTTTTGAAAAGCTTCTTTGTAAATACCTAACAGCGGTACTGCAATCCTCGATTTATATGTGTCAACATGGTTTTCGTACCGGAAAATCGACCTCTACTAATCTTTTAGTGTATGATGTGTACATTGTTCGTGCTTTTGAGGAGCGGTGTCCGGTGGACTCCATCTACACCGATTTCTCGAAGGCATTCGACACTGTCAATCATACCTTACTTGTGAACAAATTAAGGAACTTTGGTGTTGATAATACTTTGTTACGTTGGATAGAGTCGTATCTCTCGGATAGATACCAATATGTCAAAATTGGGCGCTGTATTTCACGCCCTATCTATGTCACGTCAGGTGTACCCCAGGGGTCACACTTGGGCCCTCTGCTATTTAACTTATTCATGAACGACGTGGTTAAATGCTTTAACAATGCTGAATGCCTTCTCTTTGCTGATGATATGAAAATATTCATGAAAATCCGTTCACTTGAAGATGCCAATGTTCTTAATGATGACTTACAATCATTTGTTAGTTGGTGCGAGACCAATAAGCTCTCATTAAATTTAAAAAAATGCAATGTGATCACGTTTTCTAGAAGGCAAACAATGGTAGATTTTCAATATTCCATGCTGGGCGAACCCTTAATACGTGTAACCTGTGTAAAAGATCTGGACGTTACGTTTAATACTACCTTATATTTTTCAACGCACATCTCTAAGATTGTAGCAAAATCATACCAATTACTTGATTTTATTAAACGTAACGTCAAAGATTTTCGCAACCTTGGTACAATTATTGTATTATATAACGCGCTGGTTCGTCCGCATTTAGAATACTGCTCTTGCGTATGGTCTCCTTATAGCGGTACTGATATTGATAAAATCAAGCAAGTACAACGAAAATTTGTTAAATTTCTGGCTTACAAATTTCATCTTGTTGGAGACTACTGCGACCTACTCAATATGAGTAATGCGACAAGTTTATGTTCTCAGCGTATTAATCATGATATTATGCTGGTAAAAAGATGTTTGATGGAACTATTGATTGTCCTGACCTTTTAAAGCTCGTCCTTTGCGTAATTCTAGTATATTTCATATACCGTTCCATAGAACCGACTATGCGAAACAGTCTGCTACCACGCGCATATTAAAGCACGCCAATCAATTCATAATTGAAACTGGGTTTGATATTTTTGTTGGATCTTTAAGTTCTTTGCGTCATGCACTTAGTGCAAAATAGTTTAGATTTAAAAAATGTGTTGTGATATATGTATTATTTTAATTTTATTGTAACTACTCCAATTTTATTTTTATATATAGTACTGTATGAAATGGCCTCCGTTCAATAAATTATTATTAAATTATTATTAAATAATTATTATGGCCTGCAGGGATAATTATAAGCGACTTTAAATTTTTTCGTAAACAAACCCACAAAAGAAGTTACAACTCGCACAGTAGCGGCAGAAGATATAAGAGTAGAAAATAGGAATACATATGAAGACTCTACTTCACCATCAAGAATAACCATGATGCAAATCAACTCCAGAAGCATTAGAAACAAGAACCTAAACCTTACTGTACAACTGAGAGAACACAACTACACAACTCTTATAAGTATTTGTGAACACTGGTTATCTGATAATGAAATAGTTCATTTTCATGTAAACGGTTATTATAGGGTAAATTTCTTTTGTAGATCACAATCTAAAGGTGGAGGAATGATGATTCTTGTAAATGAGAGTTTTGCAGCCAGGAGTTATAATATGACAGAACCATCCCTCGAATCTATAACCGAATTTACTAGTGCCCAATTTGAAATTAAAGGTAAAAAGAGTATATTTATTTCAATATATCAGCCAGATAATCACTGGGACACCCTTTGTCATAAATTAAATAATATTTTAAATTTGATAATATATTTATTGGAGGGGATTTCAATATTAATTTATTAGATAAAACAAACGATACAAAATCTCTATTATATACAATGCAGCAATTTGAATTAAAACAAACAATATTTAAATCTACAAGAACAAATTCTTTATTAGATAACATTTTTACAAATTACATTGAAACGCTAGAATCAATTAATGTTTTCTGTGAGTTTTCGGACCATGATGCGATTTTATTAAGCGTATTAAATATAAAAGAAAAAAATAATCTTAATTCATACAATGCACGCGTGTATTCTGAAGAAAATCAAAAGCAATTTCTTACGTATCTGCTTAATGAAGACTGGTCAAAAATGTATTCTAATAAAGGTATTAATGAAAAATATGATGCTTTTTTGATTGCTTCAAATATCACTTTGAAATGTCTTTTCCTACAATAAATAAAAAAGTAAAAACTAGACCTGAGAAAAATTGGATCACTAATGAAATTAAAGCATTGTCAAAAAAATTAAAAGGGCTACACTGGTTGTGTGTAAATACTGGAGATAATAATTTAAAAATGGAATATAATAAACACAAACTTGGGAAAAACAAGAAAAAATAAGCATGTAATAAACCTAATCCATGAAGGCAAAAATATATCTAACCCTTGCTCTATAACTAATATAATTAATGATCACTTTATCGAAAGCGCTGACAGGGTGTCATCTAGTCTAAAGCATAATACAGATAATAAATATAGTAGCACATATAATGACCTTAGTTTTTCTATGTTGTTACAAAAAACAAACGAAACTGAAGTAGAGCAAACAATACTATCAATTTCAAATAAAATTTCAAAGAGACCCGATGGTATTCCAAATTATATCACACATAATGTAGCTAGTATATTGGCAATTCCATTAACACACTTAATAAACGAATCTTTTAAACAAAAAAAATATCCGGATAAATTAAAACTTGCAAGGGTAGTCCCAATACCTAAAAAAGGATATCCAATGAATGTAAACAACTATAGAGCTGTCTCTAATTTACCAGTTTTTGCTAAAATTTTTGATAAAATAATGTATAAGAGACTTTAAATTTCTAACTGATTATAAATTATTATCTCCAACGCAACATGGATTCATCAGTGGAAAAAGTACAATATCTGCATTGCATGATTTGACTACATACACTACAGAAGCACTGGACAAAGGGCATTTTGTAGTAGCTATTTTATTTGATTTGACAAAGGCTTTCGATATAATTGACCACAACATATTATTAAGAAAGTTAGTAAAATATGGGTTAAATGGCCCTGTCAAAGAATGGATAACATCATATCTAGCTTTAGCGTAGTCAATATACCGAAGTAATAGCAAATAATGAACACTTTAAATCAAAATTACGCACAATTACACTCGGCGTACCTCAAGGAGAAATTCTTTCATCACTAGTATTTATTATATTCTGTAATGACCTATTTCAAATAATTAGAAATACAAAAAATACAAAATTAATTTAATATGCAACTGAAGTAGCCTCTCTATGTAGCCAAATAACGCAAAATATAGAAAATTGATGCAATGAAAATAAACTGGCACTCAACCCAAAAAAAAAAACAGTAACCATTCAATTTTCTACTAAAACCAATACTCTTAATGCAAAAAGCATATTAGTAAAGTGTGGAAAAATGTCAATCCCAGTTGTGAACGAATCCAAATTCCTTGGTGTCGTACTGGACAGTAATTTTAGATGGGTCGAACATGTAAATTACCTGACGAAAAAACTCAACTCTGCTCACTACTCCATTGTACAATTAAAAAAATTTGTAAGTAAAGATTGTCTATTAAAATTCTATAATGCACATGTAAAATCGTACACGAACGATCTTTTCACAATACAAAAGAAAATAATTAGACAACTAACAAATAAACCATGGTCAGAGCACTGCAAACCTCTATTCGAAAATTCAAAAATTATGACAATATACTCTTTGTACCTTTATAATATGGCAATTTTTATGTTTGACAATTTAGATAGCTTCCAAAGAAATGGTGATATAAGCACCGAAATGCAAACTCGTCACTCCTCCAACTTATCACTTCCACAACACAAAACAACAGTGTATGAGAAAAGCACAAACTACATGGGAATACTAATATATAATAAACTTTTTTACTTTTATTCGAAGGCAAAATCTAGAAATAAGTTGAGATCAGAGTTAAAATTATTTTTTTATTAAAAATCCATTTTATAGTATTACAGAATTTTTTAGTCTAAATTTTCCCATTTAATAGTTTGCGTTTTTTTTTATCTCTTAATAATTATATTAATATGTCTTAACTCCCACAACACAAACAACATCGTACGAGAAAGGCACAAACTACATGGGAATATTAATACATAATAAACTATTTTAATTTTATCATAAGGAAAAATATAGAAATAAGTTCAAACCAGAATTAAAACTATTTTATTTATTAAAAATACATCTTACAGAATAACAGAATTATTTGGTTTAATTCTCCCATTTAATAGTATGTGTCTTTCTTCTCATAATAATTATATTAATATGTCTAAACTATAATTCAATGTAATATAATTTTAGACAATCTAAACATGTATCTAATTATAAGTTAGTACTAAAACTTTTTACTACATACTGTGTTGACGCCGATATGTAATAATATCGTATAATTTTTATCTTTAACTTCCTTTCGTGAACTATGTAACCTTTTGATTCATGTAATATTCCGTGTGGAATCTCCCTACATAGGTATTAAATAAATAAATAAATAAAATAAATAAATGGTGGCATAGTGGCCGCCCACCCACTCCACATACACAGATGAAATTATACCACAACACAGTTTTTAATTTTTTTAATACTATCAAATATAATACTGATGATGAAATTTTTTAAAAAGAATGTATTAATTCTGAATATGTTCATAAATATATGTAGGGTGGGTGGGTAGATTCTAATCAAAATTAGCAACTAATATGTTTTAAGGAACAAACAACAAAAACCTTATTAGAAGAAGTTAAGAACCGTACGCCAAAAACGCATGCTGAAGTTAATGACCTCTCGCTGCTTCTGGAAAAAAGAAGATGAGAGCATCTTCTCATATAAAAAGTCAGGTGAACAGAAATCTACCAACCCATTATGGAATAAGGAACTCAACCAGTTGAGGAAACAAGCAACAAAAGCCTATAACAAAGCGCAAACAGGAAATCGATTAGACTTGTTATTAAGAGCTTCACCGTGTTTAAAAAAAAAAGAAAGAAAAGAAAGTAAAGCAACGACAGAGGAAATACAGGAGAAACTTTTGTGAACAAGTTGAGTCCATAACCATAGTCTGAAAAAGTTCTCAGAGACTCAGAGTTACAGCTTGGAATAATGGAAAAGGAGGATAGCAGTTGACAACCTCGTGAAGTCAATGGATATACTCTTAAAAACTTACCGACTACAAAAAAAAAATAAAGACCAGCAGAACATTCATACCTCTTCAAAAGAAAATTGTAGTATAGCCTCCAACATAATAGCAGATCCAAAATTTTTCTGGTATCACTTCAGTTGGTTTAGTTTTTACTCCTACAGTAAATTACAACATACTACATAATACTTGGGCAAAAAATAATGTCAAATGTTTACATTATTCTAAATCCTATAGAAAGCTTTTGGATGATATGTTTCGCACATATGTGTCCCAAAGGTTAATACCAATCTTAATCCAATAGAGATTAAAGCATTTTTAAGTTGAAAAGTTTTCATTGTAAACGGAGAAAGATTTATCTTAAAGATTCATATCAATCGAAAGTTCCCAAAGCTACACAAAAAACTATTCCAAAGATTCGTGTAAGTTACAATTCTATAAAAAGCATGCATAAGGTGAAAATGTAAAGTAATTGGCAAAAAACAATTCTGAAAGATGTCAAATAAATTTTTTTTAAAAGTACCTCAAGAATGAAAAGCTTACATGTAACTTAGACAAAAGACTATTTCAAAGGTTAATATTCAATGAAGTTCTATAGAAAACGTCTTTCAAAACTTAAAACATGAAGGAAAATTATTATTGGCGTCCAAAATTGTTCCTGATGATGACATAGAGTATTTTATTTATGGAGGAATTTTGCAAACAATCTCTACACAAATCTGATGTATTTCTCAATCATATTATCTAAGCGTTGTACCAGATTCCTGTTTGAGTACATAATATAATCTGAAACTCATCGTCAGTGAAAATATTATAAATTACTACAATAAACTTGTGTGAATCTAAAAAAACTTATTTTTTGGTCCGATATTCTTGATGTTTGTATAGTTTATCACAAAAAGCTGCATGAATTAAAATTTTAAAAAAGAAAACTTAAGTTTTTCATTGTAGACTTTAGTACGAAATTTTGTAAACCTTGTATGATATATTTTAAAAAGATATGTTAAAACTTTTTAAATTATAGCAATACATATGTAAATATTAATTAATTCACAGAAGTCTTCAAAGTTTTAATAAAAGTCTAAATCAATCGATATATCATAATCCAAGAAACAAATATGTTTCAAAATATAAGTCCAGAAATCTCTCGTTTCTTCTTTTTGGCGTTTCTTTATTCAAAGACTTCCTTGAACTATACTGATTGTTGTAACATTTAAATGATATCTTGATCCCAAAGGATCTAATTAATCAAAATTCTAAAGAAAGAGGTTATAGAACTCTAGGGTAAAAGTCTAAAAATATTTTTTAGAGCCTTCTATTATTGTTATTTTTTTGGCGTACTAATTATAGTAGCTTTCTTCAAGATCATTCTTGTCTAAGATTTTATGCCAGACATATTCAAGGTGTTTACCGCCTATTACAAATATCTGAATCTGTCAAAATTATAAAGACAGGATTTTTAAAATTCTCATCGATGTATTTCTGAATTTTCAGAATAGATAGTAGAAAGCTTGTATGATATTTGAATCCCAAAAAATTAGACGTATTGAAGAAGATTTTAGAATAGATAGCAAAAGTTTTGTTTGATTATCGATGAAAAATTATTGTATTTTTATAGTTCCTCCTCATTCATTCATTGTTCCTCCTCATTTTTGGCGTCTATCATTTAACCTTACTAATTCTTCAAGGCCATAATTTAACTTTGGTGATTCTTCAAGGCCATTCTTAATTAGATAAAGTGTTATCTTTGGCCAGGCACAATAAAGGTTTTTGCAGCCTTTAAATCGATCTAAATCGCAAAGAAACATTTTTTAGAATTTCTATTAATGTGGAGTTATACGATGAACAGTAAAAAGCTTGAATGATTCTTGATTTCCAAAGGATAAATTTAGTTGAAAACCTATGGAAAGAGATTTTGAAAAAGTCTAAAAATATTTTTGCAGGCTCTCCTATTATTCTCGTTTTTGGCGGTGCTCTATTCATCGTTGATCCCTTAACCATACTGATTATATTAGCTTTCTTTCAGGTCATTCTTGTCACAGATTTTAGGTCATCTTCCGTTACCGACCATTACAAAAGTCTGAATCTATCAAAATTATAAGATTTTCATTGGTGTAGACCGTCAGGATGGAAAGTAGTAAGCTTGTGTGATACTAGAAATCCAAAAATAGAATTAGTAGAAGTATTTTTTGGTATGATTATTCGAATAAAAATTATTTTTTGTAGTTCCACCTCCTCTTTTGGCGTTCTTTTAATCGATTCTTCAAGATCATTCTTGATTAGATTCAATGTTAACTTTGGTCAGGTTTTTAAAAAAACTCTAAATTGATCAAAATCACAAAAAAATATTTTTTTATTGGATTCATGAGTCTTTTACGTAATGAAATTCCATTATATAGGTGATAAATAAAACTTTTCGGTTTTGAATGGAATTGACCACAATGCCAGTAGAAGAATTTTACTATCAGGAAGATATAGACAACAGTCTTTTATAACTTTATATTGTCGGTATTTAGTTCTTCGTTATCCATAAATCACTCGTAATCACCGTTGTACCTATTGTAACCGCTTAGCCGCCGAGCGAATATATATCGGTCATAAGCCACCGAACTGTGTTAAAGTCTGCAGCAATAATGGTTTTCTGTAACGTTTATTAGGCGAGTGTATTTAATCTATTTCGAGAGGGAAGGGGGCGCATTGTTAGCGCCCGACCCTGAAGGTAAATTATGTAACCGAACGTCCACTCTTACTAATTGCGAAACAGGACGGTTGAGTATCGAATTTGCATTTTGCGCGCCGCTTTAATTAAATCGAATCAATTTAACCCTTGCATAAAACTACTCGATTATTTTCTTCGCAATAAGAAAGTAGTTAATTATAAAAGTTTGATTGATTCGAGTGGAATAGACTTGCTCTTCAATTATTAAAAGGATTTTTGTTGAAATCACCTAGAAGGTAAAAAAATAACGAGAGGAAATAAAAGAAATGATGAGAGAAAAAAAGGTAGGAGATAGGTAAATATACCTTTCTTTCACTTCTATTTTGCTTTCCCATTCTATCTTACTCTACTCTATTTGTCTTAATATTTTATTACTCCACCTATACCTTCTGATTGAATTTTTACTTGATCAAAATTTTTCCTGACATTTTTTTTGAGAAATCGCTAAAAAATTTCTAATTAATAACAAGTGGTTGATTTTCAAATTTTTATTTAACTCAATTGTTTCACCACAATTTTAATAACTGTAATTCAAGTTTGCAGTGTCGCCATCTGAATAGCAAAAATGCATTCATTCTAAATATATCCAATGATTTTAAGCATAATTCTACGCTCAGATTATTAAATTACGAAATACAAATTTAAATATTAAATAATATTTATATCTTTCATAAATATTTGGTTCATATTCTATTGCACTATTATTTTATTTATATTTACCTATATCATTCATTGCATCTATTATTTGTCACTTAGTTGTCGTTTTGTTTTTTATCTGAATTTGAGGTTTACTTTTATATGCTTTTTATTCTATTATTACTCCCTGACTACCATCTGTTATCTGTCAACAGTTGTCATATGCCATCTCTCATTTGTCATCTTTCATCTGTATTAAATGGTCTATCATTTGTTATCTGCCATTTGTCACATATCATCTGTTATCTTCTATGCGTTATTTGTTGTCTATTGAATATCATCTATTATCTGTCACCTGTCTCCTTTTATTTATCATTTACCTACACTATTGTATCTGTTTTTTGTCATCTATTATCTACCATCTGTTAAAAGTCATTTATTATCTACCAATTTGTTATGCCATTTGGCTTTCTTCTGTTTTTTGTTTCAATGTTTTGTCTGGTTGGATTGTTTTTGCCTCTTTTTTGTTATTATTTTTCTGATTCAGTTTTTTTTTTGATAAATTTCATATGTATTGTTTTTGTCTTTGTCCACTTCATTTGTTTTCTATCTTAATTTTTATTACTTTTTTGTATTCTTCTTGTCGTATGTTAGACTTGGACTGATAAGTATCTGTTGTTGTATATGACTATCGTCTGTCACTTCTCATATATCAGTTTTCATCTGTCATTTGTCATGTATCAATTGTCATCTATCATTCGTCATTTGTCATCTGGCATTTCATTTATCATTTGTAATCGGTTAGGTGTCCCTTGTCTTCTATTATACATCATCTATCATCTAACATCGGTCACCTCCTATTGTTCTGTTATATGTTTGACTGATATTTTTTTGTTCTTTCTTACTGTCACATCATCTGCCATCATTTAAATGTCTTCCGTTAATTAACATTAAACTGTCAAATACCATTTGTCATTTCTTATCAGTCATCTATCATATGTCATATAACATCTCTTATCTCTCATATATCATTTATTATCTGCCGTATGTCATCTGTCATCATTCATCTGTCATTAGTCATTTGTTATATATCGACTGTAAGTTGCCAGGTGTTATTTATTATCTATCCTCGTTTATATGTTCTTTGTCATTTTATATCTGTCATGCCCCATAAGTAATTTGTTATAAATCTACAGTCACCTGTCATAAGTCATTTGTCATCTGTCATTTTTCATATACACAGTAAATTCCTTGCCTTGAATAAGAGAAGTTTATAAGTAACTTTTATAATTAAAGGGCAAAATTAGAATTAAAAAGTAGTGTTTTGGCTTAAGTTAAAAATGAATTTAATGATTCTATGAATGGTCACTTTACCGCCTACTAAAAATTTATAATATACAAGATTATTTTGTTTGAGAAAAGTAATGCATAGAAAGTTTTACAATGTGTACGTCTTTAACAAGAAAAAGTTGTAAAACTCTTCTATAATTGCAGAAATTTAATTTCGGATTTGAAGAGACTCCCCCACTCACACATACACGGTCCATTATAAAAGTAATGCGCATTTTCTGGGAAAAATATATGTATTGATCGTACAGGTACAAAAGCTTGAAATTCTTAAAAATTCTTTCCCCAAACATCAACATACCACACAACATGCTTTTGGATGTTTACCACGGACACCCAATGCTTTCCTTTGATCGGTACAAACTCAAAATGGAAAAAAATATTAAACTTAATTTTGGTGTGAGACTTGCTCATGCTATGCGTTTTTGATTCTGAGTCATACTTCAACATCCAGAATTCATCTCCGGTTACCACAATGTTAAGAAAGTCAGGCTGATTTCGAATGAAATCAAACAATTCTTGACAGCGCGTCAACACTTTGAGCAAAAGTTTCGCACAGACCTTGCTCATTTTCAGATCCTCGTTTACTATCTCATGTATCGCAAATATAGATATGTTTAAGATGACAGGCATTTGACGGTCGAAACGCAAAACTTCGCGCACACGATTTACGATTTCGTCGGTTCTGTCCGTTGTTCGTCGTCCAGAACGGGTTTCGTCGGCGATCTCCTCCCTGCCTGGACTATGACCTTGAAATGCAGTCATCCTTGAAGACCTCGTGAAGTATCTGGAACATTTTGGTTTTATTCTTTTCAAACCGTACACAAAACTTGATTGCATATTGCGCACACGCAATAAAATTATGCATATTACTTTCATAATAGACCCTGTATTTTTCTTAAAATTTATTTTTATCGCTATTATTATGTTAGTTTTCAAAAATATTAACATAATGTTCACTGTTGATGTTTACAACTTTTAACATTGTGTTTTAGCTGAAATCGTAATTTATGTTTTATGTTTGGGTGATTATTGGAGGGATAACTACATTACAAACGAAAGTTTAAAAAAAAATTGATATATACAAAAAAAAGAAAATTATTAATTGTGTTTTTATCTATAATGAAACGTCTGAAATTATTTCATCAGTAAATTCTTGTCGTAAGATGTAAAGATTGGAAGGTGAGTTAGAGGCCACCCTCTAAATTTTATTGTATATATAAGGTGGATATGCAATCAAATTTAAATTAAAACAGTCTGTTTAAATTATTTTATATCAACAGTCAATATTGAAACAATATTTTTGGAAACTAACACAATAATAGTAATTAATCCAATAAAAATATACAGGTTGAATAGGTTTTAAAACATCTTTTAATTTGTAATAACCATCTGAGGGTGGAATAAAGACGATTCACATATTTAAATTAATAAAGAGAATGGTTGCGACCGTTACTACGTGGTAATCCATACTTACACTGAATTGAAAAATTCACTATGTTTTAACCACAATTATTATTATTTTATTAGTGAATTTTTCAATTCAGTGTATTTAAATTAAGGTAAAAATAACTCCCTTAAACTTTTTTCCAAAATTTCCAATAGGGAATTATTTTTACCTTAATTTAAATTTAATTATTATTGATAGTTCCTCATTATTTGTGGGTGGTTATCCACTCAAACAGGATTCTAGTTCAAGGTTTAGACACTAGATGGCACCTCTATGGTAATGGTTAATCTTGATTGATTCAAATTGTTTGTCTAAATAAAATTAAAGTAAATAAATGTGTGTGGAATCAACAAACAAAAAATTAAATTAAAAACCACAAAAAAGTTATATATATTCTATTTTAATGTACTATGAACCCTGAAAATCTCTACCACACTATTTCACCTATAATAAATTTTGATGTCTCATTTATTTTCCCCCCGAAAATCATAACTATACATCACGCTGACAAGTCCAATACGAATCCTCCTTGTTTATTTTATCCGCAGTGGTTGATATTACACATTGCCCATTTTAAGATTGATTGTATTTCGGCCCTCCGGTGTATCGCCCTTTTTATCCAGACCAATCCATCTCCCCACGCTGATTTTTTCCCCCGTCTGTAATTTATATCGATTGGTTTTTTTTTATCTCGTTTGAAAATTTCGTTTCGAAAAACTAATGCGTAAGAAATGATCAAAATGAATCATTATTCATCTGCCTGATGAAGCCATTGTGTGGTGAAACAATTGTAGCAGTATCTACAAAATAAAGCTAAACTAAAAACGATTGTGTTTTTTCATTATAAGTTCGATCGAAATGAGTTTAAGGTGTGTATTGATTATTAGTTGTTCATTCGGGTAGTGAATAATTTCGCTGCAATTTATCAGGCCATTCGACACCGGATCTGTAGTTGAACTTGCCGTTTCCGGTCGTCGGCACATGTGCTTACCCGAAAGACGTTCTCGTGTTTACCGTTCGAATTTATTTATTTACGTTACAACGTGCGAATGCGAAACGTCTTTTGATCTGGCCGGTGCATAATTTATTCATGCGTGCTTGCAGGTCGTGATTTCTTCAATCACGTTTTGAATTAAATGTTGTAGGATGTCCATTTCATCAAATACATCCTTTTATACGAGGGATCTCCGAAAAGTTATAGTTTGCACCGTGCGGAACGTTGGCGAATAGAGTAGCCGACGGATGTGTGCTAACATGTTCAGATGTATTTCGGCTATCTGTGTGCAAAGTTACGTCAACAATTACAATTGACAAATGATAGTTATAAAAGGCAATTAACACATAACAGTTAACAGTTGACTCCTGACATATAATATAGATAAATAACAAGTTGACATATGACAGTTGACAAATTGATAAACATTTGACAAAATAGAATTAACATACGATAGGGAATCACAGTTTATTAATGAAATATATCTATTATTTGTCATTTGTAAATATTGTAAATCAACTGTTGATAACTAATTGACCAAATGACAGTTTATAGTTGACAGTACTGAATATTTTAAAGATGACAGTTAACAGTTGATAAATAAGAAATAACAAAATTACTTGACAGATGAGAGTTTTTTAATGACAGATAACACTTAACAGATTACTGTTGACAAATGACACTTGACAAATGACAAAATGACAGATGATGATTATAAAAATCAATTAAGACATAACAGTTAACAGTGACTCCTGACAAATGACCAATTTGCAGTTGACAATTAACAAATTGCTAGACATTTGACAGAAGAGAGATTTCAAATGGTGAAAAATTGTCAATTGTAATTATTATATATTATCTATCGATAAACAATTGTCAGACACGAGTTGGCAGTAAATAATTAAAAGATTATAGTTGACAAATTATAAATAAAAGTTATCAGTCAATAGTTAAAAATGATAGTTAATAATTGACGGGTGATATTTTGCTGAATATTTAAATGATGATAGATGGCAGTTGATAATTAAGAAATGATAGTTGACAGATGAAAAATTATTTGACAGATAAGTTTAACATATTATTAAATAAATGGATGACAGTTGTCACATGACGATTGTCAGAAGACAATTGATAAATGACCAATCGATAGTTGATAGTTAAATAAGGCAATTAACACGTAACAGTTAACAGTTGACATATATGATATCGACAAATGACAAATTGACAGATGACAGCTGACAAATTGACAACTTAACAAAAGTGACAAATGATAAATTGGCAGATGATCATTATAAATGGCAATTAACATATAACAGTTCACAATTGACTTTTGACATATAATATAGACAAATGACAAATTAATTACAAATTGACAGATGACAGTTGACAGATACCAACACTGGACAGAAGAGACTTAACTGATGATGGAGAATTACAAGTTATTAAAGAGATGTAGTGCAAGTGTAAATGACAATTTACAAAAGATACATCACAAATTGACAGGTGACAGTTGTCAAATACCAAATTGCTAAATACTTGACAGAAGAGAGTTAACTGATGGTGGAGAATTACAAGTTATTAAAGAAATGTATATCAGTTGACACGTGGCAATTTACAATAGACAATTGTCTCTAGTTTATAGTCTATTGTCTATAGTCTTACAATAGACAAATGACAAATTGACAGATGATAATTATATAAGGCAATTAAAAAATAACAGTTAAAAGTTGATTCTTGGCATCTGACATAAACAAATGACAAATTGACAGATGGCAGTTGACAACACTTAGCAGAAGAGAGTTAACTGATGGTAGGTAACAAACGACAGTTTTCTATTGACAGGTGGGAGTTGAAATTGTATATTTGAATGATAATAATTGATAAATGACTGTTGACAGATGATAGTTATCAGTTGATCAATAAAAAGTGATAATTGACAAATGAGGAATTATTCGTTGATGACAGATAAAACCTCAAATAGATGACAATTGACAAATGAAAAATGACAAGTTGACAGATGATAATTATAAAAGACAATTAACAGGTAATAGTCAACAAACTCCTAGCAAATGGTAGAAACAAATGACAAATTGACAAATAACAGTTGACAAATTGATAAACATTTGACAAAAGAGAATTAACAGGCGATAGAAAATTACAGGTTATTAATGAAATATATCGATTA
Source organism: Ontholestes murinus (assembly GCA_963969525.1). Taxonomy (NCBI): domain Eukaryota; kingdom Metazoa; phylum Arthropoda; class Insecta; order Coleoptera; family Staphylinidae; genus Ontholestes; species Ontholestes murinus. The sequence continues at coordinate 5,871,190 of OZ018397.1, read as the reverse complement.
TTTGTAATTTGTAATTATTGTACATTAACTGTTGATAACCAATTGACAAAATGACTTTAAATTTTTAAAAGACATATTACAGTTAATAGGTGATAAATAAGAAATGACAAAATTACTTGACAGATGAGAGTTTGTTGATGACAGATAAAACTCAACAGATGACTGCTGACAAATGACAAAATGACAGATATTCATTATAAAAATCAATTAGGACATAACAGTTAATCGACAAATGACAAAATGACAGTTGACAATTAACAAATCGCTAAACACTTGATTGAAGGGAGATGTATTATCTATGTATACACAATTGTCAGATACGAGTTGACAGTAAATAATTAAAAGATTATAGTTGACAAATTATAGATAAACGTTGTCAGTTAATGGTTAAAAAGATAGTTAACAATTGACAGTTGACAGGTGAGATTTTGCAGTGAATATTTAAAAGGTGATAGTTGATAAATGACAGTTTTCATTTGTCAGATGACAGTTGATAAATAGGAGATACATATGACCAATGACAAATTACTTGACAAATGAAAATTACCATGTAATTAAAGAAATATATGACAGTAGACAAAAGACAAATGACAAATTAACAGATGATAAGTTTATAAGGCAATTAATACATAACAGTTGCCAGTCGACTCCTGACTTGACAAAACTTGACAAAAGTGTGAGAAATGACAATTGACAAGTGACCACTTGACAGATGACCGTTGACAGATGACAACTTGCTAAACACTCGACACGAGAGATTATTAAAGAGTTATTAAAGAAATATATGACAGTTGACAAAGGACAATTGACAAAAGATAAATGGCAAATGACAAATTGACAGATGACAAACGATAGAGAAAAGTTGTCAGTGGATAGTTAAAAATGATAGTTGACAAATGACAGTTTAGAGGTAATGGATGACCGTTAATAAATAAGAGCTAAAATTTGAGAGATGATAGTTAGCAAGTGACAGTTTACAATTGACAGATAGGAGTTGAAAGTGAATATTTGAAAGATGATAATTGACAAATGACTATTAACAAACGACAAATGACAGAAGACAGTTGACAGTTTATAAATAATAAATGATAATTGACAAATTACAAATTAATTAACATATGAGAGTTTGTTGATGTCAGATAACACTTGAAACCGATGACTGCTGACAAATGACAATTGACAAATATCAAAGTGACAGATGATAATTATAACAGGCAGTTAACATGTAACAGATAACAGTTGACTCCTGAAATATGATATAATCAAATGACGAATTGACAGATGACACTTGACATAAGAAAGTTGACTAATCATGGAGAATTTCAGGTTATTGAAGAAATGTATCGATTATTTGTCACTTATAATTATTATACAACATCTATCAATAAGCATTCGCCACCTGAGAGTTGACAGTAAATAATTAAAAGATTATAGTTGAAAATTTCATAGATGATAGTTGACAAATGACAATTGAGACTTGACAGAGAATATTTAAAAGAAGATAGTTGATAAATGTCTGTTCAGAATTGGCAGATGACAATTGACAGTTGATAAATAAGAGATGATAATTAACAAATGTCAAATTACTTAACAGATGACTGTTGATAAATAACAAATGAGAAATGACAAATTGACAGTTGATAATTATAAAAAGGGTATTAACACGTAAAAGTTAACAGTTAATTCCTGTCTAATGATATAGACAAATGATAAATTGACAGATGACAGTTGAGAAATTATTAAACACTTTACAGAAGATAGTTAACAGTTTATGAAAAAATACAAATTATTAGAGAAATATATCGAATGACTGTTGACTAACGATAAATGGCAGATGATAGTTGATCGTTGATAAATAAGAAATAATAATTGACAAATGACACATTATTATTTGAAAGATAATAATTGACAAATGACTGTTGACAGTTCATAAACAAGAAATGATAATTGGCAAATGACAAATTACTTGATATATGAGAGTTTATTGATGTCAGACAAGACTTGAAACAGATAACTATTGACAAATGACAAATGACAAAATTGACAGATGGCAATTAACACGTTCTAGTTAACAGTTGACTCCTAAAATTGACAGATGACAGTTGACAAGGTTGATAAATACTGAAACAGACGATAAGAATTACAGATTATTATATAAATGTATCGATTGTTTGTCATTTGTAATTAATATACTTCATCTATCGATGACCAATTGACCAAATGACAGTTTACAGTTGACAGGTGAGAGTTGACAGTGACAGTTTAAAAGATGATAAATACTATATACTTTGCAGTTGATAAATAAGAGATGATAGTTTGAAAATGACAAATAACTTGACAGATAAGAGTTTGCTAATACTTAACAAGTGACAGATGATAATTATATTGTATAACACAAAACAGTTAATAGTTGACTCTTCACATATGATATAGAAAAATGACAAATTGACAGATGACAGTTGATAAATGACAACTTGCTAAGCACTTGACAGGAGAGATTTATCTGATGATGAAAAATTGTCAATTGTAATTATTATATATTATCTTCTGATAAACAATTGTCAGATATGAGTTGACATTAAATTATTAAAAGATTATACTTGACAAATTATAGTCAAAAGTTGTCAGTCAATAGTTTAAAATGATAATTAACAAATGACAGTTGACAGGGGAATGAATATTTAAAAGATGATAGTTGACAAATGATAAATTACTTGACAGATGAGAATTATCATGTCATTAAAGAAATGTATTCAATTGTCATACATTTCTTTAATAACATGGTAATTCTCATCTGTCAAGTAATTTGTCATTTGTCAACTATCATCTCTTATTTATCAACTGTCATCTGTCAAATGACGATTATCAAATGACAAATGGACAGGTGATAATTATATAAGGCAATTAACACGTAACAGTTAACAGTTGACTCCTGACAAATGACTAATTGAGAAATGACATTTGACAAGTTGATATATACTTGACAAAAATGTTGACATATGACAAATTGACATATGATAATTATAAAAGGCAATTAACACATAACAGTTAACAATTGACTCTAGACATATAATATAGACAAATGACAAATTACAAATTGACAGGTGACAGTGGACAAATGCTAAATTGCTGCACAATTGCCAGAAGAGGGTTAAGTTATTAAAGAAATGTATTGCAGTTGGCAAATGACAACTGACAGATGATAATTATAAAAGGTAATTAACGCATAACAGTTAGCAGTTGACTCCTGATATATAATATAGACAAGTGACGAATTGACAGATGACACTTGTCAAAATCAATAAACTATTGCCAGGTCAGAATTGATGGTAAATAGTTACAAGATTATAGTGGACAAATGATAGATAAAAGTTGTCAGTGAATCGTTTAAAATGATAGCTGACAAATGACAGTTAACAATTAACGGATGGCAGTTGATAAATAAGAGCTAGAATTTGATAGATGATAGTTAACCAATGACAGTTTACACTTGACAAATGAGAGTTAACAGTAAATATTAAAAAGATATTGTTGATAAATGACATTTCACAGTTGACAGATGACAGTTGCCAGTTGACAGTTGATAAATAATAAAGGATAATTGACAAAGGACAAATTACGTAACAGATTAGAGTTTGTTGATGACAGATTTAACTTAACGGATGACTGTTAATAAATGACAATTGCCGAAAAAATTGACAGATAATAATTATAAAAGTAATTAACACCTAACAGCTAACAGTTGACTCCAGGCATATAATATAGACAAATGATGAATTGACAGATGACACTTTACAGAATCAATAAACTATAGCGAGATGAGGATTGACAGTAAATAATTAAAAGATTATAGTTGACAAATGATAGATAAATGTTGTCAGTGGATAGTTTAAAATGATAGTTGACAAATGACAGTTTTTTAGTTAACGGATGATAAATAAGAGCTAAACTTTAATAGATAATAGTTAACAAATGACAGTTTACATTTGACAGGTGATAGACGATGATGATAGTTGACAAATGACTGTTGACAATTGGCAGCATTTGCAGATGACAGTCGATAAATTGATAAATAACAAAATACTTGACAGATGAGAGTTTGTTACAGATTATACTTAATATATAACTGTTGACAAATGACAAATGACAAATTGACAGATGATAATTATAAAAGAAAATAAACACATAACAGTTAACATGATATAGACAAACGATAAATGAACAAATGACTTGAGAGTTAACAGATGATGAAGTAATAAATTGACAGATAGTTATAAATGACAGATGGCAGTTGATAGTCACGTAATTAAAGAAATATTTTTGATTTTTGTGAGTTACGTGAAGGTAAACTTGATTAATTAAAAAGCACTAAAAACCTATAAAATATATGACAGTTGACAAAAGACAAAAAAAAACAAATTAACAGATGATAATTTGATAAGGCAATTTATACATAACAGTTAACAATTGACTCCTGACTTGACAAAAGTACGACAAATGAGAATTGACAAATGAAAAATTGACAGATGACAGTTAACAGATGACAACTTGCTAAACACTCGACACGAGAGATGTATGTGATGATGGAGAATTACAAGTTATTAAAGAAATATATGCCAGTTGACAAATGACAATTGACAAATGGTAAATGACAAATGAAAAATTGACAGATGATAATTATAGAAGGCAATTAACACATAATAGTTAACAGTTGACTTCTGACATATGATATAGACAAATCACAAATTAATAGATGGCAGTTGACAGATTGTCAAATGATTGACAGAACTGATGATAGAAAATTATAAGTTATTTAAGAAAGGTATAGATTATTTGTCAATTGTAGTTATTACACATAATCTATCGATAAACAATTGTCAGTAAGAAGTTGACAGTGAATATTTAAAATATAATAGATGACAAACTATACAGAAAAATTGTCAGTGAATAGATAAAAAATAATGGATGACAGTTGATTAATAAGAGATTAAATCTGAGAGATGATAGTTAACCAATGACACTTTACAGTTGATAGGCGAGAGTTAACAGGTTAAGGATGTTGTTAACAAATGACATTTCACAGATGACAGTTGGCTGTTGAAACATATGTGATGTTAGTTGACTAATGACAAATTACTTGACAAATAAGAGTTTGCTGATGACAGATATCACTTAACGAATTATTGCTGACAAATGACAATTGACAAATAAAAAAATGAAAAATGACAAATTGACAGATGGTAATTATAAAATGTAATTAACGCATAACTTTTAACAATTGACTTCTGACATATGATATAGACAAATGACGAATTGACAGATGACACTTGACAGAATCAATAAACTATTTCCAGATGAGAATTGACAGTAAATAATTATAAGATTATAGTTGACAAACAATAGATTAACGTTGTCACTGGATAGCTTAAAATGATAGTTGACCATGACTTTATTAATTATTAGAAAATAGTTAACAAATGACAGTTTACATTTGACAGGTGAGTTAACAGTGAATATTTAATTAGTTGATAAATGACTGTTGACAAGTGACAGTTACTATTTATCGATGATAGTTGATTAATTGACAAATAACAAAATACTTGACACATGAGAGTTTGTTGACAACAGATTACATTGAATACGTAACTATTGACAAATGACATATGACAAATTGACTGATGATAATTATAAAAGAAAATAAACACATAACAGAAAAGAATTGACAGATGACTAAATAACAAATTGACAGATACTTATAAATGACAGATGACAGTTGACAGTCATGAGTTGACAGTTAAGAGATGAGAGTTGACAGTGGAAACGTTAAAAAATAATACTTGTCGGATGACGTTTGACAAATTGTTGTTATTATACTTCATATATCGATAAACAATTGTCAGATAGGAGTTAACAGTGAATAATTAAAATATAACAGTTGACAAACGATGGATAAAAGTTGTCAAGGGATAGTTAAAAATAATAGTTAACAAATGACAGTTTAGAGATAATGGATGATAAATAAGAGATAGAATTTGATAGATGTTAGTTAAGCAATGGCAGTTTATAGTTAACAGATGAGAGTTAACAATATATATTTAAAATATGTTGTTGACAAATGACATTTCACAATTTTGTTAATTTTATTAATTTCCTAACTCAAAAATTTTATCTTTTGAATTTCTTTTTTATTCAAAAAGTTTTGTAATTAATTTTATTATAAACCGCGAAACGATAGGAATTAAAGTCGATATGTTTATGTAGGGTGGGTGGGTGGTCTCTATCCCACCCTCCAATCAGTAAAACATCTTTAAAGATTATTTGAAATATTTGTATGAATACATCTCTAAAAAATGCAATTATTTTGTGTTTATTTATATTTTACAACTTTTAATTAAAACCCTCGCTTATGTTTTACCGATTGAAGGGTGGGATAGAGGCCACCCACCTACCCTACATATACATGGTAACTTTAATTGTTACTTGTTGATGATTTTCCTGCTAAAAAGAATCAAACCCTTTATGTAATAAAAAATATAGCAGAATCAAAATTTAAGTTTTTATATAAATGACTTTCTATTGCTATTATTATCTAATTTAGATGTAAAGTCTACCCACCCATCATGCATCAAATTTTTACTAATTTCTACACTCAAAAATTTTACCTTTTGTGTTTCTTTTTTATTCAAAATGTTTTATAATTAATTTTATTTCAAACCGCGAGACTATCAGTAATTTAAATTTATATGTATATGTAGGGTGGGTGGGTGGCCTCTATCCCACCCTCCAATCAGTAAAACATCATCAAAGATTATTTGAAATATTTGTATGAATACATCTCTAAAAATTGCAATTATTTTGTGTTTATTTATATTTTACAACTTTTAATTAAAACCCTCGCTTATGTTTTACTGATTGGAGGGTGGGATAGAGGCCACCCACCCACTCTACATATACATGATAACTTTAATTGCTAATTGTTGATGATTTTGCTGCTAAAAACAATCAAATCGTTTATGTAATAAAAAATAAAGCAGAATCAAAATTTAAGTTTAAATATAAATGTCTTCCTATATCTATTAACTAATTTAAATTTAAAGTCTGCCCACCCATCATGCATCAAATTTTTACTAATTTCCACACTCAAAATTTCTACCTTTGGAATTTCTTTTTTATTCAAAAAGTTTTGTAATTAAATTTACTCGAAACCACGAGACAATCAGTAATTGAAATTTTTATGTATATGTAGGGTGGGTGGGTGGCCTCTAACCCACCCTCCAATCAGTAGAACATCATCAAAGATTATTTGAAATAGTTGTATGAATACATCTCTAAAAATTGCAATTATTTTGTGTTTGTTTATATTTTACAACTTTTAATTAAAACCCTCACTTATGTTTTACTGATTGGAGGGTGGGATAGAGGTCACCCACCCACCCTACATATACATGAAAACTTTAATTGCTAATTGTTGATGATTTTGCTGTTAAAAACAATCAAACCCTTTAGGTAATAAAAATAAAACAAAATCAAAATTTAGGTTTAAATATAAATGACTTTCTATAGCTAATCTTATCTAATTTAGATTTAAAGTCTGCCCACCCATCATGTATCAAATTTTTACTAATTTCCACACACAAAAATTATACCTTTTGAATTTCTTTTTTATTCAAAAAGTTTTGTAATTAATTTTATTATAAACCGCGAGACGATAAGGAATTAAAGTTTATATGTATATGTAGGGTGGGTGGGTGGCCTCTATCCCACCGTCCAATCAGTAAAACATCATCAAAAAATATTTGAAATATTTGTATGAATAAATCTCTAAAAATTGCGATTATTTTTTGTTTATTTATATTTTACAACTTCTAATTAAAACCCTCGCTTATGTTTTACTGATTGGAGGGTGGGATAGAAAACACCCACCCACCCTACATATACATGATAACTTTAATTACTAATCGTTGACGATTTTCCTGTTAAAAACCATCAAATACTTTACGTAATAAAAAATAAAACAAAATCAAAATTTAGCTTTAAATATAAATGACTTCCTATAGCTAATATTATCTATTTTAGATTTAAAGTCTGCCCACCCATAATGCATCAAATTTTTACTAAATTCCACACTCAACAATTATACCTTTTGAATTTCTTTTTTATTCAACAAGTTTTGTAATTAATTTTATTTCAAACCGCGAGACGATCAGTAATTGAAATTTATATGTGTATGTAGGGTGGGTGGGTGGCCTCTATCCCATCCTCCAATCAGTAAAACATCTTCCAAGATTATTTGAAATATTTGTATGAATACATCTCAAAAAATTGCAATTATTTTGTGTTTGTTTATATTTTACAACTTTTAATTAAAACCCTCGCATATGGTTTACTGATTGGAAGGTGGGATAGAGGCCACCCACCCACCCTACATATACACGATAACTTTAATTGCTAATTGTTGATAATTTTTCTGCTAAAAACAATCAAACTCTTTAGATAATAAAAAATAAAGCAAAATCAAAATTTAGGTTTAAATGTAAATGACTTCCTATAGCTAATATTATCTAATTTAGATTTAAAGTCTGCCCACCCATCATGCCTCAAATTTTTACTAATTTCCACACTCAAAAATTTTACCTTTTGAATTTCTTTTTTATTCAAAAAGTTTTGTAATTAATTTTATTTCAAACCGCGAGACTATCAGTAATTGAAATTTATATGTATATGTAGGGTGGGTGGGTGGCCTCTATCCCACCCTCCAATCAGTAAAACATCATGAAAAATTATTTGAAATCTTTGTATGAATAAATCTCTAAAAATTGCAATTATTTTGTGTTTATTTATATTTTACAAATTTTAATTAAAACCCTCGCTTATGTTTTACTGATTGGAAGGTGGGATAGAGGCCACCCACCCACCCTACATATACATGAAAACTTTAATTGCTAATTGTTGATGATTTTGCTGTTAAAAACAATCAAACCCTTTAGGTAATAAAAATAAAACAAAATCAAAATTTAGGTTTAAATATAAATGACTTTCTATAGCTAATCTTATCTAATTTAGATTTAAAGTCTGCCCACCCATCATGCATCAAATTTTTACTAATTTCCACACTCAAAATTTCTACCTTTGGAATTTTTTTTTATTCAAAAAGGTTTGTAATTAAATTTACTCAAAACCACGAGACGATCAGTAATTGAAATTTGTATGTATATGTAGGGTGGGTGGGTGGCCTCTAACCCACCCTCCAATCAGTAGAACATCATCAAAGATTATTTGAAATAGTTGTATGAATACATCTCTAAAAATTGCAATTATTTTGTGTTTATTTATATTTTACAACTTCTAATTAAAACCCTCGCTTATGTTTTACTGATTGGAGGGTGGGATAGAGGCCACCCATCCACTCTACATATACATGATAACTTTAATTGCTAATTGTTGATGATTTTTCTGCTAAAAACAATCAAATCGTTTATGTAATAAAAAATAAAACAAAATCAAAATTTAGGTTTAAATATAAATGATTTCCTATAGCTAATATTATCTAATTTAGTTTTAAAGTCTACCCACCCATCATTCATCAAATTTGTACTAATTACCAGGCTCAAAAATTTTACCTTTTGAATTTCTTTTTTATTCAAAAAGTTTTGTAATTAATTTTATTTCAAACCGCGAGACTATCAGTAATTGAAATTTATATGTATATGTAGGGTGGGTGGGTGGCCTCTATCTCACCCTCCAATCAGTAAAACATCATCAAAAATTATTTGAAATATTTTTATGAATACATCTCTAAAAATTGCAATTATTTTGTGTTTATTTATATTTTACAACTTTTATTTAAAATCCTCGCTACTGATTGGAGGGTGGGATAGAGGCCACCCACCCATCCTACATATACATAATAAATTTAATTACTAATCGTGGACGATTTTCTATCCCACCCTTCAATCAGTAAAACTTTTCCTTCCAATCTAACTTAATCTATTCATCTATTGTTTGTTCTTTTTTCTATCTGTTTTGAGTTTTTTTCAGTTCTATTAGATCATTAGTATATTTCAATTGGTATATATTTCTTCTCTGCCTCAAATTCTTCCATTTTTTTTTTATTTTATCTCTTTTGTCCCTTTTATCTCATATTAGAGATTACTAGATACATAGACTTGTAATTGAGAAAGGGTAAGAACTTTCTCGTCTAAAGAAAAGTAAATTGAAGATAGAAGAAGTCAAGGATAGACAAAAATAGGCAACAACATCTTATAAATAATTTCACTCTTGTTTACGCCTTGATCATCTTCATATGTCTTCATTTAAACTAAATATCGAGCATCTATTTTTGATAGGCCGTGAGGGTCGTTAATAAGTGAAGACGCTTCGAAGAATAGAAAAAAAAAAGATTGTGGTCCCATGCCTGGTAAACGTATTTTTAGAAATGTAGCACAATACCGCACGTATTCTTAACCGACGTGCGAGCGCCGCGACGCTCCGCAGACGTCAACAAACTGTTGTTGTGTTTATACGATTGTGCAATTAGTTGTTCGAGTGCGCGTCACACCGGACCGATGTTTATCAACAATGTCCCGTTGCGAAATCGTGATATTCAAGTGTGATCAGTGTAAAGGACGCGGTATTGCTCGTCGTAAGTAGGTACCCAAATTAAAAATTAGATAATTTTTGCTTTTTTCTATATAGTAAAATTATACTTTAAAAATATCAGCAGTTGGTAGGCCATTAAAGCAAAATCCCACTTTGTGTAGAAACTATGATTATTATTAGACCTAATTTAGTTTACTTAAGTATATGTTTATTGTTCAGAAAAATACGCTCAAAATTTTAGAGAGTTAATTGTCTGTTGTCATTATTAATGTTTTTATGTTTGAAAGCTATTTTGAACAGTAAATACTAGGAATGATAATTTTGAGCTTAAGCAAAAAACTTTAACTACTATGCAAAAATGTTCAAAATTTTTGGATTATTACTTCATAATCAAGTTCTTAATCAAAATTAATTGATTTTTCGTCAACTTGAATTTTGATCCGATTTGAAAAGTTTAAAGTGACTTCCTGCAAAATTTTCACTACTTCAAAGTTTATTGAAAAGCTCAATAACCTTGGCTTAAATTTATAAGGTACAGTGCAAACGCAAACCTGCATTATTAAATTAGATAAACCTTAAAAAACTTAAAACTGTGTACACTTTACAAAGTACTTGAACATTAATTAAACGAAATAAATGAATTTATTACTCGACGTAGTAATAATAAACTCATTCACGTCACACAATCCAAGCACATGTTCATCTCCTTCCTGTCTAAAACTCGATTCGGCCTTCTCGCATGTGTAAACACAATAAAATCACGATCATTTAATTCCGCCGAGTAAATACCAATAACGCGCGCCACAATAAAACGTTGGCTTAGGGGGGTATGGGGGTTGTTTGTGTGACGACCAGCAAGCACTTATGTCCGATTGCATTCGCGTTGCAGTTTATGTGCGTGTGTGGGGTGGGACGTCAGAAATCACATCTGGTGTCGTTCTTTGAAAGCGACCAATCGCTCCGAAAGGCATAAAAATGAACGACGCCGACGACGACGACGACAGGCCATTAATTTTAATTAGGACGTACGACTTCCAGATAAACCGTTTCTGGCCGGTGGCAACACGCGAGAGATAACCGCCCCCTCCCCCCTAGCAGTTCATTGTTGATGTTAATGGGACGCATTATTCGAGATTTTAAATATTACATCGGATGAGGGTCCTCGGACAGAAAGGAGCGTCCAGATTATCTCGTCTAATTTTATTACGAAATATTAACGCGTGCGTTTAATTGAAATTAGTTTGCAGCGACCACAGACAGCTGTTAACGACCAATAACTAACAATAATTCATTTACAAGAAAAAAAAGCATTCAAGTATTTAATTGGATCTTATTAATACTTGAAAACAAATAATAACAGATGACAGATGTCAGATGTCAAGTGACAGATGACAGATTACTAATGATAGATGACATTTATAGTTGACAGTTGATAGATGACTAATGACAGGTGATAGATAACAGATGACGGATAAATATGATTAATACAAAATAATAACAGATGACAGATGTCAAGTGTCAAATGATAGATGACAGATGTCAGGTGACAAATAACAGATGATAGATGATAGTTGAAAGATGACAGATGGCATATAACAGATGGCATATGATAGTTGACAGATGATAGATGTGACAAAGTAGGCATAATAGATGGAAGATAAGACAAGACAATTAATAAAAAACGGGTGATAACGAACGAAAAACGACAAATAACAGACAATTTATGAAAACAATAAATGATTACAGACAAAAGGTATGTACAGCAAATAACAGATGAGAACATATGACAAATAAAATGTAAGAAACGACAAATTATAATAATAATAAATGTGATATATGACACGATAAATGACAGTCTTGTTTTGGATTCTATTGTCAAATATAGACATGTATTAATTAACATGGAAAGTCTGTATACACATTGAATTAATAATGGATTTCAAATTACAGATGGCAGATGATTGTTGACAGTTGATAGATTGGAAATGTCAGTTGATAGATATAATAGATGACGAATGTACAGATCAACACATAAGAACTTATGAAGATAAACAAAAGAACAGATTATAGATGACAGATTACAGATAACAAGTGACATGTGATAATTGACGAATTAAATATTAATACAGATAACAAATGACAACTAACGGATTAAATTGTGTATTAATATTTGACGACATATGACATATGACAAATAACTAATGTCTAAGGAGAGCTAATACATAACAAAAGACAAATAATAGATACTCATCAAATCGACATGATAGATAAAGGATTTCTAATGACAGATGACGGATGATAAGTGACAGATGACAGATGACAGTTGACAGATAGCTGATGTTAGATGTCAGATAACAAATGACAGATGGCAGATGACAGACATGATGACAAATGAACAGATGAACACATAAACAATTAAACTTATGAACAGATGAAACTTAAACAAAAGAATAAATGATAGATGACAGATTACAGATAACAAAGGACAGGTGATAAATAACGAATAAAATTGTGTATTAATATTTGACAATATATGACAAAATCAAATAATGTCTGCTGATAGTTAATACATAACAAATGGCAAATAATCTATACTAAATGATAAATATCAAATGACAAATGACGAACCAAACAAGAAAAATGAACTAGTTTTATTATTTACTCTTCTGTTTTGCATTATTTTGCTAAATAATAGTCAGCTGACAGATAACAGCTGACAGTTGACAATTGACAGATGTCAAATGTCAGATAAAAAATGACAGTTGACAAATGTACACATGAACACATAAACAATTAAAGTGATGAACAAATGAAAGATAAACAAATGAACAGATGATAAAAATTTAGAAAACAAATAGATGGCAGATGACAGTTGACAATTGACATATGGCAGGTGTCAGATAAAAGATTACAAATGACAAATGAATAGATGAACAGTAGAAGTGATGAACAAATAAACAAATGGTAAATGAAGAATTAAAGAAGAAAAATTAATTAGTTTTTTTTTCTATTTTCTCTTCTGTTTTGCATTCTGTTCTTAATATAGACATTTAATACATAGAACGCTGACATATGGCCGATGTCAGTTGACAACGGATAGATGGCAAATGTAAGATGACAGATGATAGATGATAATTTAACAGATTAGGAGATAAACAGTTGAAGTGATGATCGAAATGAACAGATGATAAATATATAAAAAGCTGCTAGATGACAGTTGACAATTGACAGATGTCAGATAAAAGATGACAAATGAACAGATAAACAATTAAGGTTATAAACAGATAAAAGATAAACAATTAAATTAATGATAAATCACAAATAAAAACTACTAAATAATAAATATCAATTGACAGATGACAAATAACGAAGTAACATGAAAATTTACCTAGATTTTTATTTACTTGTTAAATCGTGGCATTTAATATATAGACAACTTACACATGGCAGATGCCAGTTGACAGATGTCAGATGACAGATGGCAGATGACAAATGGAGAGATGAACAGATAAACAGTTGTTTAAATGTTTAACAGATGAAAGACAAACAAATGAAAAGATGATAAATATATAGAAAGTTGACAGATGACAGTTAACAGGTGGCAGTTTAAAGATGACAATTGATAAAGAAACAGATTAACCGATAAACAGTTGAACTGATTAACAGACGAAAGATAAACAAATAATAATTCACAAATAAAAAATTACTAAATGATACATATTAAATGACAGATGACAAATGGCGAATTAAACAAGAAAAATCAACTAGTTTTTAATTTACTCTACTGTCTGTAGAAAGCTGACAAATGACAGATGCCAGTTGACTATTCACAGATGGCAGATGACAGATGATAGATGACAGATGACGAATGAACAGAGAAACAGATAAACAGTTAAAGTGATGAAAAGATAAAAGATAAACAAATGAACAGATGATAAATATATAGAAAACTGACAGGTGGCAGATGGCAGTTAGCAATTTACAGATTGACAGATTGAAGATGACAAAAGAACAGACGATCAGATATACAGTTGAAGTGATGAACTGATAAAAGGTAAACACATGAACAAATGACAAATAAAAAATACTAAATGACAGATGACAAATAATGAATTTAACAAAAACAAATGAACTAGATTTGAATTTACTCTTCTGTTCTGCAATATGGGAAATTAATATATAGAAAGCTAACAGATGACAGTTGACAACTAATAGATGACAGATGTCAGATAAAAGATGAACAAATGAATAGACAAAAAATTCATAGAAAGGTGACAGATGACAGATGACAGTTGACAGAAGTCAGATGAAACATGACAGATGACAAATGAACAGATAAAAAGATAAACGGTTTAAGTGATAAACAAATGAAAGATAGACAAATAAACAGATAATAAATATATAAAAAGCTGACAGATGCCCGTTGATAATTGACAGATGTCAAATAAAAGATGATAAATGACAAATAAACAGATTAACCGGTAAACAGTTAAATTAAATAACAGATGAAAGATAAACAAATAAACCCATAATAAATAACAGATAAAAAAAACTAAGTGATAAATATTAAATGAGAGATTAAAATGAATTAATTAATTACTCTTCTAATTTGCTTTCTTTTGCTAAATATGGGCACTTATTATGAAGAAAGCTGACGATCGCATATGACAGTTGACAATTGGCAGATGACAGATGCGGATGAAAAATGACAGATGAACAAATGAACAGATAAACAGTTGAAGTGATAAACAGATGATAAATGAACATATAAACAGATAATAAATATATAGAAAGCTGACAGTTCGCAGATGAAATATGACAGATGACAGCTGACAGACAAACAGATGATATATGACAGATGACAGGTTACAGTGTGACAAGTGACAGGTGAAGAATGACGAATTATACAGGGTGACTGACGAAAAACCTTTGGTGCTGTATCTCGCTTATTTTCGATCCGATTTGAATAAATAAAACATCAAATTAAATGATTTTTAAAAGACTTTAATATGAACTGTACTGATATTTTTTTTGCATCCAGTTTTTGACAAAAGACGATCAACTTTTTTTTTTCAAATTGCACTGTATATTAATACTTAGTGACATAGCAAATGAGAAATAATAGATAGCATAGGATACATTTCTAATGACGATTTAATTTGTATTTCATTAGTATAATTGCTATCAAAAAAAGAAGAAAATACGGTCCTTAATGTTTTACAAGAAAAATTATTTATATTTTCTTTTATTCTTTTGTTTAACAATATATTATATTGATACATACAAATAGACGTACAGCAGATCGACAGATAACAAATAGCAGATGACAGATATCAGGTGACAGATGACACAAAACAGACGACAGGTAACATATGATGCACAGGATGACAGATGATAGATGATAGTTGACAGATGAGAGATGACAGATGAACAGGCAACAGATGACAGATGAATGACAGATAAAAAATGACAGATAAACATATGAATAGTGACTAATAAAAGATAACAGATGACTAATGACCTATAAACAGATAAACAGATAACAGATCAATGGTGACAGATAATAGATGAACAGAAAACAGATGACAGATTACAGATGACAAGTGACAGGTGATAAACGACGAATCATGTATTTATACTTAGTGACATGACAAATAATATATGGCAGATGATACATAACAGTCGACAAATAACGAATTCAATTGTGGATTCATACTTGACAACATATCACAGATTATAAATGACTATTTATACTGCTAATATATAACAAATGGTAAATGATAGATAGGAATAATACATATTAAATGACAGATGACAAATGACGAATTAAATTTGATTTATTAATAAAATTACTATACAAGTAATTACAGAAAAATCTAACAATGTTCGATGTTTTACAAGAAAGATTAACTAGATTAAGCATTAAATTGATAGATAACAGATAGATGATAGATAACGCATGACGAATGATAGATGACAAACGACAGCTGACAGATTGCAGATAGCAAATGACAGATGACAGAATAGAAATGAACTGATAAACAGATGAAAAATAAATACATGAACAGACGATATGTGAAAGTGTTACATAACGAAGCAAATTATAATTAAATAACAGATTCCATCTGTCAGATAAGAGATATCAAATACCGGATTAAAGTATATACAATTATTACTTAACATATGACAGATGTCAAATGATCAAATGACAAATGGTAGATGACAGATAGCAAATAACAAATAAATAAATAATAAATAAACAGTTAAACTGATAAACAGATAAAAAGAAAATAAATAAACAGATTATATGTTAAAGATAACAGATGACTAGTGACAGATGATAAATAACGAATCAAGTATTAGATAACAAATAACAGATGATAGATGACAGATGATAAATAACGAATTAAATTGTGTATTATTAATACTTAATGACATATGTGTTTAGACATAAATGGATTACATATGGTATCTGACAAATGACAGGTGACAAATGATAAGTGACGATTAATGACTAATGACAAATAATAAACGATAGTAATGAAGGCAGACAGATAAAAATTGACAGATGATAGATGTCACATTATACAGTAAATATCAAAAGACAAATAATAAATTATAGATAATATATGACAACAAATTAAATTGTATATTCGTAACACTTGGTGTAACATGTGACTAATTAATAATGAATGATAGATAATAAATGACAGATAATATATGATAATTGACAGAAGACAGATGACGGAAGACAAATTATAATATATGACTTATGACAGGTGATAAATGACAGATGACAGTTGACAGATGACAGATGACAGATGGCAGATGTTAGATGATAGGTGACAGATGACAGGTGATGATAGATTATCTAAAACAAATAAAGAATCAAATGATATATTAAAAAAGTTTAAATAAAACATATAAAGTGAACGCCGACATCATACAAGAATTGATATATTATTTATATTTGGCGAAATATGACAAGGAAAAAAATGACAGGTAACAAGTGACAAATAATAAATGGCAGATAATGAATAACCAATTTAATTAAATTAAAACAAACCCTTAATTATTAACAAATAATGGATAGCATATGATGACGATTTAATGTCAGATGACATATGTTTGAATACTTTTTAAATTACAACAATTTAATTTATATTATATTATATTTGTATTGCTGTTATTTTTAATTTGTACACTTTTTAATATTTTAATGTTATTGTACAGTTGTATTCTTATGTTGTAATGGCCTTCCGTAAATAAATAAATAAATATTAATACTTGGTAACATATAACTAATAACAGATGACATATGGCAGTTGACAGATGAGAGATGACAGAAGGCAAATGATAATTGACACTTTATATATGGCATATGATAGATGACAAATCACAGATGATAGATGCCAGATGACAGATGACAGATTCATGATGACAAATGACAAAAGACAAATGATAATTGAAACTTTAGGAATAGCATAGGCAAGATGATGATTAATAAATTTAATAACAGATGATAAATGACAGATGATAGATGACAGGTGACAAATTACAAATAACAGATCACTTATGATAAATGACACATGACAAATGACGAATTATATGGTATATTACTTATATAAATTATATTACTAATTTTAAATTACATTAAAACAAATTATTGATTATTGACAAATAACAGATAGCATATAATAAATATTTAAATAAATATGTCAGATTAGACAGATGTTTGATAGTAATTTACACATGCAATAAATTAATGTTTATATTCTCAACACTTGGTTACATATGACTAATGACTGATGAGTAATGAAAGGTGACAGATGAGACATGGCAAATGATGACAGATGATAGGAGTAAGAAAATAAATGATTGACACTTTACATGTGGCATAGGGCAGATGACAAATAACAAATTAAATTGTATATACTTAATACTTGGTCGCAAATGTCAGGTAACAGATGACAGATGATATATGATAGATGATAGATGATATATGACAGATGATGTCATAAATCTGGTGATGATAGATTACATAAAACAAATGAAATATATTTTTAATATTGAGTAAAATATGACAGAAAAAATTGACAGTGACAAAAAAATAAGAAATAACAAATGAAAGATAAAAAATAAATTAAATTTCATTAAAACAAAGGATTGATTAAAGATAACAGATAATATATGATAAGTATTTAATGTCAGATTATAAATAACAGATGTTTTATAATAATTTAAGTGACAACCAATTAAATTATATATGTTAGTACTTAGTTACATATGACTAATGACAGATGATAAAAGAAAGTTGACAAATGACAGGTGACAGGTGATAGATGGCAGATGATAAATTACTGATGATATATGTCAGATGATAGGTGATGGTAGATTATATAAAATAAATGACAGGTGACAAATGATGTATTATTAAATATGACAAAAAAAAATGCAGATGACAAGTGACAAATTAATAGATAGATAGATATATAACAGATGGCAGATAATAAATAACCAATTAATTTAAAAAAAATGATTGATTAAAGACAAATAATAGATAGCCTATGAAAAACATTTAATGTCAGATTATAAATGACAGAGGTTTGTTAATAATTCACAAATGACAACGAATTAAATTATATATTCTTAGTACTTGGTAGCATATGACTAATGACAGATGGCAAATGATAGATGACAGATGACAGATGATATATGATAGGTGACAGATAACACCCAACAGATATCAGATTATAGATGATAGATGAGTAATAAAAGATGACAGGTGACGAATGCTAAATAGGTAATGACTAATTATAAATAATATAAATATATAATATAACTGGAAGATAATAATTATTATATCACATTATGGTAAATAATAAATAACAAAAAGTAATACACATTTACAAACGATGGATTAAATTGTATATTTTCAAAACTTGATAACATAACGCAGATGACAGATTACAAATAACGAATTAAGTTATCCTTTAACTGACATCTTCTAACTATCATCTATTATCTGGAAATTGTCATCTGCCATCTATCAACTATCGTCTATAAACTGTAGTCTGTCAATTGACATTTGTCATATACTGTCATCTGGAAACTGCCAGCGTCAACTGTCATCTGTCAATGATAGAAGATTAATGACAGGTGACAGATGATACATGGAAAATTATAGATTGCAGATGGTAACAGATGACAGGTGTAAGATTACAGATGAAATTATGAAATTTAACAGATGACATTTAACAAATGACAGATGATACATGATATATGACAGATGTCAGATGATAGATGTCATAAGTCTGGTGATGGTAGATTACAAATGACAAGTGACAATTGACGAATTAAATATATTTTAATGTTTGGTAAAATATGACAATTGATGACAAATTACAAACGACGAATTAAGTTTTCTGTTAACTGTCATCTATTATCTACCTATTTTCACCTGGAAATTGTCAACTGCCATATGTCAACTATCATCAATGAACGGTAGTCTGTCAATTGACATTTGTCATATACTGTCATCTGGAAACTGCCAGCGTCAACTGTCATCTGTCAATAATAGAAGACTAATGACAGGTTACAGAAGACACATGGCAAATGATAGATGGCAGATGGTGACAGATGACAGATGAAATTTGACAGATGACAGTTGTCATCAGTCTGGTGATGGTAGATTACATAAAACAAATGAAAAGTGACAAATGACGAATTAAATATATTTTAATATTTAGTGTAATATGAAAACAGTGACAGGTTACAAATGACGAATTAAGTTATCTGTTAACTGTCATCTTTTAACTGTCATCTATTATCTACCATTTGTCACCTGGAAATTGACATCTGCTATCTGTCAACTATCATCTATAAACTTTAGTCTGTCAACATACTGTCATCTGAAAACTGCCAGCGGCAACTGTCATCTGTCAATGATAGAAGACTAATGTCAGGTGACAGATGACACATGGCAATAATGAGAGATAAAATTTGACAGATGACAGATGATACATGATATGTGACAGACGAAAGATAATAAATATCATGATATATAAGAGATGACAGATGTCTAGTGATGGTAGATTACATAAAACAAATGACAAGTGACAAATGGCGAATTAAAGATATTTTAATATTTGGTGAAATATGAAAAAAATGACAGTTTACAAAAGACGAATAAAGTTAATTGTTAACTGTCATCTTTTAACTGTCATCTATTATTTACCATTTGTCACCTGGAAATTGTCATCTGCCATCTGTCATCTACTATCTATGAACTGTTGTCTGTCAATTGACATTTGTTATTTACTACCATTTGGAAACTGACATCTGCCAACTGTCATCTGTCATGATACATGATATATGAGAGATGATAGTTGACAAATGTCATAAGTCTGGTGATGGTAGATTACATTAAACAAATGACAAGTGACGAATTATATATATTTTAGTAATTGGTGTAATATGAAAACTATGACAGGTTACAAATGACGAATTAAGTTATCTGTTAACTGTCATCTTCTAACTATCATCAATTATCTGCCATTTGTCATCTGCCATCTGTCAACTATCAACTGTCGCCCGTCAATTGACATTGGTCATTTACTGTCATCTGGAAACTGCCATCTGTCGACTGTCATCTGTCAACTGCGATCTATATCAACTGTCGTCTCTCAACTGTCATTTGTTATTTATTATCTGTCACTTGTCAACTGCTATCTATGAACTATTGTGTGTCAACTGTCATTTGCCATTCTCTATTTGTCATCTGTCAACTGTCATTTGTCATTCTCTATTTGCCATCTGTCAACTGTCATCTGTCATTTATAATATGTCAATTTTATCCATCAATGCATATTATTGATACTTGCTAACAACAGATGACACATAAAAAGAAACGGCTAGTAAATTACAAAAAATCAATGACCAATGTCAAATGACAAATGAAATATAATACATAAATAATATATTATAAACAGTTATGTTTATGGTTGACTAATGACAAATACCAGATGAAAAATAAGAAATTGTATTGTATACGAGTGATAAAAAATGAAAGGATATAAATGGTTCCATAATAAGAAACAAATTATATCGTATATTATCAAAACTTAATGATATAAGTCAAATGATAAATGACAGCTGAAAATGATACATGATAACTAATAAGATAATGGTACGTAATAGGTGACAGATGACAACTGACAGGTGATTAATTAAATTGTTTATTATTAAAACTTTTGATAACATATGACAGATAATAGCAAATATCAAATGACAGAGAAATTATAGATACCAAATAATGAATTGCATATTATTGATATTATATTGTTAATAAAATATGACAAATAATGAATTTCTAATGAGAAATTATGTGCAATAAATGTCAGATGATAAATAATTAATAATTAAATATTTATCTAGTATTAAATAAGTGACAAAATAAATCTGTCAAATAGCAAATGACATATTTGTGACAGATGACAAAAATTACAAATAATATATGTTTACTGACAGTTGCCAAATGATAAGTGACAAATGAGAAATAACGTATGACAGTTGACAAATGGCAGATACTTTTTTTGTTTTAATTTGAACAAATACAAAATTATATTACTTTTAACATCTGTAATTTCTTCAAAAAATAAAAGTATTCTATTTAATGAAAAAGTTGGGATTTTTGGCAATATGCGATCATCAAACTCCATAAAAACTAAGTATATTGTAAATATAGAATCTTGGCTCAATACTCCAATAAACGACAAAAACAAATAATAAATTATGGTTTCTGACTTTTTTGAAAGTGAAAGATAATGAAGCAATCCTTTACACCTGCCAGCTTGCCCAATTATCTATAACTTTTGAAACGATTGCAATTTTTAAAATTAGTTATTCATAATGGCAATGAGATTTTTCTTGGCATGTCGCCTAACGTATTGTATTATATCCAATAAATTATCGTGTGTGGTGGGCCAAAATTGTAGGTAAAGTAACAGGTGTACACTAGTAAATATATAAAGGTAAGAAAGAAAATTAATAATAGCAAGTACAATGTTTTTCTTCAAGTAATTTACTTTAATTTAAATATTAGAAGTAAACCAACATGAAATGAATGTTTTAGTATTTTAAATATTGCTATTTTTCTAATATTATGTATTATGTTTGTACTATGGTATTTACCGCCAATAAACAAATACAAATACAAATACAAATTATTACATAGTTACTGAATGAAATTTACTTTCTAAGGAGTGTAAATTAAATTCACATAATAAATCTTACAATCAATTTTTAATTGCAGTTTTAAGCCTTTTAATAATAATAATATCTCTTTATTTTCAAGGTGTCATTTACATCTACAATTTATTCAATTTCAAACTTTAATATTTTATTAATGACTATTAAAAATTCAAGTAAAACAAACACAGAACATTTAATATTCCTCGACAACAACCTTACAAATATTTTATACTGATCTATGAGCCTGCGATTAATGCGAATATCACCGTATTTATAGATACTAGGCCTTAATGCCCCTGTTGATAGAGCGTTGGACTTAATCTTCAAACTAAGTGCGTTCAAATGATGTTAAAACTAATATTGCTATCAAATTACTGTAATTTGAGTGGAAGAACATATTTAGTTGTGATCTCCACGCGTGCTTCTGATGGACAAAATTTATTTTTATGTGTATTATTTAAGATAGAAGGATAAAGATAAACAAATAATTAAATTACACTTGTTTAATGCTTGAAGCCATAAGTTTGTGATACATCTTGAATCAGGAACTTTAAATGAAAATACACTTCATCATATGAATACTGTGTGTGATATCAACGAAGTGTATTTTCATTTAAAGTTCCTAAATTACACTTGTTTATGAAACTCTAGTGCTTTGATTTCTTGAAAACAATGCCTATAATTGGATACAGTGACAGTTTGTTATGAATCGAGAAATCAATTACCAAACCTCGTGCACAATCTCGCAGGAATTTTCCTTCTTTTTTTTTCATTTAATAACGATACAATACATAATTAATATCAATATTAATTAACATTATATAAAAGTGTGAATAGAAACCGATGCAGTGGCGCGCTCACACACTTTCGTGGCGCGCATCCGGTGAATTGTGGACTTTTGCGCAAATCGCCGTCGCGGCATCCAAACAATGGCACCCTCCTCCCACACATGATCACTTTTTATTATTAAATTAGCTAATGTAATCGATTTTCCTTTTCTTCTTCCTGCGAGTTCAAAGACCGATTCTTTCACGCCGGATTAGTTTAACTTAATTGGTCGCTATTTCTGACATGTGTTCGCGAGATACACACACACGCAAGCACACGCACACAGAGAAACACACACGCGTAAACAGAACAGACAGACGGACAGAAACGGGCGTCGTTCGTCAGTTTAGTAGTTTTCAAAAAGTGTGCGCCACTCATCGTGTCCTAATTCGTAATATATTAGTCAGTGCGCGAAAAATTGAAATCCTTTAAAATTGTAATTGAATGATAAAAAAAGTGATTTGTTATAGTTATTTAATGGTGAAATTTAGTGGATTAAAATTATGGTATGTATTATGGTTTTAAAATAATCTAGCTAAAAGTGTTGATATTGAATTACATATAAGGTAAATAAAACACCTTAACTATATTTTTTTTTATTTTTACATTATCTGTATAGATTAACACTAGACAATAAATTACAGATATAAATTCTTTTGTAAAGATAAGAAGCATGAGTATTCCTAAATTAGAGGCTTGGGGTAAACAAGATCTACATGTATAGTTACCTAAATAGGTATAAATTTTAAAGTTAAATTCATCAACTTCTTCGACAAAATCTACATTATTTAAGGAATGTAAATGTAAATAATTGCATAAGTTAGGGTAATTGACATACCTTAAATCATATCTTTATACTGCACGTATTTAAAAGAAAATTAGAAAAGTGGACTTCTTAATGTTACAAATGTCATAAAAGAATTTAGTGTTTAAATTTAAATATTATAATGTTTGCAAATATATCAGATTTCAGATTTTAGATTACAACATTCGTTTAGAGCTTGTGCCACCTTTCGAGTCATTTCAAATACTTCAGATTATTGATGATTAAAGAAAAGTTCAGTGATTAGGCTTAGGTTTAATTGTATATTATTAATACTATTATCAAAATTAGAACGGAAAATAATTTCTATAAGAATTTTTTTTTACGTAATATGAAATATAAATCAGATTACGATTAATATGTAAATAGAGAAACACATCATCATTTTTTATGTTCCTTTATATTTTACAACTTTTAATTAATACTCTCGCTTATGATTTACTTAATTAAGGGTATAATAAAATCCACCCACCCACCATTCATTTACATGATAACATACTAATCGTTGATGATTTTGCTGCTTACAAACCAATAAAACCTTGTGTGTCATAAAAAATAAGCATTATCCAAATTTATGTTTAAATACAAATGACCTTCTGTAGCTAATCGTATCTAATTTAGATTTAAAGCCCGCCCACCCATCGTGCATGAAGATTTTATTAATTTCCTCACTCGAAAATTTTACCTTTTGAGTTTCTTTTTTATTCAAAAACTAATAATTAATTTTACTCCAAAGCGCGAGATGATCGGTAATTGAAATTTATATGTACATGTAGGGTGAGTGGGTGGCCTTTATCCCACTCTCCTATCAGTAAAACATCATCAAAAATTATTTGAAAAATTTGTAGGAATAAATCTCTAAAAATTGCAATTATTTTGTGTTTATTTATATTTTACAACTTTTAATTAAAACCCTCGCTTATGTTTTACTGATTGGAGGATGTGATAGAGGCCACCCACCCACCCCACATATACATAATTACTTTAATTGCTAATCGTTGATGATTTTGTTGCTAAAAACAATGAAACACTTTATGTAATAAAAAATGAAACAAAATCAAAATTTAAGTTTGAATATAAATAACTTTCTATAGCTAATCTTAAATAATTTAGATTTAAAGTCTGCCCACCCATCGTGTTTAAAATTTTTATTAATACTCACTCAAAAATTTTACCTTGTGAATTTCTCTTTTATTCAAAAAGTTTTGTAATTAAATTACTCCAAACCATGAGACGATCAGTAATTGACATTTATATGTATATGTAGGGTGGGTGGGTGGCCTCTATCTCTTCCAATCAGTAAAACATCATCAAAGATTATTTGAAATAATTGTATGATTACATCTCTGAAAATTGCAATTATTTTGTGTTTGTTTATATTTTACAACTTTTAATTAAAACCCTCGCTTATGTTTTACTGATTGGAGGGTGGGATAGAGGCCACCCACCCACCCTACATATACATATTAACTTTTATTGCTCATTGCCTCCCGGTTTGCAATAACTTTAATCACAAATTTTGATATATTATTAATGTGATCAATAAAGTTAAGATGACAGTCAAATAAGACTCCAAGATTTTGGAATTGCGTTATAATCTCAAGACCGGTTCCTTCAATATTATAATTGAATAAAATAGCGTTTGCGACAATATGAAACTACGCAGCATTTCTTGATATTTAAGCTAAGTTTATTGGAATGGCATCATCAAGGCAATCAATTGTGTTCATAAATAAAATAAAAAATAAATTCGACCCTTGAGGAACACCAGGCGAACTATGAAACAAATACTACTTTAAACCACTATAGTGAATATAATTAGACCTGTTTTCAAGATGATATAAACTTTATTTACTGAGAAATGAACCCAGAAGCACCAAGCTTTATTAGTAAAATATTATGATCAATTGTGCCAAACGCACAACAAAAGTCCGTGTAAATAACATCGGTCTGCAATCGTTTATCAATAGCTTTGCTAATATGTTAAGTAATAACAGCCAGGTTAGTGGTCGTCGATCTACCTGATAGAAACCCATGCTGATTAGGAGATATATATTTGTGAGTATGGTGATAAATATGATTATAAATGACATGCTAAAATACTTTAGCAAAGTTAGATAAGATGGCTATAGGCCTGTAATTCTGCAGATGTGCCGATACACCTCTTTTGACAATTTGAATTAATGACCGCTATAATCCATACATCAGCAATTATTGCTGTATGAAGAACTAAATTAAATATGATACATAAGAGCTTGGCTAGTATATATTTGCAATCTTTTAGAAGGATTTTATCATCATCATCACAAATAGATGAATTCTTTAATCTACTAATACTCTTAATTACTTCATCCACAGTAATATTAGGTACAGTGTTTCACTGAGTGAAAAAAAAAAACATTCATTCATGTCGAAATACTTTTGGGGTGGTAGATTTTAGAAAATGCGAAACCATCCACAATATCTTGTGGCGATGATAGACTTTTGCCATTGTACCACATCAGATTAGAATTTCTAACTAAATAATTGAGTGTGTGAAGATTATTATAATTAGTAATAAAAATAATTCTGTCGAAGTATTAGCTAGAGAAGTAGTTGTTTCAAATTAATTTGTTTTGTAATCTTAGTAAGACTCATTGTTGTAGATTCACGAAATATTTTCGTATTTTTAAATTTATTAATAAAAACTGTTGAAGAAAGGATATACTTTTAACCACTAATCAGATTAGAAATTCTTGAAGTGCCTTTTCTTTTCCGCACAAACTGCCAAATGTCCTTAGGTTTACTTTTAAAATTATTTTCAATGCATAATCTGGGATTTGGTTAGAGTCCGCAATCTTTGAAATACAGAGCGATAGAAAAATGAGTTAGAGGATTTCCATTTTCGATGGTAGTGAAGCTTTAATTTAATGTTCCTTTTCATATCTGCCGTAAACCATGGTGAAAAACGGTTAGTTCTTCTTACATTATATAACGACACGTGCTTATTATAATCCATCTCAGGTATAAATTCAGACCTTCAGTCGATTATATTTCATTCTTGTGTCAGTTGCCGTACATGCCTGAATAAGATATTTATATTTCATTATATTTATTTTAGTAAATGTTTTTATTTGTATCTAAAATCAATGTTATAATCAAGCTGTACTGAAGAGATCGAAATATCGAAACACGTGTCTGCAGATGGTTATAAACTTGAATGCTTGATTTTTTAATTGAATTTAATGAAATCAGTTTAAATTTAATTTTTGTTCATAATTTTTCATGTTATCATTTATTACTTTATTCAACAGAAATAATTTCATTCAAATTTGTAACACGCAAATTAATTTTGTATCATTCAATGTGTGTCGAGGTATTAGCTACAGAAGTAGTTGTTTCAAAATTAATTTGTTTTGTAGTCTTAGTAAGACTCATTATTGTAGAATCACGAAATGTTTTCGTATTTATAAATTATTATTTAATTTTCTACAACGAACTAAAGGATTTTAATACATTTTATTAATACATTTTAAAGTTAAATTTATCAACTTCTTCGACAGAATCTACATCATTCTAGGAACTAATCTAAGTGTTATGTAAATCATTGAATAAGTTATGGTAGTTAACATTCCTCAAATAATATCTTTATACTAGAAAGAAAATTAGAAAAGTGGACGTGTTAATATTACAATTGACGTAGAGTATAAATTTAACTTCGTTTCATTGCGAAATATTCTAATATTTTCAAATCTATTATCATTTTACATTTAAAATTTCCGCATTGGTTTCGAGTTTGTGTCTCCTTTCGGGTCATTTCAAATAATAATAATAATTTATTCATGTTTTATCAAAACATGAATAAATTACATTCGTCATATATAACAGTGTGTATAAAATTAATTGCAATAAAAAATGGACATTACAAACAATTTGAAATAAACACAATAAAAGTAAATAGAATACAATAAAAGTCAATAAATTAATACGGTATATACTTTCTTCACTGCACTCTTGATGAAACGAAATTATAATATTAGGTAATTTCAAATTAAAACACTTGTTTAGTTTCATATTGTAATATTCAGTTTCCTGACACGTGTTTCGGTCAATGACGACCATTCTCAAAGGAATTACAAAAATAACTTGAGAATGGTCGTCATTGACCGAAACACGTGTCAGGAAACTGAATATTACAATATGAAACTAAACAAGTGTTTTAATTTGAAATTACCTAATATCAATAAATTAAACTTAAATTGCATAAAATAGTAAATAATTAATAAACACTTTAGTACATACATATTAATATTTTAAACCTTCAGATCTATTAGAAATGCATTCATCAATTCTAATAAATGCTTTCCTTGCGAGAAATTATTTTATTACTTTTTTAAAATCATTATAGGACATAGCTTTCACTACAAAAATATTTAATATACTGCCTGCCTAAGTTCATTATACATCATTATTCACAATTGAAAAACGTTTTAATTACTTTCCCTATATAGTATATATAGGGGGAGTATTGTTTTCGTGATTTTTTTTTCAAAAATTTTTTTTGCGGAAATATCCGTTTTGGGGTCCCCTGAGTCCAAAACACTAATTTCTGGAAAAAAATGGTGATGTGGCCATCATAGTACTTTCCCTATATTTTTCTAAAAAACTATGAGGTTTACGCAAAAATATTATTCTGCATAATATGTGTACTTTTGAATTCTCTACAATTATTTGTTATATAAATTTTATGTAACTCCAACAGTTTATTAGCGATTGACAACAAATGTCAAAATTTTCAATTTTTATTTTTTTTTCTCAAAAGTTAAGAGATTTATGAAAAATAAATTCAAATAAAACTTGTTTAGATTATTATTACCTTTAACTTTTATTTGAACCGTTTTTTTTAATTTTTCATATTTAGAAAAATATTACCAAAAAACCAGAAAACGCCTCGAGTAAACACCCACTTACGGTTAATGAATGTTTACCAAAAGCTTTTCAGTTCCAGTATTTAACGAAAAAATCTGAAGTTTAAAGTTTCATTTTAATCGGATTATTCGGTTTTGAGTAACAGCGCCCACAGACCCACATATTCACGAAAACATTATTACTCAAATGGTGATGTAGCCATCATAATACTTTCCCTATATTTTTCTCGGAAACCATAAGGTTATTCTTAATAATTTGCTCAATTTTGAATTCTTCACAATAACTTGTTATATAAATTTCATTTAGTTCCTATAGTTTATTAGCAATAAGCAAAAAATTGTATAAAAATTTATATCAAGAACTTTACAAAACAATGTTTCAATGAAACTTTTTCAGTTTTTCATTCTCTTTAACTTTTGTTTGAAAAGTTATATCTTATTTTTCAAAACTTCTTAAATTTCAAAATTTGTTTGAATAAATCTATTAAATTTTGAACAAATGTTAAGTTTATTTACGTTTTACAACTTTTAATTTAAACCCTCGCTTATGTTTTACTGATTTGAGGGTGGGTTAGAGGCCACCCACCCACCCTACATATACATATTAACCTTAATTACTGACCGCCTCGCGGTTTGAAATAACTTTAATTACAAAATTTGAATAAAAGAAAATTGTTAGAAGTAAAATTTTTGATAAAAAAATGGTTGCGACCGTTACTACGTGGTAATCCATACAAATTATTAAAATTTTAGAGCTTCCAATAAAATTTTCACAGTTTAGAAAGCGGGTAGAATTAAAAAATCTTGAAACCTAGAGAAAAAATTAGTGGAAATTTCTTGAATTCTTGAAAAAGTAAGTCTAGATTCTAGAAAAAGAAATTCTAAAAAATCTAGGGCCTCAAGAAAAATCTAGATTTCTACAAACAAATTTTTAAAAAGTTCTAGAGCCTCCAAGAAAATCTTTGCAATCTTATAAGATAAGAAGATAACCTTGAAATCTGGAGGAGAAATTTCTGGAAATTTCCTGAACCCTTGGAAAAAATTTCCAAATAAAAATTTTCTAAAAAATTCTAGAGCCTCCTTAAACGTTCTCGAAAATAAGAAAAGATTTGTAGGAGAAAATTTTCTAGACCCTCCAAGAAAAATTCCGCAATTTATAACTTTCTAAATAATTTTATAGCTTCTAGTTGAAACAAAATGTTGAATTCTAGAGATGTAATTACTGAAATTCATCTGAATTCTTGAAAAGGAGAGGAAATTAAAAAACATTTAGAGGCTGAAAGAAAATCTTCGCAATTTATAAGAAAAGTTGAAAAAAAAATTAATTAAAAAGTTATTGGCCATTTTCTAAACTCTAAACTTTTAGAAAAAAAATCTAGAATGCCTCAAGGAAAATCTTTGCAATTTAAAAGACGACTTCAAAAAAAGAATCTTGAACTCTAAAGAATAAATTGCTAGAAATTTCCTAAACCCTCGAGAAAATAATCTAGACTTCTAGAAGTAAATTCTAAAAATTCTAGAGCCTCAAAGAAAATCTTTGCGATTTAGAAGACAAGTTGAAAAAATCTTGAAATGTGGATAAGAAATTACTACAAATTTCCCGAGTCCAGATTTTTAAAAACAAATTTTCAAATTCAAATTGATACAATAAAAATCAAAAATTCGTTATTATTATTTTTTTACTATTTTAGCTATAAATCTTTAAATAATAATGAAATTACGAAAAGTCTTTAAATAATAAATTATAAGCAACGAAGAGAAGTAAAAATGCTAAATATTTAACTTTTTACAGCACGGATGGATTTAAAAAAAAATTTCACGAAATGATTTCTAACATCAACACACAAGTTCATAGACAAAAAATCAAAAATTTAATTTTCAATTCTTTTTCAGTATTTTTACAATTACTATTTACAGGATGGACGGATTGTAAAAATTCTTTTACGAAACGATTGCTGACATACAATTCAAATTGATAGAATAAAAATCAAAAAATTGTTATTCAATTGTCTATTTTTATATTTTAGCTATAATTATTGGAATAGTTATGAAATTACGAAATTTTTTTCACCAATAAATTACCAGCAACGAAGAGAAGTAAAATGCTAGAAAATAAACATTCGATTTTCCATTGTTATTCAGTATTTTTAAATAACGTTTCATAGCAAAGATGGTTTAAAAAAATTATTTTACGAAATGATTCATCAAATACAAGTTGATGGACTAAAAATCTTGACTTTCTTTTTCGCAATTTAGATAAGAAATTCCTAAAATTTCGATATAACCATACAAGAAATTTTTATAAATTTCCAGAAATATTGCAAAAACATTCTATAAAACAACTCTCAAAAAATTGCTTTGCTGTATCCAAAACAAATTGCTCAAAAATACTAGAATTTACAGACCTTTTTAAGAAAAAAAACAACAAAATAAGGAAATAAAACTAAATAATTAATGAAAGATACTAAAATTTTTGAAAAGATATTTATAGCAAATTCTAAAATCATTAATGAAATGCTACAACCTAAATATACAACAAATAATAACATATAAGAAAAGAAATAGTAGACTCATTGGAGAAATTTCTAGAAACCTTTAAAAATCTATATTTCTAGAAAAAACAATTCTTTGCAATTTAAAAGATAGCTCAAAAAAAATAATCTCGATATCTGGAGGAGAAATGACTGAAATGAGTCTAGATTTCTAGCAACAGACTTTCTAGAAAAATCTATAATCTGAAATGAGTTATTGGAAATTTCTGAACTCTCGAAAAAAAGTGTAAAATTCTGGAAAAGATTTGCAATTTATAAAACAATATTAAAATCTGGAAGAGAAATTACTGAAAACACCATCAAAGAAAATTCTAAAAATATTGAAACGAACTTTCTAAAAAATATAGAACTCCTGAATGCTAAAAATTCTGGAAATATGAAGAAGAAATTACTATTAACTTCTAGAATCCTCCAAATAAGTTCTAGAAATCTACAAGGAAAACTTGTGAAAAATTCTAGAACCCTTGATCAAAATTTTTTGGAAAGGAAGATGCAAAAAAGAAATTCCTGAAACGTTAAGAAGCCTCTAAATTTTAAGAATTAGAAGAAAATTTCCTAATAAAAACTCTCGAATAAAATATTTTCTAAAAATTCTGAAAATATCTATTTATTTATTAGATAAGAAAAAGAAATTACTGTACACTTTTAGAAAATTTTCAAATTTTTTTTTAACCTAAAATGAAATAAATGAAAAAGTATGGAATATCTGCGAAAATTATAGAAATTTAGAAGAAATTTTTTTAATAGAAAAAGTTGAACAAACTCTTGTATAGAAACTACGAAGAAATGTTTATATATAAATAATAACTTTTTGAAACTCTCGAATAAAATCTTTGCTAAACCTGTAAAAATTTCTAGTATTCTCGATGAAAATTCTTTGGAAAGGAAGTTGCAATAAAAACTAAAAATGTGGAGGAGAAATTACTCAAATTTCAAGAATTCTTAAAAATTCTAAAAAAAATTCTGAAATATTCGAAAGTTAAATATTTTTCTCACAAATTAAGAACTTTACGAAAAACATGTCTTTATAAAACTTGTCCAGTTTCTCATTCCCTTTAACTTTTGTTTGAAAAGTTATGTAATATCTTTTAAATTCAGATTTTAAATATTGAGAAAAAACAAAAAAATAAACGTTTGATTAAAACACTTTCTTCAATATTTTATTTTTATCCAGATGCATATTTCGGACACAAAGTGTCCATTATCAATGGTTTGATTTTGTATCAAACCATTGATAATGGATACTTTGTGTCCGAAGTGTGCATCTGGATAAAAATAAAATATTGAAAAAAGGTTCTAAGTGTTTTAATCAAAGTTATTATTATCTTCAAGTAACTCAAATCAACTAAAAAAACAAACGCCTCGAGTAAACATCCGGTTTATGAATGTTCATCAAAAGCTTTTTAATTCCAGTTTTTAATGATAAAACATTAAGTTTAAAGTTTCAATAGCATAATTCGTTTTTGAGATACAGAGTCCACAGACATTCTCATTCACGAAAACAATACTTTCCAAATGGTGATTGGCCATCATAGTACTTTCCCTATATTTTTCTCAAAATCTATGAGGTTTGCGTAAAAAGGTTATTCTTAGTCATTTGTTCACCTTTGAAATCTCTACAATTATTTGTTATATAAATTTCTTATAGCTCTAATAGTTTAGTAGCAATTGGCAAAAAATGTCAAAATTTTCAATTTTTTTTTTTTTTCTCGAAAGTTAAGAATTATATGAAAAATATGTTCTTACCAAACCTGTTCAGTTTCTTATTTCCTTTAACTTTTGTTTGAAAAGTTTTGTAATATTTTTTATATTAAAAAAAAATATTGGAAAAAACCAAAAACGGCTCCGAGTAAACATCCACTTCCGATTTTTGAATATTCACCAAAAGCTTTTCAGTTCCAGATTTTAACAATAAAACCTTAAGTTTAAAGTTTCATCCCAATCGGATCATTCATTTTTGAGATATAGCGCCCACAGACATTTTTACGCACGAAAACAATACTTCCCCTATATATACTATATAGGGAAAGTAAAAATGGTGATGTGGCCATCATAGTACTTTCCCTATATTTTTCTCGAAAACTATGAGGTTTACGCAAAAAAGTTACTCTTGATAATTTATTCAATTTTAAATTCTCTACAATTATTTGTTATATAAATTTTATGTAACTCCAATAGTTTATTAGCAATTGGCAAAAAATGTCAAAATTTTCAATTTTTATTTCTTTTTCTCGAAAGTTAAGAATTTTCTGAAAAAGATGTTCGAATAAAACTTGTTCAGTTTTTCAGTGCCTTTAACTTTTGTTTGAACCGTTTTTTAAAATTTTTCATATTTAGAAAAATATCACGAAAAAACAAAAAAACACCTCGAGTAAACATCCACTTCCGGTTTATGAATATTTACCAAAAGCTTTTCAGCTCCAGTTTTTAACGACAAAACCTTAAGTTTGAAGTTTCATCTTAAACAGATTATTCGTTTTTGAGATACAGCGCCCACCGACAGACACACAGACAGACAGACAGACACACACACAGACACAAAAAATTTTTTTCCAGAAATTAGTGTTTTGGGTTCAGTGGACCCCAAAACGGATATTTCCGCAAAAAAAAATTTTCAAAAAAAAATCACGAAAACAATACTCCCCCTATATACTACGTGTATAGGGAAAGTAAAAATGGTGATGTGGCCATCATAGTACTTTCCCTATATTTTTCTCCAAAACTAT
Organism: Ontholestes murinus; assembly: GCA_963969525.1. Taxonomy (NCBI): domain Eukaryota; kingdom Metazoa; phylum Arthropoda; class Insecta; order Coleoptera; family Staphylinidae; genus Ontholestes; species Ontholestes murinus. The sequence continues at coordinate 5,836,503 of OZ018397.1, read as the reverse complement.
GAGTTTTACGCAAAAATGTTATTCTTAATAATTTGTGCGCTTTTGAATTCTCTACAATTATTTGTTATATAAATTTTATGTAATTCCAATAGTTTATTAGCAATTGGCATCAAATGTCAAAATTTTCAATTTTAATTTTTTTTTTGAAAGTTAAGAATTTATTGTAAAACATGTTCGAATAAAACTTGTTCAGTTTTTCATTCCCTTCAAGTTTTGTTTGAACCGTTTTTTAAAATTTTTCATATTTAGAAAAATATCACGAAAAAACAAAAAAACACCTTGAGTAAACAACCACTTCCGGTTTATGAATGTTAACCAAAAGCTTTTCAGTTCCAGTTTTTAACCATAAAACCTTAAGTTTAAAGTTTCATCTCATTCAGATCATTCGTTTTTGAGATACAGCACCCACCGACAGACACACACACAGACACACACACACACAGACACAAAAAATTTTTTTCTAGAAATTAGTTTTTTGGGTTCAGGGGACCCCAAAACGGATATTTCCGCAAAAAAAATTTTTGAAAAAAAAATCACGAAAACAATACTCCCCCTATATATACTATATAGGGAAAGTAAAAAATGTTTGTGTCTGTATGTGTGTCTGTCGGTGGGCGCTGTATCTCAAAAACGAATAATCTGTTTGAGATGAAACTTCAAACTTAAGGTTTTATCGTTAAAAACTGGAACTGAAAAGCTTTTGGTAAACATTCATAGAGCGGAAGTGGATGTTTACTCGAGGCATTTTTTTGTTTTTTCTTTTTATTTTTCTAAATATGAAAAATTTTAAAAAATGGTTCAAACAAAAGTTAAAGGTAATAAAAAACTAAACAAGTTTTATTCGAACATATTTTTCATAAAATTCTTAACTTTTGAGAAAAAAGTTTAAAATTGAAAATTTTGACATTTATTGCCAATTGCTAATAAACTGTCAGAATTACATGAAACTTGCATTACAAATAATTATAGAGAATTTAATGGTGAACAAATCATTAAGAATAGCTTTTTTGCATAAACCTTATAGTTTTCGTGTAAAATATAGGGAAAGTACTATGATGGCCACATCACCATTTATTGTGTTTCTATAAATGTGACTTTATTAAGTGCCTATGGTTTCGACAATTTTAACTTGTCATTTTCCAACTAGAAGCAGTTAAAATTAACAAATTAAATTTCTAGATCTTTCAATTACAAAAACTAGTCCATCATTAACATTTCAAATAAACCGATAACCTACCTAAACTGATCGAGTAATGATTAACTCTTCTAAACATCCACTAAAACAAAGTGTCTGCGTTTAATTCTATGATTTTTTGAGTTTTTAATTACCCGCTCTTAAAACAAGCATTTGATTCAGAAATTAATGTCATTAAAATTGTTGTTTCAAATGGCTATTCATCATTAATAATTGATAAATTAATTCAAGTACAAAATAAAAAACCTTCGTAAATATATATGTGTAAAGCAGGAATCGATTAATTTGTAAACCCCTTACCTTCTTTGGCGACATTTCATTAAAAATTTAAAATATTTTATCTAAACATATTGTAACATTAGCTTTGAAACCGCTTAAGAAAATACGTAACGTAATTTTTAATAAAAATTGTAAATTCTTGTTGAATGCAACGTTGTCGTTTGTAAGACGACTGTCTTTAAATTTAAATCGTTCAATAAATAAAAGTAGTATCTTTCTTTAACTCATATATTAAAAACAACCTCTCGTTTACACGTCTAAAATCTTAATGCTAGGAATATGAAATATTTACAATAAATACAACTTTTGCGGAGGTGTAAATCGGTACCCCTAGTGGCGAAGGGGGGAGAGTGGAACTTTCCACCATCTGGAGCCAGCGTTTTGTGTTGGCGATGTTTGCCCTTATTTCGGAATAAGGACAGGAATTGAATTTTCCCTTAAAATTCCTCGTCTAAACCGAACTAAAATACATTAATAAAAAATAATCACAGATCAGGGATGTATAAACTCACCCGTAAAAATTGTATTTTTATAGGACAATCTGGTCGCGATTTCCATATAAGACTAAAGAAACATCTTAATAGTGACCACCCACCCTCTTTAAATATGTATTTTTATGTAAATCACAGTCACTCTTTGATTTTTTTTCTGACTTAATATTGTTTGCATATGTAGGGTGGTTGGGTGGCCACTCTCCCACCCTCCAGTTTTTTTAAATCATAAACTAATGTTTCTATCGAAATTTTTTCTGAAAACGATTTTTTCAGATAACAAAATATAATTACGTATGTGATCAACATGAAATTTTAGTTAATCCCGAGCATATGATATAGGGATTGGAGTGTGGAATAGTGGCCACCCACCCACCCTATATATATATATATATATATATTTACTTAAATCACAGGCACTCTATTATTTTTTCTGTAAACATCAACATCGTTAGAGTGGGTGTTATTGGATTTAAACGTAGTTTTTTTGGCGTAAAATCTATAATCTCAAGCATATGGCTGTAGGGATTAAAGGGTGGAATGGAATGGAACAGATATATATTTTTATTTAAATCACAGTTACTCTCTTATTTTTTTATAAACAACAGCAGTGTTAGAAACAATGTTGTTAAAGAATTCAAACATAACTTTCCGGCTTAAGATTTATTATATATGTAGGGTGGGTGATCACTAGCCTACCCTCCAGTTATCTAAAACATAAACGAATGTTTCTATTAAAATTTTACTACAAACGATATTTAATAAAATAGAAATAAGTTTGTGATCAACATAAAATTTCAGTTTATCTTGAGCGTACAATGTATGGATTGGAGGGTAAAATAGTGGCCACCCACCCACCCTACAAATATATTTTTACTTAAAACACAATCACTCTTTAATTTTTTATAAACATCAACAGTGTTAGTGTTAATGTTATTGAACTTAAACGTAGTTTTCTGGCATACAATTTTTTATATATGTAGGGTGGGTCTGTGGCCATTATCCTAAACTTCAGATTTTTTAAACATGAATAAATGTTGCTATCAAAATATTTTGTACAGATCAAAATGAAATTTCAATTGATCCCAAGCATATAATATATGGATTGGAGGGTCAAATAGTGACCACCCACATATACATTTCAACTTAAATAATAGTAATTCTTTTATTTTTCTATAAACATCAACAGTGTTAGTGTCGATGTTATTAAATTAAAACGTAGACTTCTGGCTTAAGATTTATTATGTATGTAGGGTGGGTGGGTAGCCACTATCCCACCAGTTTTTTAAAACATACAGGAATGTTTCTAACAAAATATTTTGTACAGAAGTTTTTCATTTGGATAATTAAATAGAAATATGTTTGTGATCAACATTAAATTTCAGTTAATCCCGAGAGTATGATGTAGGGATTGGTGGGTAAAATAGTTGCCGCCCACCCTACATATATATTTTTACTTAAATCACAGTCAGTCTTTTATTTTATCTATAAACATCAACAGTGTTAGTGTTTTTTGATTAAAACGTAGATTTCTGCCTTAAGATTGATTGTAGATGTAGGATGGGAGGGTGATCACTATCCCACCCTCCAGTTTTAAACACAAACGAATATTTCTATTAAAATATTATCTACAAACTACAAATACTACATTTTTTTAGATAATACTACATTTTTTTAGATAATAAACACGTTTGTGATCAACATGAAATTTCAGTTAATCCTACCCACCCACCCTATACAAATATTTTCACTTAAATCACAGTCACTATTATTTTATTAACACCAACAGTGTTAGTGTCAATGTTACTTAATTAAAACGTAGTTGTTTAGATTAAGATTTAAGTTACAAAGTGTTTATTATTTATACTCAACATGTATAACGAAGTAGAAGCCGCAAAAATCAATAATAAGATTTATTGTTTCTTGAATCACTTTCTCATTTATCACTTGGTGAAACATTTTGAACTATTACTAATGAAGGTTTAAATTAAATTACACTTGGTTTAATAACAGAAAAAACTGATAGTAACCAATTAAAATTCAAAATATATAGAAAAGATACATTTGCTGATTCAATAATCCCTAGCCCATCAAATCATATAAACCAAATTAAATTTAGTACTTTCAAATCGTATACAAATAGATTAATAAACATTCCACTGTGTTGCCAAGATTTTGCCAATGAATTAAATACAATAAAGACAAGAGCCCTGAACAACGGATACAATAGCGAAATAGTTGATAACAATTTAAAAAACAAAAAGGAAAAACAGTTGATGAAACATTTATATTGAGGAAGACAATAATATAAAGTATGCTAAACCTAATTGTTAATTGAACTGTTAACGGTGGAGGCTTCTACTTTGTTATACATTATTCTTCACAAATAAAAAACTTTTTAACTTTGTTTGTATAACACTGACTTTATTAAGTGACTATAGTTTCGACAATTTTAGCTTGTCATTATCAAACTAGAATACTTAATAAAGTCAGTGTTATACAAACAAAGTTAAAAAGTTTTTTAATTGTTAATGTTAATGATCTATCAAATAAAATAATAAATATGGTAAAGGGTAGTGAATTTCGCATTATATGTACAAACCAATCTAATTTAAATTCACTGTTGTAACTAAAACACAAACTTTCAAAGAGTTTGAAAGTTTGTGTTTTAGTTACAACACCTAACAGTGAATTTAAAATAAACTGTCAACAATTAAATATTATTATATTATATAAATATATTAATAAATAACAAATCCCCCATAGACAAATCAAAAAAGTGTGGTGTTTACGAGCTTAAGTGCAGTGATTGTGATGCTTTGTATATCGGACAAACAGGACTTGAAGAACACAAAAACTCAATATTAAACAACAAACAGTGTACAGGAATTTCAAAACATTGTATAAGTAATAAATAAATTTTAAAGATACAATTAATTTAAAAATTCTATATTTATGTAATAAGGGTCTCGAATTGAATCTCAGGGAGGGCCTAGAAATAAACAGGGCAATAAAAGCTGAGAAAAACCTCGTCAACGACAACGAGGAGATTTGGAATTCCCCGATCTTAAAATCCCTTATTACCTGATTATATATAAACTTGTCGGTTTCTTTTGTAATTCACTCTTGATAGTGCCTTAAAAAACGAAACTAGTCGAGTAAATATAGAAAAATTATGAAACAAACCAAGTGTCATTTAATTTAAGCCTCTATTAGTAAAATTTATTGTATATGTAGGGTGGGTAGGTGGCCACTATTCTACCCTCCAGTTTTTTAAAACATAAACGAATGTGTCTATCAAATATTTTTCTCTCGAATATATGATGTAGGGATTGGAGAGTGTAATACTAGACACCCACCCACCTTACATATTATTTTTGCTTCTATCACAGTCACTCTTTTATATTTATATTTTTTTACTTTATATTTCATTAAACATTGAGAATGTTATTGTCGATGTTTTTGAATTAAAACGTAGTTTTCTGGCTTAAAATTTATTGTATATGTAGGGTGGGCAGGTGGCCACTATCTCACCCTCCAATTTTTAAACATCAACAAATATTTCCATTTGTTTTTTCTATTAACATAAACAGTGTTAGTGTCGATGATTTTGAAATAAAACGTAGTTTTTTAACTACTATCCCATCGACCAGTTTTTTAAACATAAAAGAATGTTTCTATCCAAATATTTTCAACAAACGACGTTTTTAGATAATAAAATATAAATACATTTGTGATAAACATGAAATTTCAATTAATCCCTTATTACTTATCTTTTCAAAAATGTTGGAAAAAATAATTTCTCAACAAATCTCTGATTTTAATGACGAATTTAATGTAATTTCCAGCAGCCAGTACGGTTTTCGTAAGGCTAAATCTACATTTGATGCAAATACTGCCTTAACTGAAGGAATATATCAAGGCATTTGATTGCGTATCTCATGTGGTTATCTTGCGAAAACTGTATTATTACAATTTCTCACACCTTGCCTGTCGTATGTTATCATCCCTTTTGGCTACTTACTATATGATGAGACACATATAACCTTGGTGTTCATCAAAGATCTATTCCTGGGCCATTAATATTCTTAATTTATATTAATGATCTACTATGTATGTGGTATAATATTTAAATTTCTCTTACACTCTATCCTTTGTTTTAGTAAACATTGAAATGAAAACCTTAAGAATAAATAGTTATTATTTCTTTTCTCAGTTCTCTAGGAAGATACATTCATGGAAGCAATATTTGCCAAACAAAATTTTGATAATATTAAAGAAATTACTGGATTTGATGTGTATATCATCAATAGTGATATCTTTATGTATGCCGACGACACATCTGTAATAGTTCATGGCACTAAACCCAAATTTAGAAATTTTAGAACGGGTTAATATTGTAATAAACCAATTTCAGCAGTGGTGCAAATCTAACAAATTGCTCTTAAATTTAACAAATGCAGAAATTATGGAAATTCACAGTTTACACAGAACAAAAAATATATTTAACTTCCAAATTAAGAAAGATAAAGAACAGTTTTAGGAACTATTATAGATAAAAATCTTAGGTGGAGTAATAATATAGAATATTTGTCAAATAAATTATCTAAAGTTATTACATATTATTATCGTTAAAATCAAATTTAAATTCTGCAACTCTGCATAATGTGTATTATGCAATATTCCATTCAATTATTGGATATAACATAATCACGTGGGTTCAAAGCAAGGATGTAATTTTTCAAAATCGAGCAATCAGATTAACCTACAGTGGACCACCGAATACTGTAAAGAGCATTTTAAAAATAACAGTCAGTGTACATTTATAAACTATTATCCAATACACATCAAGTCTACTGAAACCTTCTTAGAAACTGTGTCATATATACCTAACTATAGGTCATGAAAACATTGTTGTAAATAGACATTAATACACGTTTTATGAGAAATCTCCATCATATAATTCTACAAAATTGTATAACGCCTTACCACAAAGATTGAAATATATTTTTAAGAACCACAAGATCAAATCGTTTAAAAAAATGCAATATACGAAATAAGTGATTTCATGACTATTCATGACTACATTGTGTGATATTCTAATACTACTATTAATCCTACATGGTTAAAATTAAATACAACGTAGTTTTCTGGCTTAAGATTTATTGCATATGTAGGGTGGGTGGATATAATTTATGTTTATGATTAAAATGTAATTTCAATTAATCCCGAGCAGATGATTTAAGGGTTGGAGGGTGGAATAGAGGCCACCCAACCACCCTACATATATATTTCTACCTAAATTACAATAACTGTTTTGTTTCCCAATAAATAATAACAATGTTACTGATCATGTTGATTCAAAATTAAATATAGGCCTTCTTTTATATAAATAATCACATTTACAAGATACATTACATCTGTTACTTGTTACTAGGACACTGTAGACGTTACGTTAAACTTATATAATAATAACGTTATGAGATAATAAACTGAATTATTCAGGGAAATTGGTATGACGGCCACACCACCATTTATAACAAATATAATTAGGGAACTTTTAAAGGACAACATGGAATTCATAACTTCGTGCATCGAGACGAAATAAAATCATCGTCATACGGGGAGCGGAGACGAGTCGCATTAAGCGGAATTACCGCACATGATGCTCTTAATAGGAAAATAAAATTAATCTGCGAGCGGCGGCGGGTAAAATCCAAACGAAGCAATTAATTTTAATGGGACGCAAAACAACAAATTCTTCGCCGTAAAACATAACCCGGGGGGGGGGGTAGGACGGAAATCGTCGGATTAATGAGGACAATTTAGAATCCCCGCTCCCCCCCGGGAGGGCCTTCGTCCTCTCTCGGCGGCACGTGACATCAAACCAAACATACGGATTATTTATTCCGGATCCATCATCAACGGAATTTCATTTGCACGCCGGACGCAACATTTACCAAATTGGAACACACGACTTTCGGTTTGTGTGTTTGTGTGTGTTTTTTTTTAAATACCGGCACGCGTCCATTACCAAAACACGGAAACAGAGTCAAACGAGTATTCCATTGGGGTTGTTGATGTGTGGATAACAAGCCGTGAAAATATATTGAAGCTTTTGTTTTCTTTTCATTCATCTATAATATATACGTTTTTAAACAATGTTTAGTTTTTTAAGTGATTTAGTTTTCACTGGAATCAGTTCTTTGTTCTCCTATTAAAAATATTTTGATATTTTCTAGATACAAATGTAAAAACAGATATAAAATATGTATTTATTTCCATTAAAAAAAACTGTCAAGACAGTTTAAAAATGATTACCGTGTAATTGAAACTAGTAAATATAAGTGGTATAAAAAAGTTAAGTGTTTTCTTTATTTAAAAAATATATACCACGAAGTGAACGCCTCTAAAATTCGAGAATTGCTAAGAAAAAATATTTTTACAAAAAAGAAATTAAAAAATTGTTTAAATTTTACATATTATTGAGAATTCATTAAAATAACAATTGAAGACAATAATAGGTAAAGAATTGATCAACAATTCATAATGATTCACCAAGACATAAGTGAGAAAATGATTCAAGAAAAAAAAACACAGTTTATAAATAGGTGGAATCAAGAAAAATAAAATATCAAATGATTTTTGAGAGACAAAACAATTAATAATTTCTAAAATTTATCAAATGTTTTATTTCTTAGAAATGAAATAGAAATTTTTTAAGAAAAAACTAAATGTTTTATTCTTAGAGAAAAAAAAACAATAAAAAATCAAATTTGTTTTCTTAAGAAGATAAAAACGAAGCAAAATTTCTAAGAAAAATCAAATGTTTTTTCTTTAGAAAAAAAGAAAAGTCAAAATTTTTAAGAAAAATCAGTTGTTTTTTCTTAAGATAAACATTCCAAAATTTCTAAAACAAATCAAATGTTTCTTCTTAGAAAAAAATATAATTAAAAATTTTTTAACAAAGATGAAATATTTAAAAAAAATTTAAACGTTTTTTCATTAAAAAAAATCAAATACTTTTTTCCTAGGAAAAAGATACAAAGCAAAATTTCTAAGACAAATCAAATGTTTCTAGTTAGGAAAAAGGCAATTCAAAATTTGTTAATAAAAATCAAATGTTTATTCTTAAAGTAAAAAACAATTAAAAACTGCTAAGAAAATTTACATGTTTTTTCTTAAGAAACAAAATAAGTCAAAATTTTTAAGAAAAACCAAATGATTTTTTCATAAGAAAGGAAAACAAATGCAAATTTTTTAAGACAAATCAAATGTTTCTTGTTAAAAAAAAGCAAATAAAAATTTCTTAAGAAAAATCAATTATTTCTTCTTGAGGACAAAAACAATTGAAAACTGCTAAAAAAATTAAATTGATTTTTCTTAAGAAAAAAGAAAAGTAAAAATTTTAGACAAATCAAATGTTTTTTCTTAAGAAAAAAAACTAAGAAAATTTTCTAAGAGAAATTAAATGTTTCTTGTTAGGAAAACAAAACAATTAAAAATCTTTTGAGAAAAATCAAATGTTTCTTCTTGAGGAAAAAAAAATTAAAAACTGCTATGAAAATTCATGTTTTTTCTTAAAACACAAAAAAGTCAAAAATTTTAATAAAAATATAAAGTTTTTTACCTAAGAAAAAAACAATACAAAATTTCAGAGACAAATCAAATGTTTCTTGTTAGGAAAAAAAAACCTTTCTTAACAAAAATCAAATGTTTATTCTTAAAGTAAAAAGAAAGAAAATTTATAGAAACAAAATAAATAAAATTTTTAAGAAAAACCAAATGTTTTTTTCATAAGATAGGAAAACAAATGCAAAATTTCTGAGACAAATCAAAAGTATCTTGTTAGAAAAAAAAGCAAATAAAACTTTCTTAAGAAAAATAAATTATTTCTTCTTGAGGAGAAAAACAATTAAAAACTGCTAAAAAATTAAAACGATTTTTCTTAAAAAAAAAGTCAAAATTTTAGAGAAAAATCAAATGTTTTTTCTTGAGCAAAAAAAAACAAAGAAAAATTTCTAATGTTTCTTGTTAGGAAAACAAAACAATTAAAAATCTCTTGAGAAAAATGAAATGTTTCTTCTTGAGGAAAAAAAAATTTAAAACTCCTATCAAAATTCATGTTTTTTCTTAAAAAAAAGTCAAAATTTTTAATAAAAATCTGTTTTTTTCCTAAGAAAAAAACAATGCAAAATTTCTAAGACAAATCAAATGTTTTTTTTAGAAAAAAATAAACATTTCTTAAGAAAAACCAAATGTATTTTTACTTAAGAAAAAAAAAACAATTAAAAACAGCTAAGAAAAATCAAATGATTTTCATAAGAAAAAACCAAATCAAAATTTTTAAGAAAAGCCAAATGTTTTTTCATAAGAAATAAAAACAATGTAAAATTTATTTATTTATTTAATAAGAATAATTAAATGTTTCTTGTTAGGAAAAAAAATAATTAAAAATTTCTTAAGAAAAATCAAATGTTTTTACTTAAGGAAATAAAAAGAATTAAAAGCTGCTAAGAAAATCAAACGATTTTTCCTAAGAAAAAATTAACAAGTCAAAATTTTTAAGAAAAATCAAATTTTTTTTTTTCTTAAGAAAAAAATGCAAAATTTCTAAGACAAATCAAATGTTTCTTGTTAGGAAAAAAAATAATTAAAAATTTCTTAAGAAAAATCAAATGCGTTGTCTTAAAGAAAAAACCAATTAAAAACTGCTAAGAAAATTCAGATGTGTTTTCTAAAAAAAAGTAGCATTTTTCAAAATTTTTAAGGAAAAATAATTTTTTTCTTAGAAAACAAAAACTATTAATAATTTCTAAGAAAAATCAAATGTTTTTTCTTAGGAAAAGCAACAATTAGGAATTTCTAAGAAAAATTTAATTTCTAAGAGAAATCAAATGTTTTACCTTAAGAAAACCAAAAACAATTAAAAAATTTTAAGATAAATCAAATGTTTTTCCTTAAGAAAAAAAAAAATGCCAAATTTCTAAAACAAATCAAATGTTTTTTCTTAGGAAAGAAAACATTTGATTTATTAATAATTTTCAATTGTTTTTACTTTAAACTAAAAAACAGTTTACAATTTACTTAGAAATATTAGACGTTTCGTAAAATGAGAACAGTGAACATTTCTCAAAGAAAAATCATGTGATTGAGAAATAACAATAGAAAAAAGACAATTAAAAATATGCCCAGAAAAAAGAAGCAAAATTTTTCAAAATTTTTAAGACAAAACAAATGTTTCTTGTTAGGAAAACAACAATTAAAAATTTCTTAAGAAAATTCAAATGTTAAATCAGAAATTTCTGATAAAAAATATATGTTTTTTCTTAGGGAAAAAAATAATTAAGAATTTCTAAGAAAAATCAAATGTTTTTTCTTAGGAAAAGTAACAATTAAAAATTTCTAAGAAAAATTTAATGTTTTCCTTAGGAAAAAAATCAATTAAAATTTAAGATTTAAGATAAATCAAATGTTTTTCCTTAAGAGAAAAAAAAAATTTTGTTTAAAATAGCTAAAATTTTACAAAATAAAAAAATATTTAAAATATACAAATCCATTGATTTCCTTATCATATTAAAACAGTTTAAATTCAATTGCAAATGTTATTAAAGTTTACTAAGAAAAAAAATATATTATTAAGTCAATTTTTGTAAGAAAATTGTTTTATTTTACCTTATTGACATTTATTCACAAAATTTCAACTGCTTTAGGAGGATTTAAATGAAAAATGGATTCATAGTAAAAATTTTGCCTAAAATTAATTGAAAAACTATTAAAATTTTACCAAAATAAAATTAAGACTTAAGGAAAATACAAAAGCCATTTTTTTAGGAAAAACAAAACATTATGGTTGGTTTATCCATAATACAAGCTCTGAATAAAACATAGTAATATCAGAAAAAAAATCAGATTAAACCTGAAATTTTGTAAACAGTTAAAACTTTACTTTTTATAAACTGAATTAAAAATTTATTAGTATAGTATAAAATAGATGATAAACATAATTGCTTATGCTTAAAGAGAGATAATTAAAAGAAATATGCAAGACATCTTATCACACAAAAGGCTCCAATATAAATTATAAACAAAATAGGTGCCAGTACTGACCCTTGAGGAATCCCATATTTAATCGGAACCATTTGTGATATTTTTTTTAATTAGTTTCAAACAAGTCATGATATCAAGAAAAACATTATTAAAAATAACAATTTATTTAATGTTACTTGATTTTTTTTCTAAAACCAATTATAATTTTATAATTTTACAAAACATATTTTTTAAGATAAAAATGTGAAAAAATGAAATGGTGGATTAGAATCCATCGTTTTTTCTATTGTTATTGTTGTTGCATGTAAATTTATTGATATTAGATATTTCAAAATGCATTTAATTGTTGATATATGTGTAGAATGTAAGCATGATTATTATACCTAAGTTAAAATAATAAATTATAGGAATAAAAACGATTTTATCTATATATGCACTGAATTCTATGCATATTTGAATGTAATTTATTATCCTCTCTACACTGATGAGATCCAATGGCTATAAACTGGTCCACGACTCTTGAAAAAAGTAATTCAAGTAAATGTTCTTCGCGTAAAAGTACTTTTTGTTTTTTTCATCAATTAAAGCAAGTTGATACCAATAAGTTACCATCTTAAATTGGAAATTTTAGTGAAACGCTAAGACATCGTGTCTCCTTCCTCTTTAGAGTAAATAAGGTTCACCACTACCTCTAGTTCATTTGAATACAAAATTATCCTAATCTAAATTGGCTTAATTATATTCAGAGCCGAAGATAAGGATAATAATTGGTATAACGAGACTGACGGCCAAATCGGCTCAGTATGACACTAAGCATCAACGTAAAAAGAAAGTGTTTTTGAATATGTAGGTAAGTACAATTATAGAATTATAAATGAAAAATATTATTTATAAAATTGATTTAGTAATTTCTTTAATTATTTTATTAGTCTCTGCATTTATTTCTTACGTAGTTTTTATAAAACTACTGAATTGAATAAATGAAACCTGGAAATGTATAATTTTGTTTAAGTTTTTTCGAAAATAAGAATTTTTTAAATGAATTTTATTCAGGTTTTCATTATCTATAACTTTTGTTTGAAAAAGATTGTAAAATTTTTCGTTTCTATAAAGAAAACAGCTATTTCCTGTGCAAAAATTTTCTCAAAAAACTTTACAGATATTTCAATTGATACTAAAACCTTAGGTTTAAAATTTGACTTAAAAATCTTTAACACTTTTTAAGATATATTTGGAAAATTCTTAAGGCAAGAAATTTTAGAACACTTTTTGAAAAATTGAAGAACAATGCTGGAAAATTTTAAAAACTAAAAGAAAAATTGTTGGAAAAGTTTTAATCCATCGAAATATTCTTTAGAATTTGGAAGAGAAATTTACGATCAATTAAAACTATAATTCTTGGAAAATTTCATGAAGATAGAGCTAGAAATCGTGGAAAATTATTGTAAAATGAAAAGGCAATGCTGGAAAATTTTGAAAACTAGAAGAAAATTGTTGGAAAACTTTTAATCCATCGAAATAGTCTTTAGAATTTGGAAGAGAAATTTACAATCAATTAAAACTAAAATTCTTGGAAAATTTTATGAAAATGGATCTAGAAATCGTGGAAAATTATTGAAAAATGGAAAAGCAATGCTTGAAAATTTTAAAAACTGGAAGAAAAATTGTTGGAAAAGTTTTAATCGATCGAAATATTTTTTAGAATTTGGAAGAGAAATTTACAATCAATTAGAACTAAAATTGTTGGAAAATTTTATGAAGATTGAGCCAGAAATCGTGGGAAATTATTGTAAAATGAAAAAGCAATGCTGGAAATTTTTAAAACTGCAAGAAAAATTGTTGTAAAAGTTTTAATCCATTAAAATATGCTTTAGTATTTGGAAGAGAAATTTACGATCAATTAAAACTAAAATTCTTGGAAAATTTTATGAATATGGGGCTAGAAATTGTGGAAAATTATTTAGGAAAAGCGATGCTAGAAAATGTTTAAAATTGGAAGAAAAATTGTTGGAAAAGTTTTAATCCATCGAAATATTGTTTTAAATTTGGGGGAGAAATTTACAATCAATTAAAACTAAAATTCTTGTAAAATTTTATGAAGATGGAGCTAGACATCGTAGAAAATTATTGTAAGATAAAAAAGCAATGCTGGAAAATTTTGAAAACTGGAAGAAAAATTGTTGGAAAAGTTTTAATCTATCGAAATATTCTTTAGTTTTTGGAAGAGAAATTTACGATCAATTAAAACTAATATTCTTGGAAAATTTTATGAAGATGGAGCTAGAAATCGTGGAAGATTATTGAAAAATGTAAAAGCAATGCTGGAAAATTTTTAAAACTAGAAGAAAAATTGTTGGAAAAGTTTTAATCGATCGAAATATTTTTTAGAATTTGGAAGAGAAATTTACAATCAATTAGAACTAAAATTGTTGGAAAATTTTATGAAGATTGAGCCAGAAATCGTGGGAAATTATTGTAAAATGAAAAAGCAATGCTGGAAATTTTTAAAACTGCAAGAAAAATTGTTGTAAAAGTTTTAATCCATTAAAATATGCTTTAGTATTTGGAAGAGAAATTTACGATCAATTAAAACTAAAATTCTTGGAAAATTTTATGAAGATGAAGCTAGAAATAGTGGAAAATTATTGTAAAATGGAAAAGCAATCCTGGAAAATTTTGAAAACTAGAAGAAAAATTGTTAGAAAAGTTTTAATCCATCGAAATATTCTTTAGAATTTGGAAAAGAAATTTACAATCATTTAAACTAAAATTCTTGGAAAGTTTTGTGAAGATAAAGCTAGAAATCATGGAAAATTATTGTAAAATGGAAAAGCAATGCTGGAAAATTTTTAAAACAAGAAGAAAAATTGTTGGAAAAGTTTTAATCTATCGAAATATTTTTTAGAATTACGAAGAGAAATTTACGATCAATTAAAACTAAAATTCTTGGAAAATTTTATGAAGATGGAGCTAGAAATCGTGGCAAATTTATTGAAAAATGGAAGAGCAATGCTGAAAAAATTTTAAAACTAGTAGAAAAATTATTGGAAAAGTTTTAATCTATCGAAATATTCTTTAGTTTTTGGAAGGGAAATTTACGATCAATTAAAACTAAAATTGTTGGATAATTTTGATAATATAAACTAGACATTGTGGAATTTATTTAAACTGGAAGAACATTAAAAAAAACTGTATAAATATTTGCATTATATGAATTTCTCTAATTATTTGATTAAAATTTACACAATATACTCTTATTAAATATACCAAAATTTCTGTTTTATTTTTTACATATGACTATATTAAATTGATGTAACCTAAACAAACCGTTTAAATAAATGTGTAAATGTAAATAGTGTACATAAACAAACCCATCTAAATATTTACACCCAAGTAAAAAAAAAACCTGTGACTATCTTCATCGACACGCGAAGGTTTTGTTTATTTAATCAGTCGCTTCTGTTTCAGATGTGATGACGTCCAAAGGTCGATTGAAATTTTGGATCGGGTTCTATCAGAATTCGATGACGTGGAAAATGCAAATCAGGTCCAAAACGTAAGTAGACACACAACTCCTCACAAAAAAAAATTTAGTTGTCCTTTAACAGTAGTGCACACTAATCACATACAGCACATCACTAAGTGTAAGTCGATTAATAATGTTGTTAAAACGAATGTTTACGTCGACGTAATTTCTAATTTTAAACGATCACGCGAATGCCGATAATGTTTATGTAAGTCTGTGTTTATTCAACGTTGAATAATATTAATTCTTATGAGGGTTTTAATGAAAATGTAATATTTATTAAATGAATTGTTGATGTGTATAAATATTATATTTTAATTAAATTGAAATTATTTTAATTTTATTATATATTCTATTATTAAATTATTAGTATACAACCTCCAATCAATAAAATATACATAAATATTAGTTAATTTTCTACTTATTACATTTTTATACATAAAGATTTACTTACGAGTTCTTGAAATAAATTATTTAAAATTTACTGGAGATAATTTTGTCGATGTACTAATTGGAGAGTGAAATAGAGGCCACCCACCCACCCTACATATACAATAAAATTTATAGATGTTGTACTGATTGGGGAAAAATCAAATTTAAACGATTATAGTCGATAAAATGGATTCTTATTGTGATTAAATACGTCACGTTTTGATTGATTAAAGCTTTTTA
The DNA here is from genome assembly GCA_963969525.1 of Ontholestes murinus. Classification (NCBI taxonomy): domain Eukaryota; kingdom Metazoa; phylum Arthropoda; class Insecta; order Coleoptera; family Staphylinidae; genus Ontholestes; species Ontholestes murinus. The sequence continues at coordinate 5,820,290 of OZ018397.1, read as the reverse complement.
TTTTCGCGACGTAATGAAACCAACAAATTGCACCCCGTGGGGCGGCGTCGTTCGGATGTTTCAGCGCAAGCGGAGTGAAAGGAAAAGAAGGTTAACGAGTGCTTTAACAGGTGCTAACTTTTTATAGGCACTGGCACTTTTGTTTCGAGTCAATTAATTGCCTTGCTGTGCAAATTAACGCCTTAAAATTAAGTAATCAGTCCGTTTAGGTTATTGTTACGTACTAATTAAAGTTTAGATTAGTTCTGGATAACAAATAAGGTATAGTAATAGAAGTTTCAAATTTACAAGAAGTTATTTTAATGCAATGTTGGATTTTAAAACTAGAAGAAAAATTCTAGACTTCTTGAAAATTCTGATAAAATGATACAACAAATGCTAAAAAAATCTTGATATATAGAAGAAAATGTCTGGGAAATCATTAAATCATCAATGAAAATGCTAGAAATTTTAAACAGAAATTCCTGAAACATTTTGATATGATGAAATAAAGCCAACAATTGAAATCTAAATCTGATTAAAAAAATTTAACCTATTTTCAAGTTTTTTATTTGTGTTTTTTTCAATGATTTTAAAGTTCATTCACGTTTTTAGATTTTGTTTGTTTTATTTCATTAGAACTTTCCACCAATCACTCTTTCAATAGCTAGAATTTCTCAACAACTAGACTAAAATTTTCCAAGCCTCTATAATCTTATCGAAAGTTTTACAATTTTCCAAGATTTTGGTTTTGGCATTTTTTATTTTTACAATAATTCGAGAATTTTTCCAGAGGCTTTTCCAAATATTCAGTTTGTGAATAGAGTTGCTGAGAAATTTTAACCCTGAAAAGTTGTTCTAAACTTGGAAGAGTAATTTCTGGAATTTTAGTCAATAATGACAATTAATAGTAATAGTTTACTGTTGACAGTTTACACTTAGTAACTGATATTTGATAGTTGATTTTAATAGTTTAACAGTAAATAGTTAAGAATCAAGGTTGTCAATAGACAGTAGTAACTGATGGTACCAATTTAGAGAGACGTCTTCTTCTTCTAGTGTCTATTCGTTCCGAATATTGGCGACCATCCGAGATATGATTACTTTGTTTATAACTGCTCTGAATAATTTAGTGGTAATTTTTGAGCACCATGTTCTTAAGTTTTAAAGCCATGACATTCTTCTTCTTCGTGGTTCTCTTTTATCATAAACTTTCCCTTAGAGAACAGATTTTCGAAGGTGTTATTTGGTCTTGTTTCTAATAATATGTCCAAGGTGTTCTAGTTTTCATTATTTCTAAGTCCTTCTTCATTCGTAAATCACTGCATTGTTGGTCACTCAGTCTACCTAAGAGTTCCTCAATATTCAGCCTCAAATCTTCTATGTGTTCCTTTGATTATTATTATTAGTTATTAATATTATTAATTCTTTTTGTTTAGCCTCTCAATTTTTTTCTCTTTTTGTCGTTCTGTACGCTTTTGTATGTTGAGGGATTACTCTTTTGCTTCCTTTGTTCTTTCATGAGTAACAAAATTTCTTCTGTCATCCAGGATTTATGTTTCCTTCCATCATCCTTAAGATACTTGTCCTTCATATTTATTGTTGCTTCGATAAGATTATTTATTTATTTTTTTGTGTTAACAATTTCCTTCTAAATCTGTCTGCACTTGTCATTGATGTCCTTCTTTACTTGGTTCTTTAGCGTGTTATTCCTAAATGTCTTGATATTATATTTTGGTTGTTTCGTTCTTTTTATGATCATGAGTTCCCATAAGATGATTGTGATCTGACTGTACATCAGCACACGGGTACATCTTCATGCTTGTATGGCTGTTTCTATATCTTTGATTCACTAAGATATAATCGATCTGGTTTCTGATGATATGGTCTTCTCCGTCATCTCTGGGAGACGTCCAGGTGTACAGTCGTCTGCATGGTAACTTATAAAAAGTGTACGTTATTAACAGGTTATTCTCGGACGCAAATACACTGAGAGTTTTCCATTTCTAACACAAAGTTCGTGATGTCCAATGTGTTTCCCTTCTCTTCCTTTGTCTACATTTGCACTGAAATCACCCATCAAGATGAGGAGTTTGTTTATAAGATTTTTAATCTGAGAATAAAACCCTTCTACTTCCTCTTCACTGTGATCACTGGTAGGTTCATATGCCTAGATTATGTTAGTGCTTACATTCACCAGGAGTACGACTCTTTCATTCAGAGGTGATATGTCTGGCAACTCAACAATTGTTAGTTATTTGATAATTTAAATTAACAGTGACAATTGATAATTGACAGATTATGTCAATATATTTGTCACATTGAAAGTTAACAGTGACAACTGATAGTGAGATTAAGCAATTACATTAAACAGTTATAATAAAAAGTAAGTTTGTAAATGATAATAATAGGTAAATAAAAAGATAACATTTTTTAAATGACAATGGTTAACTGACGACAGTTATAATATAATATAAATCGATGTTAAATAATGAAGCACTATAACTGACAATAAATATAATAATAATAGTAGTGAAAATACAAATTAGACAATAACCATTACACTAATAGTTGACAATTAACAATGTCAGTTATATTTACTATATTTAACAGTAGCAATTGACAGTGATAGTTATATCAATTTTAGATAATAGTTGCAGTTAACTGTTGACAATGAGTTTACAGATTTACAGTTTAGTAACTGATATCTAACAGTAGATTTTAATATTTTGACAGTAAATAGTTGACAAACACGGCTGTCAATAGACAGTTAATAGTAAAAGTCGACACTGAATAATAGAGAACTAGAATTGGCAATAGAGATAACAATAATGGTGACAATTGATATCAACGGCAACAGTAAAAGGTTAAAAGTATCAATCATATTTAACTATTTTTAACAGTAGCAATTGACAGTGATAATTATATCAGCTTCAATTAACAGAGACAATTAATAGTCGCAGTTAACTGTTGAGAATGACTTGACAATTTAAAATTAATAGCTCATATTTAACAGTTGACATTAATAGTTTAACACTGAATAGTTGATAGTCACCGCTGTCAATAAACAGTAATAACTGATGGTAACATTTTACAGAGGCGACAGTTATGAGCTAGCAGTTATTTAACAGTTTAAATTGAGAGAAACAGGTTAATAATAAACAAATAATGTCAGTTAATAATTAATTGTGAAAGTTGATAGTTATTAAATGATAATAGTTAACTATGATGGTTGATATTTTCAATTGACAGTGACAGTTAACTGTTGACAATTAATAGTTGATAATTTAGAACTATCATTTACTAGATATAGCAACAATAAGTATTGACGGTTGATGGTTTTGATAACATTCGCATATTACAGTTAACTTAGTTAATTAATTGTTCAACAGTTAATAGTGACCATCGATCATTACAATTATATAATTGACACTTGACTATTAACAATAGTTAAAACTAAGCTTGATAGCGATAGTAGCATTCTAATTTCCAATGAAAATAGTAGTCATAGTAACCATTAATGGTGGCAGTAAACCATTAACCTTATCAGTTATATTTAGCTATACTAATTAACAGTAATAATAAATTGTAATTAAGTGTGATAAATAATAGTTGCTGTTAACTTGTCACAGTCTACGTAAATAAGTTACAATTAATAGTTGCAGTTAACTGCTGACAGTGACAGTTAATAATTGTCAGTTTATTGATATTTTAAATTAACAGTTAACTGTTGACCGTTAATAGTTGATAATAGAAATGGACGTTCAATAATTAAGAAATTCAATTGACTAGAGTTAGTAACAGTAATAACCGACAGTTGACAGTTTTAATAAAATGTGAGTAATACAGTTAACATACGTATTTAATTAACTGTATATCATGATTGATAGGTGATCATTATAGTTTCTAGTAAAATTTGAGAAATACAATTAGCACTAACAACTGATAGCGACAGTTAAGAGGTGAGAGTTGATAATGTCAATTATATGTAACTAGATAAATTGACAGTGCCAGTTGTAAATTGTACCAGTTTCAGTTAAATTACAATTAACGTGTCACATTCAATGTATATTAAGTCATAATTAATAGTTACAGTTAACTGCTGATAGTTAACCGTTGATTCAATTAAAGCATATTGACATTTTATATTCGATAGGTGACATCCTTAATTAACTATAAACAGTTTGCAGTAACAGCCATTCTTGACCATGATTATATTCTAATTTCCACTAGAAATAGACAGTAACCATTAATACATACAGTTAATCATTGACAGTTGACATTGTCAGTTATATTCAACCATAGTTATTCACAGTAAAAATCAATTTTAGTTAACAGTGACAATCACTAGTTGCTGATAATTTACTATAGTCAACAATTGACAATGTTATAATTGACTAATTGTGACAATGACAAAAGATGATGACAAATTTATTAACTCAAAGATAATTATTATATACTGTATTGTTAATTACAGTTAATTTGATGATTGAAAATTAACTGTTGACAACGATATAATTGACATTATGAATAAATAGAAAACAATTTATAGTAAATGTTAACACTAGGAGCTAATTGATGACAATATACGTTGGCGGAATAGCAACCGTAACAATGGACAGACAGTCAATTAATTTTTGATAATTTTTGACTATTTGATTAAACCAACAGTTAATAGATAATAGTTTACGATAATAGTTAATAATAACTATTGACATTAACTATTGACAGTAAAAGTTGTCATTACAATTTACAGTAAAAAATGAGAACTACAATTGACCGTAACCGCTGATAGAAACGGTAACATTTGATCTTCAGTTATATTTAACTATATTTAACAGTTGTATCAGTTTCAGTTTGAAAGTGACAATTAATAATAACTAAAACCATGACAAGATAGTTTACAGTTAGCAATTGATATTTGACAGTTTGACAGGCACGATTGTAAATAGGCATTAATGGTAATATTTTGCAGAGACGACTGTTAATTAGAAGTTTTTTGATAGTTTAAATTGAAAGTGACAAATAATATCAATTTTTAAAAGTGACAATTAACAATCACATTTAACAGTTAATTGTTAATTGCTAAAGTAAATAAAGTTAGTGAATGATAATAATTGTTATCTATGATTGTTTACAGAGATAGTTAACTGTTGACAGTTAGTAGTTGACAGTAAAAATCGACATTGAATAATAATTTAAAACTACAATTGGCAATATAACTAATACCATTTATTGAACAACTTGACAATTATAATTGAGAGTTGCCATTCTAATTTATAGTAAAATTGAAAACTACAAATGACATGAACTTTTAATATCAACGGCAACAGTTGATAGTTAACAATGTCATTTATATTTAGCTATATTTAACTGTAAAAATTGACAGTAATAGTTATACCAGTTTCAGTTAACAATGACAATTAATATTTGCAGTTAACGATTGACAATAACTTGACAGTTTACAATTATGAAAGTCAGCTGTCAAATATCAACTGTAAACCATTACATCAATCATTGTCACAATAGGTTATAACTGAAATAGCCATCTTCAATTATTATTAATAACTATTACTGTCAAATTTTAATACTAAATATAAATAATTGTCAGAGATTAACTGTCATTGTCACTTAGAGTAATTCACTTTTATTATCATTACACATTTTTTAAACTGTATCTATTTCCATTGTCATCTACTAATATTGGTTGTCACTGTTAACTACTAGTTATGTATTTTAGTTATCATTTGCAGTTGTTCACTGTTACTGACAACCATTTATTTTTTGATCGCAATTCCAATTGTTATCTGGCATAGTCAATTCAAACTATCAACTTTCACCATAAACTGCTAATTATTAATATTACTGTCAATTACAACTGTATTGTCAACGGTTAAATGTTACTATCACATTTGTCATATTTGTTAATCGCTATCTACCAACTGTCATTTATTATCCGTCAGCTGTCAACTGTTATATATCAACTAGCATCTGATAATTGTCATATGTCAACTATCATCTGATTATTGCCATATTTTATCTACTTATTCTTAACTGCCAACTATTATTTGATATTTGTCAATTGTCATTTATGAAATCTGTCACCTGTCAATTCTTATCTGTCTTTGTCATTTATCTGTCATCTGTCAATTGCCATTTGATAACTGTTATCTATGAAGTGACATCTTCAAACTGTTAACTGTTTCACTATTTTTGGTTTGAGTTTACGTGAAGTGTTTTGTAAACATTACTTCACTTGTTTATTAATGTACATTTCGTTCACAAGATGAACATTATCAATAACAAACTAGTTTAACTAGGAATAAACTGAGTGTTATTTTGATTTATCAACTGTTTGTTATATTTGTTTTGCTAACACCTTTTACTGTTGTTAACACTAACTATCAATTATGTTAATTCTCACTGTTTATTATTATTATAACTTGACAATATCTGTCATTTGTTAAGTGTTACTATCAATTTAAACTAACACATTTTACAGTAAACTAGTAATTATTAATACTACCGTCAATTGCAACTAACATTGAAAAGAATTAATTGTCACTGTGACCTGTCACTTGTCATTAACACAATTATTAAAATATATAAGGCTTTAATCAACTATTTTTATTAATTATTAATAATCTTATCTGTAATTATATCTTTATCAAATATTATTTTTTATTGTCACTGTCAACTGTTCCTTTCATTTGTTTAGCAGTCAACGGTTCTTTTTTTAACCGTTCCTGTCAACTATTTAATTTTAATGGTCACTATAAATTAAATAAACCGATAATTACCGTCATTTTCCAATTAAACTCACAGCCAATTATTTACAACTATTACTGGCTTCCTATCAATCATTGCTATCTGTCAACAATTGTCACTCTTAACTATTTACTGTCAATGGCCAATTGTAATGGTCAATTATCAGTCTAAATTTTCATGATCAACTAATGATTGTCATTTTTAACAGTTACCCTACTATTACCAGTTAATTAAAACGGTCAATTATCAAAGCTAAATATCTAATATTAACTGTCACTATCTAAAGGGTCCGCCAATAGGGACGCGCGAAGTTTGCCGGAAGGGTGCGGCCATGTTGTTCGAGGTAGAGCTGTCAAAGTTGCTGTCATTTGTTCAGTATATAACCCGAAATCACCATGGCAAGTTTGAGTGTCGAGCAGCACGTGCAAATTATTAAATTGTTTTACTAAAATGGGTCATCAGTTCGAGCAACGTTCCGCGCACTATCCGTCGATTGGTGGGCAAATTCGAGTCGACTGGTTCAGTAAACAACCAGCCAACACTGACACGTCGACGAAACGCCCGATCGAATGAAAATATCGCTGCTGTCCGTGAGAGTGTGCGCGAGAACCCGAGTCAGTCCATTTTTTGTCGTGCACAGGAACTTGGCCTTTCGGAGACATCAACTCGCAGAATTTTGCATCTGGATTTGGGTCTGCACCCGTACAAAATCCAATTGACCCAGGAGCTCAAGATAAACGACCACAGACAGCGTCGGGCGTTCGCTGACTGGGCTCTGGAGCAGTTGGAAGCAGACCCCCATTTTGGCCGAAAAATCATCTTCAGCGACGAGGCTCATTTCTGGATGAACGGGTATGTAAACAAGCAATTTGAGTGAGAACAACCCACACGAGGTCCACCAAGTGGCAATGCATCCCCAGAAAGTCACTGTTTCCGTACTTTTTCGAGAACGAAGCTGGGGCGGCCATAACCGTCAATGGGGAGCGCTACAGGTCGATGATAACCAACTTCTTTTGGCCTAAACTGGATGATATGGACACGGACGGCATGTGGTTCCAGCAGGACGGCGCCACGTGCCACACAGCCCATGCCACAATGGACATTCTGCACGAGCGATTTCCGGACATGGTCATCTCGCGCGGAGGCGATATCAACTGGCCACCGAGATCGTGCGATTTAACGCCTTTAGACTTTTTTCTCTGGGGCTATCTCAAGTCGCTGGTCTACGCCAACAAGCCTCTAAACACCGATGACCTCAAAGTCAACATACGCAACGCCATCGCTCAAATTGAGGCCGATATGTGCTCCAGAGTCATCGAAAATTGGCTACCAAACGGAGCCGCGGTGGTCATTTGAACGATGTTATCTTCCATACTTAATGGGGTCGAATACCCTTTCGAATGAAAAATAAATTTCGTTTCTACCTCACACACAACTTGTTTTATTCAATTTTAAAGTTCACGCGCCCTTGTTGGCGGACCCTATATATAATTTATTGAGGCACGTCAGAAATGCATTACCATCTTTTTGTAGATAAGGTGTTTCTATATTACTAGTAATATTTATCTGTTTTATATTTAACAGTATTATTTTTTTTTATAGTCATCAGCAATTTTAGCTTTTAATTAATAGTTTCACCTTTTTTATATAAATATCACTTTAATATATTGATTTTTTTTAGAAATTCTCAACTATTAGCATCTCCTAATTTTTTTTTTCCTGAAGTATTGTGGTAAGAAATATGCATCTTTAGGTACAATAAGTCCAATTCGAACATTTTTAAAATGTGTCAAGAACTGCTTAAGAATTTAAAACTTTAAACTAAAGATTGTAATTTTTGCTGGAAGGGCTGTAAACTTTTACCTAAAATTGGTGCACCAGAAGTGTAGAATGAGAGGATTAAGTATAGCATTCGTTAAAGCAGGCAAGTTAGGGCTGATATTCTTAGATGGCGTTGATGTTCAGTGTAGTGGGTGCGACATGAGGAATTACAGATGTTTTATTAGAAATTACAAATCACGTTTCTAATGCAACAATATAAATACATTCACGATCGCATTTCCTAGATTTCCTAATTTAATATTCGCGTGAGAGTGTTCTGGTAATTATATACAGGTTTTAAACATAGGTTTCTGCATATGCTCCATCTATTTGTAAATTAATTTTGTATTATAATAAAAAAATTGTGTCCGTGTGTGTGTCTGTCTGTCTGTCTGTCCGTGGGTGCTGTATCTCAAAAACAAATTATCTGTTTGAGATGAAACTTAAGGTTTTATCATTAAAAACTGGAACTGAAAAGCTTTTGGTGAACATTCATAAACCGGAGTGCTTTTTTGTTTTTTTCCGATATTTTTCTAAATATAAAAAACATTACAAAACTTTTCAAACAAAAGTTAGAGGAAATAAGAAAATAAACAAGTTTTATTAAAACATTTTTTTTCATAAAATTCTTAACTTTCGAGAAAAAAAATAAACATTGAAAATTTTGAGTTACATGAAATTTATATAACACATACATGTAGAGAATTCAAAAATGAACAAATTATTAAGAATAGCATTTTTGCATAAACGTTATAGTTTTCGAGAAAAATATAGGGAAAGTACTATGAAGGCCACATCACCATTTGTTATATTTAATTATATTTAACAGTAGCAGTTTCAGATAATAGCAGCATTTAAAAGTTAATTGATATTTGACAGTTGTTTTTAATAGTTTGACAGTAAATAGTTGACAATAGCTGTTGTTAATAGGCAGTAATAACTGATGGTAACATTATATAGAGATGACAATTATAAATAAGCAGTTACTTAATGGTTTAAATTAACATTGACGTTGATAATTCAGAGATAATGTCAATTGTTAAAGTTAACAGAGATAACTGACAGTAACAATCAACAAATGCATACAACATTTAATTATGAACGGTAAGTTAGTAAATGATGATAATAGATAAATCAAAAGTTAAAATTTTAAAATGATAATAACAGTTAACTGTAGACAGTTAATAGTTAATAGTAAAAATCGATATTGAATAATAGAGAACTAAAACTATCAATAAGAACAACACTAATAGTGACAGTTAACATATGACCAAAAAACGATAACAGTTGACAGTTAACAATGTGAGTTATTTTTAACTATATTTAACAGCATCAATTGACAGTTTCAGTTAATATTGGCAATTAACTGATACTTTTATATAAATAAAATAAGGTGATCTTTCAACATTTATCAGCCTCATCAATCAGTTAGTTAACTGATATTTGACAGTTGTTTTTAATAGTTTGAAAGAAAATAGTTGATAATCGCGGTTGTCAATAGAACTGATGGTATCATTTTACAAAGACAAAAATTGTAAATTAGCACTTGTTTATTAGTTCAAAAAGCACTGACTCTTCATAACAGTCATAAAATGTCAATTGTTAAAATTAACAGTGACAACTAATGGTGACAATCAACAAATACATTCAAAAGTTGATTATGAAAGGTAAGTTAGCAAATATGATGATAATAGGTAAATCAAAAGTTAACATTTTAAGTAGACAATGATAGTTAACTATTGGCAGTTAATATTTAATAGTAATAATCGGCATTGAGTAATAAAAAACTAAAATTAACAATAAGGACAACAATAATAGTGACAGTCGACGTATGACAGTTGACAACGTCACTTATTATTTTTAACTATATTTTAACAGTAGCAATTGACAGGTTTATAAGTTTTAGCTAATAGTTGCAGTTAACTGTTGACAATGAGTTGACAGTTTAGGATTGGTAACTTATATTTGACAGTAAATAGTTGACAATCGCGGTTGTCAATAGACATTAATAACTGATGGTACCATTTTACCGAGGGGCCAATTGTAAATTAGCAGGTTTTTGATTATTTAAATTAACAGTAACTGTTAATAATTGACTGAAATTGGCAGATAACGTCAATTTATACTTGGCAGTGAGAATTGTAAATAAATAGTTGCTAGTAACAACTGATAATGGCAATTAATAATTACATTTAACAGTTATAATTATGAAACTAAATAAAGTTAGTTATCAACTACAATATTTAACATTCTAAATTGACAGTAATAGTTAACTGTTGAAAAATAATAGTTAATTAATCGACAGTAAATCAGCAAGGTTTATAACTGACAATAAAAATAATAATAACAGTGACAATACAAATTAGATAGTAACCATTGTTAGCAACAGTAACAGTTGACAATTAATAATGTCAGTTATATTTACTACGTTTTAACGAAAAATTTAAATGCATTAATTTGGAATTTTCTTAAAAGAATATTCGAATTTAAAAGTTAAATTAATCTAAATTAATAAAGTAATAACTTATGGTTAATAATTGACAGATCTTCGATATTTTCAATGAACAGTTAGTAGTTGTTTCAGTTAACGGTGAAAATTAATAGTTGCTGTTGGCAATTACAAGTTAGTTTACAGTTAGCAATTGATGTTTGACAGTTAACATTGATACCTTGACAGTGAACAATTGACAGGCAGTGACGATTATAAAGTAGAAGTTATTTGATAGTTTTAATTGAAAGTGACAGTTGATAATTGACAGATTTCAATTTATAATAGTGATAATTAACATTCAAATTTAACCGTTAATTATGAAACTGAATAAAGTTAGTAAATGATAATAATTGTTAACTTTGATAGTTGACCGTGATAGTTAATTGTTGACAGTTAGTAGTTTATCAAATGTACAGTTTGTACACTGTACGTTTGATAATGGCCTTGTAAGGTTGAAACTATAGTTACGAAATAAATTCCGTGTGTGATATTAACAAAGTAAGTTTTATTTATCATTTGATAAAGTTCCTGATTCAATATGTATCACAAAGTTATGGCTTCAAGCATCCAACATAATTTTAATTCAATTAACAGTGACAGTTAACATGTTAAATCCTCAATATCAATTGTAACCGTCTACGTCAATTGTCAATTGTTACTGTCAATTGAAACTATCAACTGTCACGTCAACTATTAATTAACAATTCGCTAACCTTCTTTATTGAATAAATTTCTATTGTCAAGTGACAGTTAACATTTTCAATGCTCAGTGTCAATTCGAACTGGTATTGTCAACTATTAACTATTATTAACAGTTAATCGTCTACACCAATTGTCAACTTGCAGTGTATATTAAAACTATCAACTGCCACAGTCAACTAATAATTAACAATTTGCTAACTTTCTTAATTGGATAAATTTCTATTGTCAACTTTTAAAGTCAGATGCAGCTATAAATTGTCACCGACAGTTAAATCTCCCTTACAGCTATTCATTTTTAATTTTATCTCCCAATTTATAACAGACAGATATTGTCAATTGAAATTAAAATATATACATTTGTCCGTGAAAGTTAACAGTGACCACTGACAGTGACAACAATTAAATTCAACTGTTAATTATAAAAGATAAATAAGTAAATGATGATAATAGGAAATACAAAAGATAGCATTTTAAATTGATAATAATAGTTAATTATTGACAGTTAATAGTTAATAGTAAAAGTCGTTAATAATAGTGACTCACAACGTTATATTAAAACAAATAATTATAGTGATAATTGACATATAACCAATATAACGGTAACTGTTGACAGTTATTTTAGCTATATTCCTCAGTAGTAATTTACAGTGATAATTATATCAGTTTCAGTTAATAGTGATAATTAATAACAACCGTATAATTGTTTACAATGATCTGACAATTTACAATTGGTAACTGATCATATGACAGTTGATTTTAATACTTTGACAGTAAATAGCTTACAATCTCGGCTGTTACTAGAAAGTAATAATTAATAATGGTAACATTATACATAGACGACAATTTTTAATTAACAGTTAAACGAAAGTTTAGATAAACAATGACAGTTAATAATTGACAGATAACGTCAATTTATACTTGACAGTGAGAACTGAAAATAAATAGTAAATCTTAACGGTAATAACTAATAGTAACAAATAATAATTACATTTAACAGTTAATTGTGTAAGTAAAAAAAAATAGTAAATGATAATAATCAACTGTAATAGTTGACATTTTAAATTGACAGTGATATTCAGCTGTTAAAAATTATAGTAAATAGTAAAAATCGACATTGAATTTCAACTTTGTTGAAAGTTAATAATTAATAATATTAGATTTAACTAATAGTTACAGTTAACTGTTTGGAATAAAAGTTTACGGTTAATAACTAATATTTGACAGTTGATTTTAATAATTTGACAGTAAATAGTTGTCAATCACGGCTGTCAGTGACATTCATAACTGATGGTAACATTATACAGAGAGTTGTTAATTAACAAAAAATTAATAATTTAACAGCTAATAGTGACAGTTAATAATTGGCAAATAACGTCAATTTATAATTGAAAATGATTAGTTGTCATTAAAAGTTAACAGTAACAACTATTAGTGACAAATAATAATTACATTTAACAGTTAATTGTGAAATGTAATTATTAGTTGTTACTAACAGTTGTTAATGTAAACTTTTATAATAATTAACATTAATAGTTGACATCCTTATAGTTAACTGTTGACAGTGAATAGTAAAAATCAACATTGAATAATAGAGAATTGACAATAAAGATAAAAATAACAGTGATGATTAATACAAATTAAACAGTAACTATTGATAGCAATAGTAGACAATTAACAGTTAGTTATATTTATGAATATTTAACAAGTTTTTAGAATTAACTGTTATAGTTGTGACAAATAAAAATTAATTGTAAAGTTAATAAAATTAGTAAATAACAATAGTAGTTAACTGTGACATTTATTTGACATTTCTGACAATGATAGTAAACTATTTACAGTTAGTAGTTGATAGTAAAAGTCGACATTGAATAATTAAGAACTACAATTAACAATGAGGGCAACAACTGACATATAATTAATATAATTTATAGTATAGGTTAAGAAACTATAATTGACACTAAACCTTATTAGCAAAAGTTACATTTTAATTTATAATAAAAATTAAAAACTATAATTTACAGTAAACATTAAAAGCAGTTGACAGATGTATTTTAACAGTAACAATTGAAATTGACAGTTATATCAATTTCAAGCAACAATTCCAACTAATAGTTACAATTAACTATTGACAATGACTTGTTATATTATAGTTAGCAACTGATATTTCACAGTTTACTTGTTATCAGACGCAATTGACTGTCAACTGCTAATTACCAATTGTTATCTTTTCTAACAGTATTTATTATAGCTATAAATATTTTACAATCGATTAGTAAATTTTAACTGACATTGTCATCTCTCAAAAGTTGAGTGTCAATTTTTTCTCTTAATTTTAACGTTCAGGTGTCATTTATGTACATTACTTTCGGTCGTCAACTATTTTATTTTCATCTAAAACTATTTTTTTTATTTATCAATTGTCAACTTTGTTAAAGATGTTATTACTTTTAATTAATTAATTGTTATCGGCAAGTTTAACTGTTTTAATTGTTAACTGACAGTATTTTTTGTCATTGTCAATAGTTACACTATAAATTATCATAGTCAGCTAATTATTGCCGTTATTAACTGTTGTCTTAAATTGTTAAAAGCTAATTGAAACCATCAACTATAAAATGTCAACTGTCAACAGTCCTGTGCATAGCTCTTTTCAGTTATCACTATTAAGAGTCATTCTTAACTACCAACTATCGACTCGTAATAGTCAAAGTAAACAGTTAATTTTTAAAGATTAACTGTCAATTATCAATTTATGAAATTGATACTAAGACATTATTGTATTAGTTGACATCTTCTACAAACTATAGAAGATGTCAACTAATACAATCATGTCTTAGTATCAATTTCATCAATAACTGTGTATTTTATTATTGTCATAATTGACTTAATAATCAGTTTTCTCAGTTGTATATTAATTGTAATTTATTGTCAATTTTAACTGTTAATTAAAACTTGGCATTATCTGTCAAAAAAATCTACTAGTCAACTAGTAACTGTCAACTTCTAATTATCAATTGTCAATTTTCTTGACTGCACTTTTTTAATAACCACTACCGTCAATCGAATCTGTCAATTTCTACTACTAGTTGTTGCTGTCTAATGACATATGTCACTGTCAATTATACAATTAAAATTACTGTTACAACAGTTACTGTCTTAACTATTGGCACAGTTTATTGTCAATAGTTATTATCACACTTTGTTGAAATTGTAAACTGGCACAATTAAAACTTTTAACATTTATAGTTAACTGCTACTTATTAATTGTCAATTTTCTTAAGTGTGTTAATTATTACAACTACTACTCTCAGTTACCTCTGTCAATTGTTACCGTTCTTGAGCTGCCCTTTCCGATGTTTTTACTTCTTGATGCACCTGCGTCTTCTTTGGAGTGTCCCACAGTATACATCGGAGTTAATTATTCTTCTATCACCTCCCACTAAAAGGTTCCAGGTTCAAATCCATGGCGTCAGCAGGCAAGATGTTTCTCACCATCATTTTTGATGTCCAAGGTCCACTACTAACTGACTTCGCCGAGTTCAGAAGAACCATTAACCAATAGACAATTTTTACCGTTAGTTAACAACCATCATTCTCACCTCTCCACTCAATTGTCCAAGTTATTTTCAACTCTCCATTAACCATTAATTCTCAATGGTCAATCACAATTATAACTGACATTGTCAACTGTTATCTATCGATAGATAAATCTCTCCCAATTGTAAACAGTCAACTGTTAACTGTCACGCTCATATATTCAATTGTCCTAGACTGTTGTCAACTCTAAAACTAAATTTGAATATTCAGAAAATAATAATGACATTATTTACAAGGATTAATATCAAAAGAACAAATAATAACTCATAAAAGACATCCATTATTTTATTTCATTTAATTTAAATTAAATGAGGTTACTTTAAAAATACACTCGGCTCGGCTTCGCAATGCCGAAAATTTGACAACCGAACGATTCGAGCCGCGCTCCCCCGAAATGAATTAATTAAACTCATTCGAACGTGAAAAGGGTTTATTCCGAAAAGTTATTGTTACGCGACGGCGAAAGTTTTCCGCGGAACGGAATTTTGTGGCGTGAACTCTTTCAAATCTAAAAAAAATCAAAAATTAATATATATATACATAAAAGAAAGGATTAAATTAATCGAAATACTATAGAATAAATTTTTTTAATACACAGTAAAAGTTTTGAATGATATCTGGAAGAAAATATGTTTAGTAGCTCCATTTATTTTATTCCTTCTATTTGATATCATATATTGACAATAATGATTATTATAGCTTTCTTCAAGGTCATTTTTGGCTCAAATTCTATATTAACTTTGGCTAGATGATTTTTACAGCTTTTTACAAAAGCAAAGAAGCAAGCCATTGAAGAATTTGAGGAATATATGATTACATTCAAAGGAGCTTGTCTTTCTGAAAATTTAAGATTAATAATCGAAAAACAGGATTAAAGGTTATAGAGATATAGTCGGAAATTACCTTCCTCAAGATCTAAAATTGTTAATTGATTTGTTAGAAGGAAACCTGTTTTGACTGTAGTTGAAAACCATACACTAATCCTGTCTTCTTCAATATATTTAATGTATTGTTGAAGAACAATTATTCCTGCTTTTTCTCTGATTGATCAAAAACTTTCAAGAAGAAAAGCTTTATTGACAATTTCCTGAATATCATGGTGAAACCTCTGAAGAATTTTTCGGCAGAACGGTTTTTTAGACTTTAATTGTAAAGCATATTTTATCTTTATCTTTCTCAATAAATATTTAATTTCATGGTGAAAACTTTTTGATTCAGTTTTTCGACAATTGACTTTTAGATGTTTTCGAAGCTTTTATGACTGCAATCCTATCTTTCTCAATATCTACCTTTGATGATATTAAATTATAGGAAAGAAAAGCTTTTTAGATTGTAGCTGAAAAGCAAATTTTCATCCTGTGTACCTTAATATATTTTATTGCCCTGTGGAGAACTTTTGAACCAGTTTTTCGATGATTGACCTTCAACAACTTTTTAAGCTGTATTCATATCTTCTACATCTTGGCGGAACCTGTGTTCCTGTTCTTTTGTTTGTTTATCGCTGATTAATCTTCAATCTTTTGAAAGAAAATCTTTTATAACTCCATCTGCCTCAATATCCTCAATATCTTGAAGAATCCTATAGTCATATTCTTCGCTGATTGATCTTAAATTTTCTGTCAGAAAATCCTTAAGACCTTGGGCAAACATATTCTTATTGTATGTTTAATGTTTTTGTGGTGAACCTTTAATCCTGTTTTTTTGATTATTGATCTTAATAAATTTTCTAGAAGACAAGCTCTTTTTACTGTAATCCTATCATTTTCAAAAATCTAAATGCCTTGCTTTTGTCCTTGTTGATTGATTTTCCTCAATATATTTAATACCATTGTAGAGAATTTTGAATAGATCTTAAATTTTCTAGAAGAATAGCTTTTGACCGTAATCCTATATGTCTCAATATTTTTTAAATCTTATTAAATCTTATTAAATCACTTGATTTTGGCAAAACCACTATTAATCTTAAATATCCTGGAAGAAAAGTTTTTTAGGTGTAGTTTGTAGAACACATTCTGATCCTATCTTCCTCAATATATTTAATCCTACATTTCACTGATTTATCTTTAATTTTCTAGAAGAGAAGCTTTTATGACTGTAATCTATTATTATTAATCCTATGTTCCTTTATATCTTTAATATCTTAGCAAAATCTTTAATTAAATTCCTTGCTGATTAAGCTAAAATAATCTAAAGGAAGGTTTTGTTACTTCCTCAATTTCGGAATCTTTAATCACTTTGTTATTTGCTAATTAATCCTAGCTTTTCTGAACGAATGATGTATATTTTGGTACATTAGAGGAATGGCTCTTAATAAATAGAAGATTAACTAAAAATTATTTTTCTGACAATCTGAAGCCTAGCAATTCGGAAACATTTTTTTTTAAGATTTAGAAACAAATTTTAGAAGTACTTTTTAAAACTTGTAAATTTTTAGATTCAGCAGATGTCGGGCTCTGCCTCCACTCCTCAACTGCAACAGTCGACCATACCGACGACACCTGTGAACGCGGCGTCGACGCCAGACGACGAGAGTCCCTCGTTGGGCCACCAGTCCGAGGACGATGGTTACATGAGCATGAACGGACGCAAGGCAAAGTTCAATCTGGCTTTCAAGCCGCTCACCGAGGTCCCCGTGCACCAGGAGAACCCGGTGCGACCCGGGGACCCCAACGACTTCCCACCACCACCCGAAGAGGCGCAGAGACTAATAGCGACATTACTTCCGAAGTAAGAAGCTATATTATTATTAATAAAATTCTCCATTATTAAAGTGTTATATGGCACATCTGCAAAAGGCAGGAAATTCCAACTACCTGCAAAAATTGGGTCAACAGTTTTTTTTCTGTTTCGAAGCGAAATAATTAGGCAAAGTGCCCCATACCACTCATCATCAATGGGCCGTTGAAAAACAATATTTCAAAACGAAAATACCAGAAAGACTTCATCAAAGCTTTACAAGCATAATTTATAGTATCTGCAGAAAACACTTCTGAAAAATAATATTTCAAGAAGAAAGATTTTATCAAAGCTTAATTTAAACTATCTGGAGAAAACACTTCTCTACTTCCCTTATTATTAAATTTAATGGATTAATTTTTTAGGGTATCCCCTGCACATTCGGCTAAAAGGAATGTGAACAAGCCTAGGACATCACCTATCACCCAATTATCCCACCAGCAGCAGCAGCAACCCCGTATTGAAACCATCCCACCACCGCAACGTTTCCAAAATCACGACTTCGTCCCGGTAATCAATGGACTTCCAGATAGACACACCGCCACACAGACGACACTGGTAACTTAATACCTTCCACTAATGTTAATGGTGTATTTATAAAGTTGCCATAATTTTAGCCAAAAACTCGCCACCAACGTCCTTTCGGTTGGGAGACCAACGAGTTGACAGTCCATCCGATGCCCCCACCGGGCTACAGATTCGGTAGTCTGCCTTTTCAGCACGGCGTGTATCCCCTAACCTCCCCCACCAGAGTACCGCCGAGGACGGTGCCTTCGGCCTTGGAGAGGCACAGAGAGGTGCGCCGGAGGGGCAGCGAGGATAATCTGTCGAGTGATTTGGAGGAGAACGCGCTGAGGCCTTTGAGTGAGTTAGCGGACGACGAGCATTTCTCCGACGATTCACTGGAGGAGATGCTGCCGCCACCTCCTCTAGTCAACAAGAGGTCGAGCATAGCCTGGGAGGTGCCTTTAGATAACGAAGAGGTGTACAACACACCGGGAAGCACTAAAGTTATAGGTACATTAATTTTCTCACGCGAGGAAATTATTTCACTACATAAATATACTGTCTCAGAGAAAGTACAACTTTTAAAATAGTTTTAAAAAAGGTGTAAACAGCAACAAACCTTATTTTAGAGTCTAAATTCACAAACAAGGAAAAATATTATTTACAGTAATTAAACTCCTCTTTTTTAATTGATTACGTTACCTGAAGATGATAATAATTTGGTTAAAACACTTAGAAACCTTGTATTACTATTTTATTTAGGTTTCTGAGTGTTTTAATCTACTTGTTTAAAATATTTAGAAACCTTTTATCGCTATTTTATGTTGGGTGTTTTAATCAAGTTTTTATCCAGGCGCATTATTTACAAATTCCATTGAATTACATATTACTAAAGCGTACTTCTGACCTACCCCAATAAACATAACCCTAAGGAAGTAGTGTATTCCTGATCTACATCAAAAATTTATGGAATATTTAATTGTGGAGGCGATTACTTTGTGCTACATCTTGAATATAATGAAGAAGGAGCCATGATTACTATGTTTTAATCACTATGGTCACGTGTAATTTAAAATGGTAAAACAAAGTAATTGTGTCTCCTTCTTTAAAATTTTTGGATTAATCTAGTGTCTTAATAAATTAAGCATTAACCTTAATAAACTAAACATTACCTAATCAATGTTTAGTTTATTAAGGTTAATGCTTAATTGAATGAAAATCTAACTGTTTGATTATTATTATTGAAGTAGGAAACGGTGTGTTATAGCATAGATTTAAAGTACGATAGATATAATGTGTTTAGGTAAGATTAATTCATTTAATATACGTTAGGTTAAAGTACAGTTTATTATTATTACGCTGATTAATATTCGGTTTGTTGGGGTAGGTCAAGAATACGCTAAATCAGTGCAGTTGTTATTTATTACTGTTAATTTTTCGAATCGTTTTAGGCTAAACCTAACTTTATCATAATTATTTTAAATCATTCATTCCAATTACTTTATCAATTATTAAAAAATTTAGAGCTGTTAATATTTTTGGAAATATTTCTTCCAAAACATCAAGAATATATCGAAGGGTTTCAAGCAAGAATTTGCTTTTACCTCTGCTTAAATGAAAAAAACAATATTCATTTGATTGATCATTTAATTCTTTACAATCATTTCTAGATGAACATTTTCATCTACATAAAAAATGTTTGGTAGGTAACTATTTCATATTTTGTGAAATTTTTTCTTTAACTGTTAAGTTCTTTAACAAATCTTCCCTTTTTGTTTGAGAAGAAATTTCTGTTAAAAAATTCTATTTTTTTCAAAAACATTTTTTTCTAAATTTCAAGAATCTTTTCTTCCAGATTTTAGACTAAATGTTCGTAATTTCTTGTTTTATTCAAAATATTCCAGAAAGTAGCGAGAATTTCTTTAAAAAGTTAGAACTTTCCAGAAAATTCTCCGCCTTATTTCTAGAATTTTCCATCAAATTTTTTTTGCTTTATCTGTAGGATTTTTTATTTAATTTAGACTCTTTGATTATCAATATTTTTATTTTATTTAATCTTACCAAAAATTTATCTCGAAAATTTAGAAAATGATAAGAATTTCTTTTAATGGCTAGAAATTTTGAGATTTCTATAATTTTATAGCAACTCTTCTTGCATTTTTTGCTTTATCTTTTCCAAGAGTTACTCTTCCAAATTTCTAGATTTTTTAAGGGTTTTAGAAATTTCCAGAAACTTTTCTTTCACGTGTCTAGACTTCTCAAGCACTGCAAATTTTATTTTAGGAGAATTTTTCAACAAATAAATGAAAAATTTGTTGAAAAATTCTCTTAAATAAATTTTTTTTCTAATTGTCAGATCTTTCCAGTATTTTGGAAATGTTCAGTAACGTTTATTGGATTTTTTCTTCAGGATTTGTAGAATATTCCAGAAACTTTTCTTCGAAGTTTTAAGAATTTCTTTATAGACAAGAATATTTTATATCTTCAATGGGTTTAAGAAATCTTCAGGAATTTTCCTTTAAGATTTCTAAAACATTTTTATTTTTTTATCAGAAATCTCTAGTATTTACTTTTCCAAAATACGAAGAGCTAAAAATCTTTCTCAATTTTTAAATTCTTACTTTTTTGTTTATCTTATCACATTTATTTTTGGAATTTTAAACCAGTTATTCTTTTATTTTCCACCGATTTCCCTTATACTTTGTGACAATTACAATTTAGCGTACTTTTGACTTACCTCAACAAACCGAATATTAATTAGGGTAATAACAAACTGTGATTTAACTTAAGGTTTCATTCATTCATTGGATTAATTATTACATTTTTTAAAATCAATGTTTTTACACAAAAAAAATGTTTTCTTAAAAATGTACATTTTCCAGTTATTTCAGAATTTTCAGAAAATTTTCTTTAAAATATTTAGTGTTTTCTAATATATCTTGATATTTTGTATGATGCTTCTGTTGTAAAATTATAATTATTTTCGAAAAAACTCTACGATTGTTTTAGAAGTTTCCAGTAATTTTCTAACAGATTTATAGACTTTCCGAATATTTCTTGTTTAATTTTGTAAGTATATTACAGCTTTCAATAAATGGAATTTTTCAGAGAATTTCCTTCATATTTTTATGATTTTCAAATCTTGCTCAGAAATTTCTCTTCATAATTTCTTGAATTTTCGTAATTTACAACTTTTCCAATTATTCCAAATTATAAACTTTCTTATTTCAATGGCAAAAACTCGAGATTGTTAAAATTTTTGAATAACATTTCATACACTTTTTCTTAACATAATTGTCCAAGAATTACCCTTCAAAACTTCTAGAAGTTACTTTAAGAGTTTTAGAATTTTTCAAAACTGTTTCCTCTATATAACTAGATTGTTCTAGAATTTCTCATTTTATTTTAGGATAATTTTCCAGCAACTTTTTCTAACTTGAAAGAAGATTTTCCCAGAGTTTTGGGATTTTAAAGCAACTTTTATTCAGTGTTTACTTTATTTTATTGGATATTCTAGGAATTCGTCTTTCAATTTTCTAAAATGTTCTTCAGAATTTGCAAAATGTTCTAGAAATTCTTCAACAAGTCTTGACTATTCGACTATTTTTTATTTTATTATATTAGAAGTTCCTGAAATGTTTCTTCCAAGTTGTTGGAATTTCTTTCTAGAGCTTAAAATATTCAAGCAATTTATTCAGTAAATTAAGGAATTTTCCAGCAGTTTTAATTGCCAAAGTATCTTTCAAGACCTTAAAACATTCAAGCAACTTCTTTAGTGGATTTAAGAGTTTTCTAGCAGTTTTAATTGCCAAAATCTTTTTCTAAAGGGAAATTTTTTTCCAGATTTCTAAAATTTTCTTCGAGAATGTTTCCAAATTTTTTTATCCTTATTTTCCTTCATAATTTTTAGAATTTCCACTAACTGTAATTATATGTTTTACTTAATATTATTATTAAAACTTTTCGGGAATTTCTCTTAAAGATTTCTCGAATTATCTTAACGAGTTCTAGATTTCTAGAGTTTTGCATCTTACAGAATTCAAGAATTTTAATTTTCCAGCACCTACTTCTTGAACTTTCCATAATTTCCTAGCATTTTTTCTTTAACTTTTTGCTTCGTCTCAAGTGAATTTTCTAGAAATGTTTTACTTCACTTCTTTTAGATTTCTAGACTCTTCATGTATTTCCAGTTTTTTTTTCAAGATGTATGATTTCTTGTGCTAGAGCTTTTCCAACAACATTTTCTTTAGTTTTGCAGAATTTTCCAGCAATGTAACATTCATATTTACTTCCTCTTATGAATTGATTTTCTCGCGGAATTTCTCTTTCTCTTTTCTTATTTTTTTGTGAATTTTAAAATTTTCCAGTAGTTTTTCTTACAGAATATTTTCTTTGTTCAGAAATTTTCAACAACTTCCAGGTTTTTAGAATTTTCCACCAAAATTCTTCGTTAATTTTTTATCTGCTTTTCTAAATTATTCCAAGATTTTTTAAACATTATAATTTTTCAGGAACCTTTTCTCCAGATTCCTTGAGTTTTCTTCGATGGTTCTAAAGTGTTCAATTTTTGTGTGTGTGAGTTACATAAGTGAAAAAAAGTTGGAAGAACTTCTTCTAAAGTCTAGAATTTTACAAAATTTGAGAATTTTTCCCTAACTTTTATTTATAATATCAGATTTTTCTAGAAATTTTGCTTACAAATTTTAATAATTTTCTTTGCTATTTTTAAACAATTTTTTCCTCTAGTTCTCTTCCAAATTTTTAGAAATTTCATCAAAGGTTTTAGAATTTTCTATAAATGTATTTAATAGCTTTCCTGACTTTTAGATGATGCCATGTTTCGTTCTATCAAAATTTCTTTTTCAATTTGCTAGAATTTCTTTAAAAAATGAGAATTTTCCAGTAATTTCTCCTCCAAAGTTTTTCAAGGACGTAACATTTTTCAAGAATTTTTCTTCTAGAATTTATCATATGAATCAATGCATTTATCTGCATAGGTGACCGAGGAATTTTAGTTGTCGGCGTTAGACTGTCTGTAATATTAGTCTGTGGAGAACTTTTTCTTTGCGAATTCTGCTTGTCCACGGTATTTTAAGCAGCCTTCGATAAATCCACATTTCAAACTTCAATATTGTTAATATCTCAATTTTCTTTAAAGCAAAAGATGCAAGAAATTTCTAAGAAATCAGATAGAGGAATTAGTAGAAAACTCTAGCCTTTAAGAGAAAATCTTACAATTAGAAGAGAAGTTGCTGGAAAATTCTAATAAAATAAAACAACAATATTTCTGAAAATTAGAAACTGGAAGAAAATTTCTTGGAGTAAAATTTTAAATGTTTCATTCCTATTCAAAATGTATAACGAAGTAGAAGCCTTCAACAAAAATTTTCAAGTTACGACAATATCTTTCAATTGTTAAAATTTTCCAACAAAGCCTGAAGAGTTTTTAGAAGAAAAGGAGGATTTCTGGAATTATTGAGATCAATATTTAATCAAAGCTTTATTTTTATTTTAAACCCAAAATTAGGTTGAATTTTCTTGGAATTACTATCTTCGGAATTTGTAGAGTTAACTGAAGAATAAATCGAATGGTTTATTTACTCCATTAAATATTCTATAGAAAAACAGACAATTTTTCCATAACGGAGTCCTATTGCGCAAATTGTTAGGATTTTTTTTTCTAGATTTATAGTTTTCCGAAAATTGTTTAATTTTATCGATATTTTCGAACAATTTCAATTTGCTATAATTTTTTCCAATTCTTCTTCCCTTTTCAATAACTTTTCTAACACTTCTTGTTTTATTTTCTAAGAATTTTTTATTCCAAATTTCAAGAACTTTCTAAGAACATTTCTTCTAGTTTCTTTGAGTTTTCTAACATTCTGTTTTAGTAGTAGTAGTAGTGTTTGGCTATCAACCTCGTGGTCCTTCTGACGTGTTTTATTTTATCGAAATTTTCAAGTAAATTCCCTTTAACCAACAATAATTTCTTTTAAAAGAATAAAATTTCTTAATTTTTATTATTGATTTTTTAAACAACTTTTATAGATTTTTTGTTTGTCATATCTTACAAGATACGCAACTGTCTTTTAAAAACTGGTTTTTTTCAGGCAAATTTTTTCTAGATTTCTTGAATCTTTTTGGAATGATCCAATTTCTCTTCTAAATTTTTAGTATTTCCTGTTTTATTTTATCAGAAATTTCTCTTCCTAGTAGCAAAAATATCTGTCAAAAAAGCTTAGAATTTTCCAGCAACCTCTCATCCAGTTCTTCCACACAATTAAAAAGTCTTTGAGGGTTTCCTAACAACATTTCTACTAAATTTATATTTTTGGAACAAATCTTGAATTTTTCATTAATCTCTCTTTAAAATTGATAAAATTACTTTCAAGAATTTTCCTCGAAAGTTCATTGACCATTTTCTACAGTTTTTT
The DNA here is from genome assembly GCA_963969525.1 of Ontholestes murinus. Classification (NCBI taxonomy): domain Eukaryota; kingdom Metazoa; phylum Arthropoda; class Insecta; order Coleoptera; family Staphylinidae; genus Ontholestes; species Ontholestes murinus. The sequence continues at coordinate 5,795,255 of OZ018397.1, read as the reverse complement.
AACATTTTTTTGTTTTATTAGAATTTTACAGTAATTTTCTTCAAAGTTACGTCATGAGTTAAAATTTTTAGAAATATTTTTTCAGATTTCTCTTATCAACGTTTCTTGGTTTATTTTTATTAGATTTTTCCTGGAAGAGAGGTTTTCCAGTTTCTTTTGAATTTATTTTTAGGGTTTCTTCTAAGTTTAAAGTTTTCCAACAAATCAGAATTTTTGCGATTTACCTTTGAAATTTATTTCCAAGAAATAAAATATTTTTCATCAGATTTCTTAAATTTTTCACGAAAGTTCTTGAATCCAATTTCTCTTCTAAATTTTCAGTATTTCTCTTCCTAGTTGCAAAATTATCTTAGAATTTTCCAGCAACCTATCTTCCAGTTCATCCAGACAATCAAAAAGTCTTTGAGAGTTTCCTAACGATTTTTCTACTAAATTTATAGTTTTTCAACAAATCTTGCCTTCTTGTCATAATGTTTCATTAATCTCTCTTTAAAATAGGTAAAATTCCTCTCAAGAAATTTGCTCGAAAGTTCTTTAATTGTTGACCATTTTTCTGCAGTTTTTAAAAAAAAATTCTATAAACTTACGTCAAAGGTTAAAATTTTCCACCAATATTTCTTCCAGATTTCTCTCTTAATTTACAATCAATGTTTTCTGGTTTATTTTTATTAGTTTTTTCCTGGAAGAGAGGTTTTCCAGTTTTTATAAATTAATTTTTAGGATTTCTTCTAAGTTTAAAGTTTTCCAACAAATTCAAAATTTTCAGCAATTTACCTTCGAAATTGATAAAATTACTTCTAAGAAATAAAATTCTCCTTCAGAAGAGAGAAAACAAAACATCTCTATAAAAATAGTATTACAATATATAATCACAATAATAATTGTGTTTCTTCGTCCTCTTCTGGCAATCAAACTTAAGTCTTTTAGACTAAATTTCTTAAATTTTTCCAGAAAGTTCTTTAATATTCCGAATTTGATTTTTTTAAGGGTTTTATAATCTTTTAACATTTTTTTGACAATATTAACTATAATAGCGTATTTTGTATTTATTTTTATGAGGTTGTAAGAATTTCTTTCAATCTCTAGACTATTCTAGAAAATTAATTTTCACATTTCTAAATTTTCTTCAAGGATTCTACAATTTTCCAACAATTTCCCTTCTAGGTTTCTAAATGTTTCTCACACTTCTTATTTTATTTATAAGGATTTTCCCGAAAGTTATCTTTCAAATTGCGAGGATTCATTTTAAGAACTAAAATTTTCGAGTAACATTTCTTCCCGTTTTTTTGTTTAATTTTCTTTAAAGGTTTCAGAAATTTCCAACCAATTTTCTTGTAGATTTTCAGCTTTATTTTGTTAGAATTTTCTTACAAAAAAAATTGTTCATTTTATTTAAATCTCTTCAAAGTTGCGAGAATTTCTTTTAATTACTATAATTTTTCTGTAGATTTCTTCAACTTGTTTTCGATAATTCTTGAACTTTTAACAAATTAAACTTTTGGATTTATAATTTTCCAACATGTCTTGCTTTATTTTATCAGAATCTATCTATCTCTTTCTAGTTGTGAGAATTTCTTTGAAGGGCTAGAATTTTCCATCAAATATTATTTCTTTAATAACAACCATCTAAATAAAATCAAAATCAAAATCCAATTATTCAAGAATTCTCCAAATTTCAAAAATTTCTCTTTTAGAGTGATAACATTTTCCAGGAAGATCTTTTTCTAGCAATTTCTCCCACAGAGTACAAATAACTATTTTTATTTTATCTCATCGGATGTTTTCAGTAATTTAGTGTTACAAATTCTAAAAATCGCTAATCTGAAAATTCTACGAAGAAAACAGAAGTTTCTAAATATTTTCTTCGATCTTGTAGAATTTTACAGAACTTTTTCTTACGGATTTTAAGGGTTTTAAAGCATTCCTTGTTTTTTTTTTAATCAGATTTTTCAGATATTCTTTGTATAAGTTAAAAGAATTTCTTTTGAAGGCGAAAATATTCCAACTTCTCCTCAAGAATTTAATAACTATTTTCTATTTTCCGTTTTTCATCTTAATTTTTAGGGAATTTCTCTTCCAAATTTCTAGCATTTAATGATTATACAATTTTCAAGGCATTTGTCCACAATTTCTTCCTAGAATTTTCCAACAACTTCTCTCCAAAATTTCTAAAATCTGCTTACCTTTCATTTTTTGTTTTGTTTTTTGGAACATTTCAGGAATTTCCCTTCCAATCTTCTATTTATTTATTGATTTATTTCATTCATAACATTGCTGGAAAATTCTAAAAAAATATATAGAAACTTGGAAGAAAACAATTCGCAGATAATGCAAAAAAAGCAAAACAAATATTTGTTTTTGGAGAATTCCTATCGAATAAATCAAGAAATTTCTAAAAATCTACAATTTCCGTCCAATAATAGACATTTTTGCAACTGGAAAAATAATATAAATTATTGCAAAAAGTGTTGAAAAACTGGAAGAAATCTGTGCGCAATAAATATTTTTTATAAGAAAAAGTACAAGATGTTAGGTCAACATTCTCAAGAAAGAAAATTCTAAAACTTTGAATGAAAATTCTAAAAATGTCAAAGAGATATTCCTGGAAAACCGATTAAGATAAAGCAGGAATGAAAACGAAATGCAACAAAATTCTAAAAAGTTTAAAGATAAATTGCTAGAAAGTCTCAGTCATTTAAAGAAATTCTTGCAACTTGCCTGAAATTCAAAATGTCTTAAAAAATTTAAAGTAAACCCGTGGAAAATGTTAATACGAACAGTGAAAATTTTAAAAATCTTTCATTTGATAAAATAGAATAGAATAGAATATACATAAAATATTATTACGTTAATTCGAGATACGAGGAAGAAAAACTACTGGACAATTTTAAAACCATAAAAAACAAACATTAGTTACATTTTTCGCAACTTTTTTAATCACATTTTTAGATTTAATTTATTTTCCAGCAAATACAAGTTGACAGAATTTCTTTCAAAAGCATGCATTTTCCAACAACTTTTCCTTCAGAATCTAGAAACATTTCTTTTTGCTTTATCTTATCGGAATGTTTTGAGAATTCCTCTTTCAGATTTCTACAATTTTCGTCGGGACTTTAAAGTATTCTAACACTTTTTTGTTTTGTTGTATCAAATCTCTTCAGCAATTTTTCTACAAGAATTTATTTTAAAAGTCATAAAAGTACATCAATTTCTGCAGATTTCTAAAATACCAAAGCAACCTTTCTTATCAAAACTTATCAAAATTTTATATGTACCAAACTTTTAGAATGTTCTTAAGAGTCCAGAATTTTAGAGAAATTTTCCTTCGAGGCTCTTCTTGAAAATTTCAATCAAAACCTAGAACATCTACATTTTTAGAACCTTTTTCAATTATTTGCTTTATTTCATCTCATCAAAATGTTTCAGGAATTTCTGTTGCAAATTTTTAGCATTTTCATTGGTGATTTTACAACTTTCGAGACATTTTCTTCAATGTTTCTAGACTTTTCCAGCATTTATTGTTTTATTTTATCAGCGTTTTCAAAGAGTTTATTTATTTATAGTTTATAGTTTATAATTTTCAATGTATGTTTTCGTCAGATTTTGCTAGAATTTTCTAAAAAATATTCTTCTATATTCATGAAGTTTTCCAGCAGTTTATATTTTATTTAGATTATATATAAAATCTTCCAGCAAATTGTGTTGAAAGGTCCGACAGTTTTTTGAAAGACTACAATTTTCCAGAAACATTTCCTTCAGATTTCTTAAAGTTTTACATCAATGTTTTTGTAATTTTTTTCTTGCCTATTTAATTATTCTTTTCTAGTAACTTCTCTTTCAAGTTGCCACAATATGTTTCAACAGCAAAAAAATCTTTTCTTTCAGATTTCTTCAATTTTCTACAAAGGTTCAAGAATTTTGCAATAATTTTACTTCTTATCTATAGAAATTTCCAAAATTTCTTGCTTTATTTTGTCAGTGTTTTCCAACAATTTATCTTCTATGTTGCGAGAATATCTCTCTCAATTCAAGAAGAACTTCACTTTCAGTTTAATAGAATTGTCCAAATTTATCCTGCAACTGTTCTTTTAGATTTTCTATGAGGATTTTAGAAATTGTCGTATAATTCGTCTTCAAGATTTCTGGAGTTCAATTCAAAGTTGCAAGACCTTCTTTAGAGAAAATTTTCATACAATTTGTATTCAAGATTTTGGGAGTTGTCAGCATTTTAAAAATTTATTTGATCAGATTTTTCAATTCAATTCAAAACAAGAACTTCTTTAGAAGAAATTGTCGTACACTTTATCTTCAAGATTTCTCGAGTTTTCGGCAATTTTATGGATCTGATTTTTCAATTTATAGTAGCGAGAACTTCTTTAGAACAAATTGTAAAATTTGTTTTGAAGATTTCTGGAGTTTTCAGCATTTTTAAATCAATTTGATCAGATTTTTAAATTCAAAGTTGAGAGAACTTCTTTAAAACAAATTGTCGTATAACTTGTCTTTAAGATTTTTGGAGTTTTCAGCAATTTTTAAATTGATTTGATCTGCTTTTTAAATTTAAAGTTGCGAGAACTTCTTTAGAACAAATTGTCGAAGAATTTGTCTTGAAGTTTTTTGGAGTTTTCAACACTTTTAAATCAATTTGATCAGATTTTTAAATTCAAAGTTGAGAGAACTTCTTTAAAACAAATTGTCGTATAACTTGTCTTTAAGATTTATGGAGTTTTCAGCAATTTTTAAATTGATTTGATCAGATTTTTAAATTCAAAGTTGAGATAACTTCTTTAGAAGAAATTTTCGTATAATTTGTCTTCAAAATTTCTGGAGTTTTCAGCACGTTTTAAATCAATTTGATCAGATTTTTAAATTCAAAGTTGAGAGAACTTCTTTAGAGGAAATTGTCGTATAACTTGTCTTTAAGATTTATGGAGTTTTCAGCAATTTTTAAATTGATTTGATCAGCTTTTTCAATTTAAAGTTGCGAGAACTTCTTTAGAACAAATTGTCTTAAAATTTGTCTTGAAGATTTCTGGAGTTTTCATCATTTTTTAAATTTATTTGATCAGATTTTTAAATTCAAAGTTGAGAGAACTTCTTTAAAACAAATTGTCGTATAACTTGTCTTTAAGATTTATGGAGTTTTCAGCAATTTTTAAATTGATTTGATCAGCTTTTTCAATTCAAAATTGCGAGAACTTCTTTAGAAGAAATTGTCGTACAATTTGTCTTGAAGATTTCTGTAGTTTTCAGCACTTTTAAATCAATTTGATCAGATTTTTAAATTCAAAGTTGAGAGAACTTCTTTAGAAGAAATTGTCGTACAATTTGTCTTGAAGATTTCTGCATAAATACATTAAAATTTGATCAGATTTTATCAGTATATTCTCTTCCAAATTCTTCTTTTGAGGACTTGAATTTTTCATTAACATAATTTTTTAATCTTCGTTATTTCAAAGTGTTTCAGTATGTTTAATTTTGTTTAATCACAATTTTCTAGCAAGTTATGACAATTTCTATCAAAGGTCTGAATTCTTCAATAACTTTATACCAAATTTCTTAAAGCTTTCTTGGATTTTCTTTTGCTCAAAAAATCTGATACGATAATGGAAAAAATACAAGTTTCTCTCAATAGAAATTTGAAATTCCTGGAATATTCCAATAAGATACAGCAAAAAAAAATGGAAGAAGGGTTAGTGAAAAAAATCTAGAAATTTATGGGAGAAGATGTTTGGAAACTTCTTTGGATTAAATAAAAGAAGAAATAATCTAGAAATCAGAATGAAAAATTCTAGAAAATTCTGAAATTTTTGGAAAATTTCATTAAGACAAAGCAAAAAGGAAAAAAAGTTTAAGGATAACTTTTTAGAAAATTTAAAGAAACGAAATTTTACTGTAAAATTCTGATGTTAAAAAAATACTCGTGTTTATAATCTGTAAAATTCTGACTATAAAGAAAATCAGAAAGGTTCAAAAAAAGCTTGAACGAAATTTTACTGTAAAATTCTGATATTAGAAAAAGTACTCGTGTTTATAATCTGTAAAATTCTGACTATAAAGAAAATCAGAAAGGTTCGAAAAGTCTAAAAAGTTTAAAGAAATATTCCTACAAATTTCTAGAACTTCTAAATTCTAAAAACTTGAAAACGAAATCCTTCGAAAATTTTGATATGATAAAGGGTAAACTAGAAGAAAAAGTCAAGACATCTTGAAAATTCTAGGTCTTTAAAGAAAATCTTAAAATTTTTGGAAAATTCTAATAAAATAAAGCATGGATTGTTCGAAAAGTCTAGAGATCCACAAATAAAATTGATGAAAATCTAAAATCCTCGAAGTCTTTTTAATGAGAAAACCCTATAAAATGCCTTTAAGTTTTTCTACGATTTTTGTTTTCTAGATTTCTAAAATTTACAATTTTTCTTGTGAATTTTTATACTTTTCTTATTTGATTATATCAAAATTTCTTCAGATTTCTTGTAGGATTCTAGAATTTTCTATCTTCCAGGGTAAACATTTTGGTAATTACAATAACACTCCAACCTAACCTAAAAATATCACAACATTTTATATTTAGTCTTACCAAATGTGTATGCTTTGAATAATTATTTAGACTTTATTTATTAGAAATAAACTTTGAATATCTTTGAATATTCAACTTGGATGGAAAGGTACCAAAAACTCTAATTTGCTTTTATTTAGATTTAAAATTAGATAGCATGCAATATTGTTCGAGCGCTTAATCCTTACCTAAACGAAAATGTTATTGTTGATGTCGTTACTTAAACTTCAATTTTTGTTACAGGAAGGAGAAGAAGAAAGTCGGGATCGCAATCAAGCACGAGTTCTATACCTAACAGGCTGAAGGAATTCGACGATTGGCCGGATCCGCCGCCGTGCACCACCGAGGATGAGGTCACATCCCCGTTCTCCGATTCGGACGATGTCGTCCTGCCGCAGGAGCTGAACTCGGGGAATCTGTCCGGCACTGGCACCTACATAGTCAGACGCGGGAAGAAGGACAGAAAGCTCTTACAGCAGATGAGCAGTTCTATGAACTCCTCCTCATCACTGAACTCGCGCCTAAGTTCCGACCTCAGCATACCCCATTCGCGCTTCAGCGCCGACCTGAACTCGCGCCTCAGCCGCGAACTGAACACCCCGAGCTCGAGGTACAGCATCGACCTGAGCACGCCGCACTCGAGACTGAGTCAGGAGCTCAATTCTCCCAAGTCTAGATTAAGTTTAGATTTGAATAATTCGAGACACTTGAGTCAAGAGCTGATCAGCTCGCCGTCGCGATTAAGCGCCGACTTGTCCAGCTCAAGGTCGAGCACACCGCAGAGCAAGCACGACTTCAAGAAGCACAGCAGCACCTTCGACAACATCCAATCGTTAATCAAAGAGGGCGTTATTGAGCATTACAATGGTCCGCAAATTGAATCCACGACCGAGTTGAATACTATGGTCAGTCCTATTGTTAGAGTCGTCTCATTACCAAGTTTAAATGCCGAGGAGTTGACCCCTAGACGAGAATTAGCCGTTACCGTTGAGGAGGAAGAGGACGGAGACAGTTCGCCTTCTTCGACTAATAGTGATGATATTTCTCCGCTTAGAAAAATCGAACAGAACATTAGTGAGTTGTTAGAGCGTCGCGACATCCAGGTGTCCAGCCTGATCGAGGACGATAAGTGCGTGCTGAAGATGAACGGCGTGGATAAGACTTTAAGTAATGAAAAGAAAAAGCGTCCGCAAAAGGAATTAAACGAATTGCAAAAGTCGAATAGCCATAATGAAATACAAAGATCTGAAGATTACTACAGACAGTTGCTGATAGAGGGTAGTAAGAATCAGTATAAGCGTGCCGGGATACAAAAATCCGAGAGTGCTAAGGAAATGTTGATATCTCACAGGGAGAAGGAAATCAAGAAAATACCGCTTTCCACGAGTGCCGATTTTCCAGTGCGCGTCGAAGTGCTGCAGCACGAATTTCCACCCTTACCTCCTTCACCGGTGGAGGAGGATGAGGATGAGTATTCGGAAATCATGCAGAATATGAACATTAAAGCTAGGGCGGACACTCTTCCGACTAGTTCAGAAGCACCGGCTGTGCCTCCTCATAGGGAACCAACTAATAGTTTAAAAACGCGCTCGATGGACGCTGGCTATACTCGGGGGAGGAGGAACTTTATGAATACCTCTAGTAGAAACCTACCTCCCGAGAGGCGTACATTACCCACGGAATTGCAGGATAACAAACGTAAATTCTACCAGAAACGATCTTCTCATAGTCCGCAGGAAGAACACCACATGCAGACCTCGTGTAGCCTACCGGAAACCCCCATATTCGCGAGGGGTTGCGATATACCTAGGACACCGCATAGAAGAGCGCCTGATATACCTGGATTGAGCGGGAATCAGACGGCCCCTAGGCAGAGTAGTACCATGAGCAGTATAAATACCATAGGGAATATGTCTACCGGTGGATTTAGAAGGGGGATTTCCAATACGGGCTTGGAACAGGCGTACGTGGGTGCGGAATTGTTGAGGATGGCCGGCGGGCCTGGTAGAGGGTGGTACCCGAAGCACAGGCAGAGGAGGCCTGCATCCATCGAGCACCTCGATAGGTTAGCCTCCGGACATAATCCATGGGATGCGAGCAGGAAACCATTAACGCTACCACCTAATCTCACCCCCAAGTTTTTCCAGCGATCACCCAAGGACGCGCTCAGAAGAGTTACCAGCCTACTTATAAGAAAAGGTAAGAGTTTTTATTAAGAAATACAATTATCCTTTCCTGCAGTTTCCTTCTATAAATTATACACACACACAAATCCACAAATGACACATATCAGAAGGACCACGTGGTCGATAGCCAAACACTACTACTACTGCTACTGCTAGAAACAAATCAAGATTATTTAAGTTTATACAAAGACATTTAAGTGTGTTAATTTAGTGTTTATAATAACAATAATACCTTTATTCACCCTGTACATTTAAAAAAAAGTTCATTTGACGGTCATTCAAGGTCACCAATAACCATTCAAGATCATCGAACAGTCATTCAAGTTCTCTTAATGTTATACGGCCATACTTTAAGACCACGTCACTATCATTCAATTATTTAAAGTTATAAATGAGAAACCTTCACATTTTAAATAAACTATTAATGAAAACTAGAAGTATTAAACAGAAAAATTAATTTCCTACCGCTTTGATTTTGGATCAATGAATTGTTGGACACCTAGTTTTTTACACAATTAGTTTGAATACAATATAAATTCATAAGAATAGTTGCGACCGTTACTCCAGTGGTAATTCATGATAAACACTAGATTAAATTAGTACACTTTTATCACTAAAAATCTTCAGTGGCAAAAACATAGTGCGTTAATTGAATTTAGTGTTTGCAACATAAATTGTTTTAACATTAGAAGAAAATTACAATCACATAAGTGTAGCTTATGTTGCCTAACTTTCCTTGAGTAAATAAGAGAACTTTTTTAATTTACATTGAAGGAAGCATGTACGATGCCGCTTTAATTAATCTTTCAATTACTTTGATAACAATATAAACATTTTCTCACAATAATTATTTGTATTTTATATATAAAAATATTTTTTTTTAATGTAAATATTTATAAATACTAAAGTAAACGTTTGTTTATGTTTAAGAAAATGTAGGGTGAGATAGTGGCTACCCATTTTTTTGTACATAATTACTTCAACTTAAATTAATAACACAATATTCAATGTCTTAAGATTAGATTAAAATTACAAACCAGTATGTGTAACTTATGTTGCCTACCTTTCATTTAGAAAATAACAGAACGTTTTTAATTTACATTGAAGTAAGTAGGTACAGTAGGCCCATAATCAATCTTCTTATTTCCTTAATAAGAATATAAACATTTTTTCATAATGATTATTTATTTTTATTTAAAAAAAATCATGAAAGAAAAAAATCCATATATTTATAAATTAATTAAAGCAAACCTTTGTTTATGTTTAAGGAATTGGAGGGTCTGATAGTAGCCACCCATCCAATCTACATATTTTTTTAAACTTCAATTACATTACTGTCTATAAGTAATGGAAAATTTTAAATCACAATTTTGTTGATTTTTTTAATTTTTACAAACTATTTGTAGCTTATGTTAAATAATAAGTACGCACCCATTGTACTCTCTTTAACGCCAATTTCAATTAATTTATTATGAATATAAAGTTAGATTTCTTTTAAATAAATGGAATTAATTAAAAATTAGATTCGAAATTTCATACTTATGTTTTAATGTTTATTATTGAATTAGTTTTGATAATATATCACCCTTAAATTAATTAATCCTAAGATTAATGAATTAAAGGGTGATATATTAGACGCCCACATATTTTACACAATTTCTTCCAATTGAATTAAACGTTTTAATTAAAATTATCACGTATGTGTAACTTAGGTTGCCTAAGTAATTTAAGGAAACTTCTCCTTCTGTGGGTGCTTTTCCTGGTCGTGGTTGGTAACTATTTCAACATATGATTTCCTATCTGTTGTTGCTCTCATCAGATCTTCAAACCCCATTCATGTCGACTTCCTAACGTTCCGGAGCCATGACATTCTATTCCTTCCTTCCTTCCTTCCTTCCTTCATGGATAACTAAAGCTTTTTTTTACATTGTAATGAGTTGGTACAATATGTTTGTACCTCTAATTCAACTTCTAATTTCTTAAATAAAATTTAAGCATTTGCTCACAGTGACAAAAAATTTATTTTAAAAAAATGCATATTATTTAAATATTACAGTAAAACTCTGTTTACGTTTAAAGAGGGCGGGATAGTGGCCACCCATCCACCCTACATATTTACTAAAACTTCAATTATACAGGGTGAGTTTTTTTCGATGTTCTCTATGGGGATCTCGGAAACTATAAGAGATAGAGAAACGGTTAAATGGGGAAAGAAGTGTAGATTTACGAGACGAATAAAATTCCACTTTCAAAGTTTTCAAAAAAGTCAAGGGTAACTAGATATTTTGAAAAAAGTAAAAAGTGTCAATTTTTTCAAATCAATATATCTCGGTTATTATAACAGATAGAAAAAAACTGTAAAGGACAAAGTTTTAGATAATTTTATGTAGATTAATAAAAAATAATCAGAAAATTTTTATCGCCATTATTTTCCGAGATATGACGCAAACTTACATTTTTTTAAATGGAAACCATAGTTGGCTATGGCCTCATTCAAAAGGTAATTTTTTTCTCTTTAATACAATATGACATACGACATAGTTATTTCTAAAAATAAGTGAGTTATAGTCATTTTAAATTTTATTATAAATAAAAAATGGGTAGCCATGAAAAAGGTGAAAGGAAAACAATTGCAGTTGTTTATAATAATAGCAATATTGTAATTATTAGTTCTACAAAGTTAAATAAAAATGAAAAACCAGCATAAAAATAATAATTTTGTAATTATCAAATAGGCTTCTGTATATGGTATAAACCCATTTGTCAAGAGGATAATACGTTTCTTACAAAAATATTATGAACAGATGAATCGCGATTTACTAATTGTGGTATTTTTCATCGCCACAATGAATATAGATGAACTTAAGAGAATCCACGAGAAGTTTCACAGAGAAAACTACAAATTAAATTTGGGTTTAATCCATGGTGTGTTTGGATTATTAATTCTCGGTCCATATATTTTTGAAAGCTCACTAAGTGAAAATGATTACTTTCATTTTCTTCAGAAAACATTTGAAGATACTCTCGATTGTTTAAATTTATCATTACAAGCAAGATTGAAATGGTTCCAATATGAATGTGCTCCACCTCATAACCTGTTGGCTTTACAAATTATTTAAATGATGCTTTTCTTAACTCATAAGTGGGAAGAAATAAACCAATCCCAGGGCCTCCTAGATCTCCCGATCTGCGCGTTTTAGAATTTTTTCTGTGGGGTTATGTAAAAAACAAAGTATATGAAAAATCATATCAATCTGTGGAGAATCATAAACTAGTTGTTATTTAAACATATAATTCAATTTACATGAGAATAGTCAAAAAGCTATAAATTCAATTGTAAAAAGATATAATTTATGTCATAATAATAATTACAGAATTACTTTATGCTGTTGTTTTATTTTGGTTTATCTCTGTAAAACTAATAATTACAATATTGCTAATATTATAAACAACTGCAATTGTTTTACTTTCATGGCTACCCATTTTTTATTTATAATAAAATTTAAAATGACTATAACTCACTAATTTTTAGAAATAAGTATATCGTATGCCATATTGGATTAAAGAGAAAAAAATTACCTTTTGAATGAGGTCACAGCCAACTATGGTTTCCATTTAAAAAAATGTAAGTTTGCGGAAAATAATGGCGATAAAAATTTTCTGATTATTTTTTATTAATCTGCATAAAATTATCTAAAACTTTGTCCTTTATAGTTTTTTCTATCTGTTATAATAACCGAGATATATTGATTTGAAAAAATTGACACTTTTTACTTTTTTCAAAATATCTAGTTACCCTTGACTTTTTTGAAAACTTTGAAAGTGGAATTTTATTCGTCTCGTAAATCTACACTTCTTTCCCCATTTAACCGTTTCTCTATCTCTTATAGTTTCCGAGATCCCCATAGAGAACATCGAAAAAAACTCACCCTGTATTACTATCTATAAGTGATGAAAAAATGAAATCACAATTTTGTTGAAATTTCTTATTTTTAAAAACTATTTCTAGCTTATGTTAAAATAAATAAGTATAATGGGTGGGCTGTCTTTAACGCACTTTTAAATTAATATTTTATAAATATAAAGTTAATTTTTTTTTTCAAAATAAATTGGATTAGTTAAAAATTAGTTTCGAGTTTCATACATAATTTTCAATGTTAGAATTAGATTTTATTTAGGATTAAGGAATTAAATGGTGATATATTAGACATCCACATATATTACACAATTGCTTCCATTTGAATTAAACGTTAAAACATAAGACTAAAATTAAAATTCACTTATGTGTAACTTAGGTTGTCTAAGTCACTTTAAGGAAACTGCTGTTCGTGCCTCTCCTAACCGAGGTTGGCGACTATTTCAGTATATGATTTCTGACAGCCACCCACCCTACATATTTTTTAAACTTCAATAACAATACTGTCTTTTGGTGATGAACAATTTTATTGATGTTTTTATCTTATAAACTATTAGTAGCGATCGTTAAAGTAAATAAGTATGATGGGTGGGCTGTCTTTGGCGCAATTAATTTATTATGGATATAAAGTTAGATTTTTCTACAAATAAATTTAAATTTAAACATAAGACTAAAATTAACTTAGGTTGCCTAAGTAACTTTAAGGAAACAGTAAGTGCTCCTCCTAACCGAGGTTGGCGACTATTTCAGCATATGATTTCTGACAGCCAACCACCCTACATATTTTTTTAAACTTCAATCACAACACTGACTTTTAGTGATGACAATTTTATTGATTTTTTTATTTTATAAACTATTTGCAGAGAACATTTAAGTAAAGAACTATGATGGGTGGGCTATCTTTGATACAATTCCATAATTTATAATGGATTGTTAGATTTTTCTACAAATAAATTTAAATTTAAACACTAAAGACTTTTATGTGTAACTTAGGTTGCCTACGTAACGTTAAGGAAACTTCTTAAGGTGTCTCTCCTAGCCTAGATTGGTGACTAGTTCAGCATATGATTTCGTGTCTGTTGTTGCTTTCATTAGATCATTAAACCCCATCCCTGTCGACTTCCCTATGTTCCGAAGCCACGACTTTATTTTCCTTCCTTCCTAGAAATTATGGAACTTTTTATTTAAAAATACATTAAAGTGAGTTGGTACAATAGGTAGGTGCCTCTAATTCAATTCAACTTCTAATTTCTTCAATATAAGCACTGTCTTACAGTAATTGTTTGTAGTTTAAGTAAAAAATTAATTTAAAAAATTACATTTTTAAACATTACAGTAAATCTCTGTTTATGTTTAAGGAATTGGAGGGTGTTGGTGGGTAGAATAGTGGTCACCCACCCACCTTACATAATATATAAAACTTCAACTACATTCCTGTCTTTTAGTGATGAAAAATTTTAAATCACAATTTTGGTGATTTTTTTTTTGTTTTTACAATTTATTTGTAGCTTATGTTAAAATAAATAAATATAACGTCTTCAACGCATCTTTCAATTAAGTTATTATGAATATAAAGTTAGAATTTTTCTAAAAATAAATTGAATTAATTAAAATTCAGATTTGAATTTGTATACTTATGATTTAATGTTAGAATCAACTTTGATTTAGGATTAAGGAGTTAAAAGGTGATCTATTAACAACCCACCCATGTTACACAATTGCTTCCATTTAAATTAAGCATTAAAAAAAAATATGTAACTTGGGTTGCCTAAGTAACTATAAGTAAACATGTCCTTCTGTAGGTGCCCATCCCAGCGGACTTTGGCGACTATTTCAGCATATGATTTCCTATCTGTTGTTGCTCTCATCAGGTCTTCAACCCCCATCCCTGTCGATATCCTAATGTTCCGGAGCCACAACATATTTGCCCTTCCTTGCTTTCTTCTTTCCTTCCTTGATTCATTCCTTCCTAGGAAACTAAGGAACTTGAAAAACAAACATTCAAGTGAGTTGGTACAATAGGTTGGTGCCTCTAATTCAATTATAATTTCTTAAATGCTTATATTTTACATTTTCTCACAGTGATTGTATTTGAAACAAAAAATTAATTTTTAAAAATTGCGTATTTTTTAAATATTACAGTAAATCTCTGTGTATGTTTAAGGAATTTAAGGGTGGAATGGTGGACACCCACCCACCCTACATAATTTTTAAAACTTCTACTACTTTCCTGTCTTTTAGTAATGAAAAATTTAAAATCACAATTTTGTTGAAATTTTTTATCTTTACAAACTATTTCTAGCTTATGTTAAAATAAATAAGTACAATGAGTGGGCTGTTTTACCACACCTTTCAATTAATGTATTATGAGTATTAAGTTAGATTTTTCTAAAAATCAACTGAATTAATTCATCACTAGATTTGAAAGTTCATACTTATATTTTAATGTTAGGATTAGCTTTGATTTAGGGCTAAGAAATTAAATTTAATCTAAAAGGGTGATATTAGACACCCACCTATTTTACACGATTGATTCCATTCGAATTAAACGTTTAAACATAAGAATAAAATTAAAATTCCTTTATGTGTAATTTCTGTTGCCTAAGTAACATTAAAAAGACTTCTTCTGGCCGAGGTTATGTTTTCCTATCTGTTATTGCTCTCATCAGATCTTTAAACCCCATCCCTGTCGCCTTACTAATATTCAGGAGCCAATACATTATTTTCTTTCCTTCTTCCTTTCCGTCCTTCCTAGGAAACTAAGGGAAAAAACATTGAAGTGAGTTGGTACAATAGGTTAGTGCCTCTAATTCAACTTCTAATTTCTTAAATTTAATATAAGCAATTTCCCATAGTGATTGTTTATATATTAAGAGGAAAAACTAATTTTAAATATTAAAGTAATTCTCTCTTTGTGTTTAAGGAATTGGATGTTTTAATACTCTATATAAATTGATTTAACATAAGACCAAAATAAAAGCATAAAGTATGTAAGTTATGTTGCCTAACTTGCAAACAGAAAATTAAAAGAACCTTTCAAATTATGTTGTAGTTATTTCTGATGAAATACTTGAGTGCTTGAATATTATTATTATTATTAGTGGTTAAAAGTATATCCTTTCTTAAACAGTTTTATTATTAACTATATGTACATTTCGAACCCTAAGTGTTCATTATCAATAGTATATTGACATTGATAATTTGTAGTTAATTAGTGCAATCGTTTTGTAGTCTCTGATCCATCTTTTATTTTTTTTCAATTAGAATATAAACCTTTTCATTACAGTATTTTTTGTATTTTAAGAGAAAAATTATTTTCAAAAAAATGTATTTTTTTTAATATTACAGGTAGTCTCTGTTAAAGAATTTGATGGTGGCTTAGTGGCTATCCATCTACCCTATATAACTATTACACTAACTAACTAAATTATTTGTATTTTAGATTTTAATAAGTAGATATGATGGGTGGGCTGTCTATAACTCATTTTTTGATTTATTTATTATGAATATAAAGTTTTTTCTCAGATAATTTGTATGAATTACAAATTCGATTAAAATGTCTGTATTTATGTACTAATTATTGTAACTTATGTTGCCTAACTTGCAATAAGAAAATCAAAAGAACATTGCATTTTACGTTGTAGTTAGTTTGTACAATACTTTCTAATCCATCTTTTCATTTCTTCAATAAGAATATAAACATTTCCTTACAGTTATTCTTTGTATTTTAAATGAATAATTCATTTTTTTATTACTGCATATATTTTTAAATATTGAAGTAAACATTAAAATATATTAAAGTCCTTTAGTTTGTTGTAGAAAATTAAGTAATCATTTTAAATTATTTTCGTATTTTTAAATTATTGAAGTAAACCCTTGTTTGTGTTTAGGGAATTGAAGGGTGAGATAGTGTACACCCACTCACCCTATATAATTTTTAAAACGTAATTTCAAGAACTGTTTATAAATATGAATTTAAAAATTACAATTTATGTTCTATTTTATTT
Source organism: Ontholestes murinus (assembly GCA_963969525.1). Taxonomy (NCBI): domain Eukaryota; kingdom Metazoa; phylum Arthropoda; class Insecta; order Coleoptera; family Staphylinidae; genus Ontholestes; species Ontholestes murinus. The sequence continues at coordinate 5,778,587 of OZ018397.1, read as the reverse complement.
CTTACTTTGCAACTTAATTACAAATTATTGGTTTTCATAAATAAGTATGATGGATGGGCTGTCTTAAACATACCATTAAATTTGTTTACTATTAAGGTTTAAACAAATATATTGTATATTAATTGTTTAAAAAATAAGATATAACAATTATAACATTTTTTTATTTACTTGCTAATATTGTAATAGTGTTTGATAAGGACCAAAAAATTGTTTACACAATTACTTCAACTTACATTAAATTTCAGTATAAAATGATTTAGCGTTAGATTAAACTGTGTGATTTGTGTTGCCTAACTTATGTTTAGGAACCCAAACGAACTTTCTTAAGTTACGTTGATGTAAATTAGTACGATGGGTTGGTGGCCTATAATCCATTTCACAATTTCTTCAGTTGAAATATAATCATTTCCTCACTTACACTTATTATTTATATTATGTGGAAATTAATAAAGAAAAATTGTGTATATTTTTGTTTATAATTAATGAATTGGAGGGTTGAATAGTGGCCACCCATCCATATTATAATTTTTTAAACTTTAATTGCGTAACTGTATATAAGTGATATGAAATTTTAAAAATATAAACAATTTTGTTGAAAAATTTTAATTTACAAACCAAACGACACATTTATAAATCAGTTTATAAAACCCAGGTGTGATGGGTGAGCTGTCTCTAACTCAACCTTCAATTAGTTTATTATGAATATGAAGTTTTTTTTTACAAATTGTATAAACTAAAAAATCTCTATATTTGAGCTAATATTATAATAAGTTTGACTTAGGATTAATGAATTAATGGGTGGTATAATGGACCACAACTCATTTTCCACAATTGCTTTAATTTGAATTAATATATACTAGGTATAAAACGTGTTAACGTAAGACTGAAATTAAAACCCACTAAGTGTAACTTATGTTGCCTAGCATTAGTTTAGGAAACTAAAATCACAGTCGAAACAGATTTGAGAGAAAAAATAGTGAAACAAAACCAAGTTTTAATCAATCAAGAAAATCATTCTTAAAAATTATTCTACGCTAAGGAAAACGTTTTTAATTTACGTTCAAGTGAGTTAATAAGATGGATGGTGCCTCTAATCTATATTCTAATTTCGTCAGCAAAAATATAAGCATTTTGTCACAGCAGTTATCTGTATTGTAAGTAAAGAAATCATTTAAAGAAACGTTATATTGTAGTAATTTGGATTATAGCTCATAGAGCAAAACAAAAAGTTCTAAGGAAGCAAAAATGAGATCTAAAAATATTTACATAAGCATAAGAGAGCAAATTTTAAAGCTCAAATTGTCTTTAAAATCTAAGAAATAATAATAAAAATATTGATTTATCTTGATATCCTAAGAGTGCATAACAAATCTCCGTTTATCTCATTAATAAATGTCACACTGACATAAGTCCGTGAAATTATAGAGGTCTTGAAAAATTAGACCAAAATGTGCCAGATATGGCCAAAATATTGCCTTAATGGCTACATAAGGATCAGCAGTGTAATTGGTCGTAGAAGAACACGAAAAACTGTGAACTCCGCCTTCAAGATCTATGCTCGAAATTTTAAAGTGATTAATTATATATATTTATGTATGTATTTTTGTATTAATTTTTTAATAGATCTTGTAAAGTGAATAAACTAAACTAAACTAAACTAAACTTTAAGGAAACAACTGAAATAATAATTTAACTGAAACTAAAACCTTACTTTTACTATAAACGTCTAAAGAACTCAATTGAAATATTACTTTATTTACTAATCCTGTGAGAACAGAACTGGAATCCTATTTTATCTCAAAGCTCTATAACAGCAGAAATAAAATCTAAATTTATTTTTAAGTCTTAGGAGAGCAAAACTTATTATTTTGTCCCACACGTTAAGAAAACAAATCGCAAATATTAATTCATCTCGAAACACTAAAAGTGAAAATTATAAAATTTATTTGAGCAAATATATTCAAATGTTCCATAGTTCCATACTGATATGAGACACTTAAATCTAAATTTCCGTCAAACCCTAACAGAACAAAACTAAAACTAAATAATTATTTCTAAATCCTAGGAAAACCTTAATAGGTCTCTAAAAAAACTGTTTTTTTTTATATTTATCTCTAATATATAAATACCTAAAACTAAAATCTTAATTTAATTTATTTAAAGTTTCGCAGAGAACTAAAATCTGAATTTGCTCCGAATCTCTAAGAAGGCAAAAAGTAGGTAAAACACAAATTCTAAACCTTAATAGAGTAAAACTATAAAACTGCTATAGAGGAATATTGAAATCTAAGTTTAAAGCGAAAAAAACTGAAATGTCTCCAACACAACTCTAATTTACTGTTTAATTTTCTTACTAAAAATAAAATTTAATTTTTTGTCAACAAACTGTATAAAGTAAAATTTAATTTAAATTAAGAATATAAACATTTCCACACAACATATGTGATATATTTTTAAATTTTAAAGAAAACCTTTGTTTGTTAAGAGTTAAATTATTATTCCAATTGTATCCTTAGAATCTCGTGACAAACGAAGATTTATTGTGCTCTCTTAGAATAAATATGACGATAATTTAATAAATGTAATATTTTGATTTTAATTTTTTAGAATTTAAGGGCAAAATAAACTCTTATGGTTTGTAAATATTTTTAAATCTGATTTTTGTTTCCCTAGAGTTTGAAGTCAAATTAGGTTTTTATTTTAGGTTTTTTCAGTATTTAAAAATAAATACAGATGTCAGTTTTACTTTATAATAGTTTAGATACATAAACCAAGGTTTACTATATTCTTTTAAAATACTTCCATTTTTTTACTTTTTCTATTTAAATACAAACGATTACTATGAGGAAATGATTATACTCTCATTGAATAAATTGAAAATAGATCATCGTCGTACCTACTTATCAACGTAAATTAAAAAAGTTATTTTAGTTTCTAAAATAAAATAAACGTTAGGCAACCTTAGTTACACTTAATTGGATTTAAATTTAAGTCTAATGTTAAAACATTTTATAGCGAGTTTTAACTCAAGTGTAAGTAATTGTGTAAATTAAGTAGGTGGCCACTATTCCACCCTTTAATTCCTTGTACATTAATCAAAGCTAATTGCATTATTAACAGATAGACGCAATCTTACATCTTAATTCAAAGAATTTATTTGAAGAAAAACCTAATATTCAACATAAATTAATTGAAGGGTATACTAGATTCAGCTCATTCGCCACAATTATTTACTTTCATCTAAGTTACGAATAATAAATAGTTTTACAATCTAAGTTGTAAAATAATAAATATCAACTAAAGTAATAATAAATAAATAACAAACTAAATTGTTATGTTTTATTGAATCACGTATTGACAGTAATGTAAGCATAGTTCTAATCGTTACGTAGGTGGGTGTTCACTATTCATCCATAAAGATTTAAATAAAACACTATTTTGACACTTTTTTCACTCGGTTTATTTCTTACAAAATACACATTTCATCGTTATTCTCAATAGCAAAATGGTCACTTAATTTTAATCTTATATTAAAATTAAAAAGGATTGCAGGATGATCAACTCAACTTATTAATTTTAATTTGAGATGTTTTTAATAAGCAAATGTGTCATTTCATTTTATTTAAAGTTAAAACAATTTTGTGTTCATTACCTCGCCTTCCCTATTACTTGATGTTCTAACTAATATCACTGAAATGTAAACACATATAAAAATGTCAGGTTGTTGGTCCGGGACTAGAATATGTAACCACAATTGGAATACAACTAATGCGAAGGTGAATTTCTTACACATACATTGATAAACAAATAATATGGCAGGTAGACTTAACAATTTTTTTATACCAAATGTGTTTGAAATAATAAATATGTTGGTGGCAACCGTTACTACGTAATAGTTTATTTTAATAGAAACAAATTGGACACAAACGGTTATATCAAAGTTATTTTATCTTATTTAAATCTACACATATATTCTTCATTACTGTTTTAATTTAATAAAGATGGTCTTTTATTTTAGTTTAAGCTATAAATAGTGCTATAAATTTTAAATAATTCAATAATTCAAAAAGAACAGGATGATATTAAAAGAATAAATTATGAAAATTAAACTTTTTCATGATGAAAAACTATTACAGATGCTAGGAGTTATAAAATTCTATAGTAAAACTTTCCCTGTTTTCAACTGAGCAATGCTTATAAGAACTAAAATTGATTGTAACTATCGTCAAGATGGTGGCGACTGTTACTAGGTGATAATTCATACTTTCATCGTTGATTGAAATATTTCAATAAACGCTTTCACACAGAGTAAAATACTAACATAGTAAGTGTTTTATTCTGTGTGAAAGATTGAAACTATTTAGAGAAATAATAGTTCAATTAAACAAAAATGAATAATAATAGTGGTAAAAATAATGCCATTTTAAAATACATACTGTTCTATTTAATTTTGTGAAGATGATAAGCTCATTTTCTATGCAAACGTTCCTAAAGTCGGTTCATTCATGATTTCATATAACATAGTTTAGGAATTGATTTTCAGATTTTGGCTCTTAATTCCTCTATTGTATCAGGTCGATTAAGTAACCCTTTGCTTAGGCTAACCACTAACAGAAATCAAACAGATAGCAGATTAACCGATTTAATTCATTACCATTTCTTGAAATTATCTGTAGTCAAACAATGGACGTATAAACTTTATTTTCGTATTAAACACATTAAAAAGGAAAGTTAAGAACAATTCACCCATCATAACTATTTATTTTAACTTAAGTTACAAACAGTTTCGTTTTTAAAATGAAAAATGAATAATATAAACAAAATTTAGATTTTTTTACTTTACAAACTAAATTATTTGTAGTTTATGTTAAAATGTAGATATTATGAATCGTTTATCTCTAATTCACTCTTCAATTATTTTATTATGAATACAAAGTTTTATTTTTTAATGAATATAGAAATTTGTTTTTGTGGTACGTGAAGATATGATTAAAACTTGATTAAAACACTAACACTTTCTTCATAATTAATTTTTATTTCGCTAGATGTACATTGATAATAGTACTCGAAATGTACATCTGGCGAAATAAAAATTAATTGTGAAAAAAGTGTTAGTGTTTTTATCAAGTTTTAAAATAATAGTATGAATTGAAAATTAAATTTCTTCACCTGAAGGAACTACAGTGTAGCGAAACAATTGTAGTGAGTAAAATAAAAAGTTGAAAGTCATCAATGGTTTACTATTATTATTATATTAAGAGATATGGATTTTCAAAATATAAATGCCTCAACAATCAACGAGAAAAATTAAATTCTCTATTGATATTATATTATAATTAGCCTACATTTACAATTAAGGAATCAAAGGGTGGTATAGTGTACACCCGCCTATTTTCCACAGTTATTTCAACATGAATTAAAATGTTTTAACAAGAGACTAAAGTTAAATCCATTGTGTGTAATTTATGTTGCCTAACTTTAATTTTTGAATCTGAAAGAACTAAATTTACATTAAAATAAGTAGGTAATTTGAGTTAATAGCCTCTAAACCACCTTCTAATTTCTTCAATAACAATATAAGTATTTTCTCACAGCAATTGGCTATATTTTAAATGAAAAAATAAAGAATAAAGAAAACACTTTTACTTTTTTATTCCACTTTAAATACCAATTTAAGAAGTAAAAGTGTTTTCTTTATTCTTAATATTAAAATGTACCACCAAGTGAACGCCGTTAAGATCCAAGAATGAAAAAATAAAAAAATTTCAAATTCAAATTTTTTCAAATTCAAATTTATTCAACCAATATTTCTATACAGGGTGAGTTTTTTTCGATGTTCTCTATGGGGATCTCGGAAACTATAAGAGATAGAGAAACGGTTAAATGGGGAAAGAAGTGTAGATTTACGAGACGAATAAAATTCCACTTTCAAAGTTTTCAAAAAAGTCAAGGGTAACTAGATATTTTGAAAAAAGTAAAAAGTGTCAATTTTTTCAAATCAATATATCTCGGTTATTATAACAGATAGAAAAAAACTGTAACGGACAAAGTTTTAGATAATTTTATGTAGATTAATAAAAAATAATCAGAAAATTTTTATCGCCATTATTTTCTGAGATATGATGCAAACTTACATTTCTTTAAATGGAAACCATAGTTGGCTATGGTCTCATTCAAAAGGTAAATTTTTTCTCTTTAATCCAATATGACAAACGACATAGTTATTTCTAAAAATAAGTGAGTTATAATCATTTTAAGTTTTATTATAAATAAAAAATGGGTAGCCATGAAAAAGATGAAAGTAAAACAATTGAAGTTGTTTATAATAATAGCAATATAGTAATTATTAGTTCTACAAAGTTAAACAAAAATGAAAAGCCAGCATAAGAATAATAATTTTGTAATTATCAAATTACCTTCTGTATGTGGTATAAACCCATTTGTCAAGAGGATAATACGTTTCTTACAAAAATATTATGAACATATGAATCGCGATTCACTAATTTTGGTATTTTTAATCGCCACAATTAACATAGATGAACTCAAGAGGATCCACCAGAAGTTTCACAGAGAAAACTACAAATGAAATTTGGGTTTAATCCATGGTGTGTTTGGATTAATAATTCTCGGTCCATATATTTTTGAAAGCTCACTAAGTGAAAATGATTACTTTCATTTTCTTCAGAAAACATTTAAAGATACGCTCGATTGTTTAAATTTATCATTACAAGCAAGATTGAAATGGTTCCAATATGACGGTGCTTCACCTCATAACATGTTGGCTTTACAAATTATTTAAATGATGCTTTTCCTAACTCATAAGTGGGAAGAAATAAACCAATCCCAAGGCCACCTAGATCCTCCGATCTGCGCGTTTTAGAATTTTTTCTGTGTGGTTATGTAAAAAACAAAATATATGAAAAATCATATCAATCCGTGGAGGATCATAAACTAGCTGTTATTGAAACATTTAATTCAATTTACATGAGGATAGTCAAAACAGCCATAAATTCAATTTTAAAAAGATATAATTTATGTCATAATAGTATTAATAGTGGACTCTTTGACCATATTTTTTTAATATTAAAATTTCTCTCCCATTTATATTGATAATTACAGAATTACTTTATGCTGTTGTTTCATTTTAGTTTATCTCTGTAAAACTTATAACTACAATATTGCTATTATTATAAACAACTGCAATTGTTTTACTTTCATCTTTTTCATGGCTACCCATTTTTTATTTATAATAAAATTTAAAATGACTATAACTCACTTATTTTTAGAAATAACTATGTCGTATGCCATATTGGATTAAAGACAAAAAAATTACCTTTTGAAAGAGGCCATAGCCAACTATGGTTTCCATTTAAAAAAATGTAAGTTTGCGTCATATCTCGGAAAGTAATGGCGATAAAAATTTTATGATTATTTTTTATTAATCTGCACAAAATTATCTAAAACTTTGTCCTTTACAGTTTTTTTCTATCTGTTATAATAACCGAGATATATTGATTTGAAAAAATTGACACTTTTTACTTTTTTCAAAATATCTAGTTACCCTTGACTTTTTTGAAAACTTTGAAAGTGGAATTTTATTCGTCTTGTAAATCTACACTTCTTTCCCCATTTAACCATTTCTCTATCTCTTATAGTTTCCGAGATCCCCATAGAGAACATCGAAAAAAACTCACCCTGTATATTAAAATTAACTTTGGATTATGCTTAATATTTTTAAGGAATTGGTGAGTGGCTTGTCTACATAATGTCTTAAACCTTTACTCATCATTATCAATAATAGATTGAATTTTGAAAAGAAAATTATGTTTACATTTTTTATTTTACCAATTCAACTGTTTGTAACTTAGGTTAAGATAAATATTTATGATGGGTAGTCTGTATCTAACTCACTGATCAATTTTCTCATAATAGATATAAGGATTTTTAAAATAAATTTCGTGAAATAAAAATATTCTTATCAATCTGCTCATTATACAATAAGTTTTGGCTTAATATATAGAAATTGAAGGATAAGATAATAGTCGGCCACTATTTTACAAAATTGCGTTAACATTCATTAAAACTCATATTATTAAAATATAAAACATAAAAGAAAAATTGAAATTCATTATTTGTAACTTGTGTTGCATACCTTTCGTTCAGTAAATTAAAATAATTTTAAATACTTATTAATAATTGTTACTTATACACACAAAAATAAAGTGTTTTATTATTTATTTAACATGTATATCAAAGTAGTAGTTACTAACATAAAAAATAAACTACAATATTAGCGGATAGGCGCAAATTTTTAATCTTCATAGTAATATGGATATTTCATTAATTCTACTTATTTATTACTCGATATTAAAAGTTAAGCTTACTGATATGTAAACAAATATAAAAGCTGAAGTAGAAAGACCACATAGTCAATAGCCGAACATTACTACCACTATAAAGCTAGAAGTAAGTGCATACAGTTAGAATTTATTTATTTATTTAATTGAAGCAGCGACATTGAAACTTATTTACTAAATAAAATATATATATATATATATATATATATATATATATATATATATATATATATATGTTGGTGCGGATAGTTTCGCGAAGATTATTTTTGTAAATTGTCAATTCGAAGATTAAAGCCGAACATTGACAATGTACATATATATATATACATAAATCATTGGTTTGAATCTAAAATTAATGGGCAATCAATAATTATATAATTAGGACTCGATTAAAGATAGGGACAGTTATTTAAAGTAACAAGTACAATTACATACATATAAATATACAAATAACGGTTGAACGTTACATATATTTCTCGTTTCTATTTGAATTTAAAGTAGGAGGTTATCCAAATAATAATTAAACAGTGCTTTCAAATATTTTAATAATCGACAGGGTTTAATCAAAGAGTGATTCAATATAACAGGAAATTTTCATGTTTTAATGAATCAATCTTCGAATAAATCCTGTCGATTATTAAAATATTTAAAAAAACGATTTACTAATCGATAAATTAATTTTGGAATACTTGCAGTATGATTAATTTAGTTTTTAAAGATAGCTTCTTGTGGGTGAGCCTCATTCCATTCACGGTTTGACCAGACATCTCAATTGGAACTTTAGGAATTGCTTCTCACATACTTCCACTGTAATGGGTCGATTGAGGAAACTTGCTGTTAAGGTGAACCCACTAATAGGAATCGTAACGTGACAGATAAAGTGATCTGAGTAGTTATTTACTGTTATCGCTTATTGTTATTGTTGTATAGATGTGATCGATATTAGTGCAGTGATATATTTCCAGTTTATTAATATTTCTGCAGTTTGTGAATTCTAATATAACAAGGCTGGTCAATAATTTATGGGAATTTTTGTAGTTGTTCGACTAAGGTTTTATGCATGATGAAATAATCGGGTTGGTCAATAATTTGTGGATTTCTTTATTGTAACGTTCTCAATTAAGGTTTCAAGTATGACAATGTAACAATTTGATGTAACCGTAATTCTCATCTTAAAAATAAAGAGCATAACTTACATTACACTGAAATAAATTTGTTGTTGTGCATCGGAAGCTGTTGATACTTTGTTAGGGATCAAATCGACTGCAGTGGTAATGAGCTTTATATGAATGTGTAAATTGTAAGTGTTTAGTTTTCATATCCTTCTTTTTTTTCTCTAAGCATATTTAATAGCAATCAGCTAAGCTCTATTGACCAGACGCTCTTCATTCATTGTTTTTGTTGTTGTTGTGTTGTGAGCTTAATGGCTTTGGCTACTAAGCCCTGTTGACTAGCCGCAGTAGTTATATGGTGTTCGTATTTATCTCCAATTGATTAGTAATGAAAAAAACAAGTATTGGACGAACACATATAAATAATAATAATTTCCAACAAGTAATACAACTTTATAATGGAAATAATAATAAAGAGAGAGTTAAATCGTTGATTTGAAAATCAATGGTTAAATTTCGTTCTTCCTGCTTATAGATTTACCAAAATGGCAAGATGCACGCTATTCGGTATCACCAATCCCTAATGGCTACCAACGCAAATTAATATATAATAACATAATACATAATAAGTAGCCACTATTACTACAATCTAAAATGTGGAAGGTCTCTAATCCATCCTCCAAATATAGAAATTCAAGCACAATATTTGTTAAACTTTCATTCACCTGAAGAAACAATAAATGTGCAAAACAATTGTAGTGAAAATAAACACACATTTTGAAAATCTTAGTTATTTACAACTTTAATATACAAATGATTATTATGTAAATATTCTCGTGTGCAAAGTGAACTTTTTCAAAATGATGGAATATATTAAAATAATTGAAAGGTAGGATAGTGAACACCCACCCACAATACATATACATGTTGAATTTCTTTAATATAACAGATTTAGTTTTCTGAAGATAACAATAAATTAAAATTTTATGATAAAAACAATGTTTCGGATTAGAAACTTATTATTATTAGTATAAATTTCTAATCCGAAGCATTGTTTCCATCGTACAATTTATAAAGCTGGCTTTGTCACAAGATAAAGATACAAATTATTACACATTGAAACTTATTTTATTTAATTTTCAAGAAGTATAGAAGACATATGTGTAATTGTGCGGGCACCACAAAAATGTTTCACAACCAAATAACCAAATAATGACTAGGAAATATTTAATTTATAAAATAGCTCACATTCTCCACAGTTTATTTTAATTTTAACTTGTTTACATCGTAAATGAAATGTACTTTTAACAAAATAAAAATAAACTGTGGAGAAAGTGATTACAAGTTATTTTATATTGCATCATCTTCAGGTAACTCATCAATCAACATTATTAATATCTAATTTGTTTGTACACTGTTATAACCTGTAAAAATATCAAATCAAAACACATATTACAAAAAGGGTAGTATTTTATTAATGTATTTGTTAAATATGTGTGCAGTAGTTTTTTAAATTAAATTCTCACTTTGTGGTGAAACTATTTGTATTATTATAAGCAGTAGTTTATAATTATTAATTTAAGTTGTATAATATTACACCACTTAAATTAATAATTATAAACTACTGCTTATAATAATATAATAGATCATTTGAATTTATCCGAGTATCAAACCATAATAAAAGCGCAACGATTTCATGATGGCGTCGCGCCGTCAACTGGCGCCATCTGTCGCGGCGACGCTCAACCGCGCGCACCTTCCTTCCTCCGGTATTGATGACCTTGGAGCAACTTCAAAAATTCGTGACTAATCTTTATCTGGAAAAACGGGACCGCTATTCATCCGTCCGTTCTAGAATTTTCTGCAAAATGCCCCCCCAGAAATTCCCCCCTGAATCACATTATCAATTAATCCATACCGAACGGAAATTTCATTCATTCGCACGCCTACAACATGAATCACGCATCTATTTTTATACATATGCGATCGTATACATTTTACATTGTGTTTGCAGGAAACAACCCCAAGGAAAATCGAAAAGAGAAGGACATCGTTTCGCCGACGATTCACGAGAACGCGAACGGTAAGTTATCTTAGGGAGAGTTTTTTTTCTTCAACTTTTTCGTTTCCATTTTTGTACCCGTTACGTTTTATGATTATTTATCCCTGTTCACTTTTTTCTTTGCGGGTCGAGGGTGGGCACAATGCAGATTTATCTCCGCCGGCGAGGGTGGTTTTCACCCTAATTTTGCGATATATACTGCAGCGTTTTCACAGGGCGATCAATAGAAAGCGAGAGTGAGCAACAGGGCGTTGATTCCAGAATTTTCGCGCGACAAATCCATACTTCTAACAGACAAAGAGATGGTGCAGATGGGAATTGAAGCTATCTTAATTTAAGATAATAAAGTTACCAAATAAATAATAAGTTTTCCTGAAATATTAAGTGCAATTTCAATTGATTGTCCTAAACAATTTTAGAAAAATATCTGACACTGTCTTTGTTAATATCACTCGACTATGAAACAGATTTTTTTATATAATGTTCAGTTTTTTTATATAATGATAATTAATAATAATACTGCACTCACTTTTCAATATTTAATTTGTATATTTTTATATAATGTTCAGTTTTAATCATACAAAATATAAATACATGTTTTATATTAGAAAATCTCGAAACAAAAACACCAACTTTCAAAAACTCTTCATTTCTTTGATTTAAGAAATCTTAGGTTGAAGTTTAAAGGAACTTTAATGATTTGAGGTTTTTGAATTAAATCACCCATTAATAAACCCTCTCTCTTTCTCTCTTATACACTCGCAAAAAGAGAGAGAAACATTCGATTGTTTCTTCTAAAAATAGTTAAAATTTTAACTAGGTACATTAAAATTGATATCTACTTTTGAGAAACAATGTTTTCAACTTTCCTAATATATTAGGATTAGTTTTACAAGCCTATTATGTATGACGAGTGTAAGAACTTAATGTTTGTAGCACAATAAATTCTATTCTTCTATTCTTTAAAAGTTCTTATTGTATTTTGAGAAAAATTGCAACGGTTATTCTAGAAAACAAAAAACAATTAAAAAATGAAAAAAAAAAACTCTTTATGTACATTGATTAAATTAGAATTCCAACTGTTTTTCCGATGGTTTAAACAATTTCTCAAAGAAACCGTTGTATTTTGAAAAAAATAGAAAATAATCAGCTTAAAACAGTTTAAATTTATTAAGAGAAACAATTAAAATCTAAAGATAAATTGTTTAGAAAATCAAGCCTGAAAAAGTGTTAAACATTAATCCTTGCCTCTTAATAATTTCATAAAATTTTCTATATTTGGCAAAATCAACAACAAAACAAAATCTTCACCAGCAACAGTTGAAGGTTTGAAAAATTCCTAATGATGAGTTTTTCAAAACTTCAACTGTTTTTTCAAGAATATTTTTAACGTTAATTTTGTTGTAGTTATATGTAATGAATATTTATTACAGTAATAATAAATATTCATTACATATAACTACAACAAAATTAACTTTAAAAATACTCTAATAAGTTATTTTGTTAAATAACGTTTAAAAATAAAATAAATAATAAAAAAATCAGTTTAAATTTATAAGTTTACGAAACGTCTTATGAAATTTTCCATAAAGAAAATAGTTGGAGAATTTTTTGAAAAACAGTTGGAAGTGAAAAACATCTTTATAAAAAAACTGTTAACATTTTTTTGAAAAACAGTTTTACAAATAAACAATTGCAAAAATTATTTTAAAAGAAATATTAATTTGTATAATTTATTTTTTATTGTTTATATAATTTATTTGAATACTTTCTAAATGTTTTTCATTACAAAAATTAACTTTTAAATAATTGCTTTAGTATGGTTGAAAATTCGCAATTGTTTCCTTACCTTTAAGTGTTTAAAAAAAAATTAACTGTTTTTTTGTAAATTTTTGTAAGAATCCTTTTAACTTTCAGATCTTAAAGAAAATTTTATACTATTGTAATTAGGAAAATTTTAGAGGGATTTTTCTTAAACTTTCAGTTGTTTTTATTATTTTAACTGTTTTAATTGTATGCTTAATTGTTTTTCATTTCATAAGAATCTTTCTATACTAACAATTGTTTACCAAGAAAATTTTTAACTGGTTTAGTTTGTAAAATTTCATAGAGAATTATTTTAAACGTTATTTTAAAAGATTTTTTTAACTGTTTTTCAAGAAAATTTTTAATGATTTTTCTTTGTAAATTTCATAGAGATTTCTTAATCTTTTAACGGTTTTTCGAGAAAATTTTACAACTGATTTTTTTGTGAAATTTCATAGGGATTTTTGTAAAAATTCAACTGTTTTTTTAGAATGATTTTAAATTGTTATAAAATTGTTATTATTTTGTAAAATTTTAAAATAATTCTTTTTTATCTTTCATCTGTTTTTTCATTTAAAAAATGCAACTATTTTTTTTATTTTATAAAGATTTTTTTTAAACTTTCAATTGTTTTTTTTTGGAAAGGTTTAAACTGTGTTTATTTTGTAAAATTTCTGCTTCAACGGTTTTAATTGTAAACTTTCACAAGAATTTTTTTTAAACTTTCAATTGTTTCCCAAGAAAATGTTTGACTAGTTTTGTATTTTAAGAATTTTCATAAGAATTTTTGTAAACTTCCAACTGATTTTCAAGAAATAATTCAACTGTTTTGATTTGAAACTGTTTTCAAGAAATTTTTCAACTGTTTTCATTTTGGAAAATTACAAAAGGATTTTTTTGAAACTTGATTGTTTATTAAAAAAAATAACTGCTTTTTTAAATAGATTCATAAAGATATTTTTAAACAATTTTATATTGCACTTAAATGGACTTCCGTAAATAAATAAACAAATAAATAAACATTAAATTGTTTTGTAAGAAATTTTTCAACCGTTTTTTTGTAAAATTTCGTAGGATTTTTTTTAAAAGATTCAATTGTTTTTATTTAATCTGTTTTTATTTTGTAAAATTTTATAAAGATTATTTTTTAACTTTTAACTGTTTTTTTTAAAATAAAAATTACTGTTTTTTTGGTAATTTTTTCTAAGTTCAACTGTTTCAAGAAAATTTTTAACTGTATTAATTGTAAACTTTTATAAAGATTTCTTGCATTTGTTTTCCAAAGTTTTTTTTGAAAAAATTTATGAGGATTTTTTTGTACACTTTCAACTGTTTTCAAGAAAATGTTCAACTATTCATCTTTCTAAAATTTGATAAAAATATTTTAAACGTTCAACGGTTTTTCAAGAAAATTGTCAAATGTTTTCTTTTTGTAAAATTACATCAGGATTTTTTAAAACTTACAAGTATTATTTCAAGAAAACTTTCAACTGTTATTCTTTGTGAAATTTCATAAAAGCTTCTTAAACTTTCAACTGTTTTTCGAGAAAATTTAAAAATTTCATAGGGATTTTTGTAAACTTTCAACTAATTTTGAAGAAAATTTCAAACTCATTTCTCTTGCAAAATTTCATAAAGATTTTTTTTAATTTCAACGGTTTAAAAAAAAATTGACTGTATTTTTAATACGTAATTGTAGAGGCTTTTACTTTCTTACATATACATTTCTATTTTTTTTTGTAAAATTTCATTGAGATTTTTATAAATGTTTTTCAAGAAAATTTTAAACTGTTTTTATTTTGTAAAATTTTATAAGAATTCTTTCATAACTTTCAAAAAAAACTATTCTTTGTATAATTTCATAAAGGTTTTTTTTTAATTTTATAAGAATTTTTAAAGCGTTCAACTGTTTTTTTTTTAAACTTTCAATTGCTTTTTTAAGAAAATTTTAAACTGTGTTTATTTTGTAAAATTTCGTATACAACTGCCTCAACCGTTTTAATTGTAAACTTACATAAGAATTTTTTTTAAACTTTCAATTGTTTCCCAAGAAAATGTTTGACTAGTTTTGTATTTTGAGAATTTTCATAAGGATTTTTGTAAACTTCCAACTGATTTTCAAGAAAAAATTCAACTGTTTTGATTTGAAAGATTTTTTAAATGTTCAACTGTTTTCAAGAAATTTTTCAACTGTTTTCATTTTGGAAAATTACAAAAGGATTTTTTTGAAACTTGATTGTTTATTAAAAAAAATTAACTGCTTTTTAAAAAAATCATTTTAAACTGTTTTGTAAGAAATTTTTCAACCGTTTTTTTGTAAAAGTTTCAACTGTTTTTTTAAGAAGGTTTTAATCTGTTTTAGATTATTTTTTAACTCTTAACTGTTTTTTTTAAATAAAAATTACTGTTTTTTTGTAATTTTTTCAACGTTCAACTGTTTCAAGAAAATTTTGTATTAATTGTAAACTTTCATAAAGATTTTTTGCACTTGTTTTCTAAAGGATTTTTTTTGTAAATTTTCAACTGTTTTCAAGAAAATTTTTAACTCTTCATCTTTGTAAAATTTGATAAGGATATTTTAAACGTTCATCGGTTTTTCTAGAAAATTGTCAACTGTTTTAATAGTAAACTTTCATAAAGATTTTTTAAACTTTCAATTGATTTCCAAGAAAAAACTGTTTCTTTTGGAAACATTTCGTAAGGATTTTTGTAAACTTCAAACTATTGTTCAAGAAAATTTTCAACTGTTTTCCTTTTGTAAAATTACATAAGGATATTTTTAAAACTTACAACTGTTTTTTCAAGAAAATTATCAACTGTTTTTCTTTGTGAAATTTCATAATTGTTTTTTAAACTTTCAACTGTTTTTCGAGAAAATTTCAAACTCTTTTCTCTTGTAAAATTTCATAAAGATTTTTTTTTAATTTCAACGGTTTAAAAAAAATAACTGTTTTTTTTTAATACGTAATTGTAGAGGCTTTTACTTCGTGATACATTTTTTTTTTTTTTTTTGTTAAAGTTCATTGGGATTTTAACTGTTTTTCAAGAAAATTTTAAACTATTTCTATTTTGTGAAATTTTATAAGAATTCTTTCATAACTTTCAATTGTTAAAAAAAAACTGTTCTTTGTATAATTTCATAAAGATTTTTTTTAAAATGTCAAAATATTTTTTCGTAAAATTCAACTGTTTTCAAGAAAATTTTTAACTCTTCATCTTTGCAAAATTTGATTACGATATTTTAAACGTTCAACGGTTTTTCAAAAAAAATGTTAACTGTTTTAATAGTAAACTTTTATAAGAATTTTTTAAACTTTCAATTGATTTCCAAAAAAATTTTAAGGTTTCTTTTTGAAAAATTTTGTAAGAAGTCTCTAAACTTCAAACTGTTATTCAAGAAAATATTTAACTGTTTTCTTTTTGTAAAATAACAAGGATTTTTTTAAAACTTACAACTGTTTTTTCAAAGAAAACTTTCAACTGTTTTTCTTTGTGAAATTTCATAAAGAATAAAAGTTTCTAAATTTTCAACTGTTTTTCGAGAAAATTCCAAACTCTTCTCTTGTAAAATTTCATAAAGATTTTTTTTTAATTTCAACGGTTTAAAAAAATTAACTGTTTATTGTAATAAGCAATTTTAGAGGCTTTTACATCGTGATAGATTTTTATTTTTTCTTGTTAAAGTTCATTGGGATTTCAACTGTTTTCAAGAAAATTTTCAACTCTTCATCTTTGTAAAATTTGATAAGGATATTTTAAACGTTCAACGGTTTTTCTAGAAAATTGTCAACTGTTTTAATAGTAAACTTTCATAAACTTCAAACTGTTATTCAAGAAAATTTTAAACTGTTTTTTTTGTAAAATTTCGTGTACAACTGCTTCAACGGTTTTAATTGTAAACTTCCATAAGAATGTTTTTTTAAACTTTCAATTGATTCCCAAGAAAATTTTTGACTAGTTTTGTATTTTGAGAATTTTCATAAGGTAAACTGATTTTCAAGAAAAAATTCAACTGTTTTGATTTGAAAGATTTTTTAAATGTTCAACTGTTTTCAAGAAATTTTTCAACTGTTTTCTTTTTGGAAAATTACAAGTGGATTTTTTGAAAAGATTTTAAAAGAAATTCAACTCTTGTAAGAAATTTTTCAACCGATTTTTGTAAAATTTCATAGGATTTTTCAACTGTTTTTTGAAAAGGTTTCATTTAATCTGTTTTTAAATTGAAAAATTCTATGATTCTTTTTTAACTTTTAACTGTTTTTCCAAAAAAAAAAATTACTGTTATTTTTAGATTTTATTCAACGTTCAACTGTTTCAAGAAAATTTTTAACTATATTAATTGTAAACTTTTAAAAAGATTTTTTTGTAAATTTTCAACTGTTTTCAAGAAAATTTTCAACTCTTTATCTTTATAAAATTTGATAAGGATATTTTAAACGTTCGACGGTTTTTCTAGAAAATTGTCAACTGATTTAATAGTAAACTTTCATAAAGATTTTTTAAACATTCAATTGATTTCCAAAAAAAAATTGAGGTGTTTCTTTTTGAAAAACTTCGTAAGAATTCTTCTAAACTTCAAACTGTTATTAAAGAAAATTTTTAACTGTTTTCTTTTTGTAAAATTGCATAAGGATTTTTTAAAACTTACAACTGTTTTTTCAAGTAAATTTTCAACAGTTTTTCTTTGTGAAATTTCATAAAAGTTTAGTTTTTTAAACTTTCAACTGTTTTTCGAGAAAATTTAAAATTTCATAAGGATTTTTGTAAATTTTCAACTGTTTTCTCTCGTAAAATTACAAAAAGATTTTTTGAATTTCAACGGTTTTTTTGAAGAATTTCATTGGGATTTTTATAAACTTTCAACTGTTTTTCAAGAAAATTTTAAACTGTTTTTATTTTGTAAAATTTTATAAGAATTCTTTTATAACTTTCAAGAGTTTTTTGAAACAAATTCAACTGTTTTTTTGTATAATTTTTTTAAATGTCCAATATTTTTCAAGAAAATTCTCAACTTTTCCTTTTGTAAAATTTACATAAAGTCATAATAATGTATCTATTTCTATTTTATATAACTCTGTTATATGTGATAAAGGATTAAGAAGGAAATAATAATCTATCAAATGTGATCATAGCCAACTATGGTTTCCATTTAAAAACATGTAAGTTTGCATCATATCTCGAAAAAAAAAAATGGCGATAAAAATTTTCTAAATATATTTTATTAACATGAATAAAATTATCTACAACTTTGTCTTTCGCAGTTTTTTTTCTATCAGTCATAATAACCGAGATATATTAATTTGAAAAAATTGACAGTTTTTACGTTTTTTCAAAGTATCCAGTTACCCTTGTTTTTCTTTTTAGAAAACCTTGAAAGATCAATTTTATTCGTCTCTTAGAACTACACATTTTTCCCAATTTTGAATTGCTTCTTATGAAGACCTTGCAACTGTTATTTTCAATTGTTTTTAAAAAAATTCTTACAAGAACTGGTTTTTGTGAGAAATTAGACATTTTAAAATTTCTACTACTTTTTCAAGCAAATATTGAAGTAATAATTTAAATATACGAAAACATTTCGTAAATCTGCAACATAAATTAATGTTCAGCTGTTTTTTTCTATTGTTTTTTCTGTAAACTTTCAACTGTTTTAAGGCAGTATTTAAATAGTAATTTTAACTGTATGTTCTAAGTCAATTTTAACTTTAATTTTGTGAAATTTCAACTATTTTAAATAATTTCTTTCTTTTTTTAAATCAAATTATTAACTTAACGTATTTTTAGCTTACCTCTATTAATTATGGCGTATTTTTAGCCAAACTCTTATGTTTTTTTGCCATTATATTTGCGTGTATTTGTCAGGTCAGGTCAGGTCAATTCGTAGTTTGTTGCGGTAGGTCAGGAGTTCCCTGCTTTATCTGACAAATACACGCAGGTCAGGGTAGGTGAGAAGTTCGCTACGTTACTGTATACGTAGCGAACTTCTGACCTATCCCAACGAACTGCGAATTGACCCGACCTGACAAATACACACAAATTTGATGGCAAAAACATAGGTAAATATAATGACAAAAAAACATTTTTGTTCATTTTAGCATATACAAACGTCTGACATCTAACTGTTTTAACAGCCTATTATTTATTTTTAATCAATTGCTCACTTGACCCGCGGCGAAACATTTTTTTTATTTATTCTTGTTTTAAACAAAAATTTATTTGGTTTATTTCACAGATAATTTATTATTTCTTCTCCGACTAGTTTTGACAATAAGTCATTATCGAGGAGTAATTACTCCTTTCTGTAAAACAATCCAAGTGGTGTTTAGTTTAAACCAGGTTGTGTTAAATCTTTTATCAATTACTAAAACATGTAAATTGATTGTATGAAAAGATGAGATGAATTGATGGATAATGATTTTGAAATACTTAACTTTGATTACGAGGAATAGACATATGAAAAGTTATGTTCACCCATTTAAGTTTCTGCAATTTGTTGTCGAATTGATCGGGCTGAAACGAGACAATCCTACCCACTGCGCCGGTTTTAGTGAGGAACTTTTGTGCAGTGCAATATTAATCACAATACAATTAAATTGTGTTATTGACTTGAAATGTCAGGCATATTTTTTATTCGCCATGAAGAGGGGAGATGATCGAAGCTAGGGGTGAATATTTTAATGAATAAAAGGTGTCACGTCGATTACCGTTGCATTAAACATTCATTTAAAATGAGATCGATACGACGATAAAATTTTGGAAAATTGTGTAGGGTTTTTATTATAAAAGCTGATTAAATCACTTTAATTGTTGAAGTTACTTCCAATCGTTTTTTTCTCTTTCTAAATTTTCAACTTAAAAGAATCAAGCGTTTTTCTATGAGAAAGTTTTCTTGTCAATTTTTCTACAGAAAATATTTAATAATAATTTTTGCCATATTCTAGTTAAGTAAATTTTATAACTATTTAGTAAGAATAATTTCTCTGTTTGATTTTTTAAATAAATTTTATCTGTTTAAGTTAAGTTTAAGTTTTTCAATTGTGTGATAAGAGCTTAATTTTATTTTTTATTTTTTGCTACTTTAATTTTAAAACAAATTTCGAATTTTTAGATTTTTTCTTAAAATAAAAATTATATCTGGTTTAAAGAATTTTTATCAATTGTTTTATCAGTTTTATAAAAAAAAAACTTGTATTGTTTTCTATGTTTATGTTTATTAGACTTTAGCTTCCTTTCCAATAAAATACATATAATATACGAAAAATATTATAAACATCATATAATACAAACATTTTGGATGGAGTTCATGCAGCTGCGATAATCTTCCACTCTAACCCTTGTTTCTGGTAGGCAATGAGAATCCCTCTTTCGTTCTCTTTACCATAATTATTATAATATATTAACATTTTCCTTAATTTGGCCTTATTTTCCATGAAAAAGTTTAAAGTAAAGCAATTGCAATTGTTTATAATAATAGCAATATTGTAATGATTATTTTTACAGAGATAAAAAAGACTGTAACTCACTTATTTTAAAAAATAACTATGTCATATGTGATATAGGATTAAAAAGGAAAAAATAATCTATCTAATGTCGACATAGCCAACTATGGCTTCCAATTAATAAAAAAGTAAGTTTACATCATATCTCGGAAAATAATGGCGACAGAAATTTTCTAAATATATTTTATTAACCTGCATAAAATTATCTACAACTTTGTCTTTTACAGTTTTTTTTTCATTTGTCATAATAACCGAGATTGGTTGATTTGAAAAAAAATGACAGTTTTTACTTTTTTCAATATACCTGGTTACCCTCGACTTTTTTGAGAACCTTGAACGTGCAATTTTATTCGTCTCATAACACTACACTTCTTTCCCCATTTAACCATTTCTCTATCTTTTATAGTTTCCGAGATTTCCATAAAGAACATCTAAAAAACTCGCTCTGTATATACGAAGTTTTTTACTGTAATTTTCATAAAATTTTCTATATAAACAAATATTGAACTATTTTATTTAAATTTTCCTTAGATCTTTCTAAAATTAAATTTTCATTAGTTTAAATAATAATACTATGTGAACCAACATTTGTTACCTCAAGAAGCCAAGATGTCAGTATAAGCAAGCACATCCAAAACTGACAAGTGTCGATCAATACTTAGTACTAGTCAGATCATAGATGGATATGTTAAAAATTAGGTGTACTAAGCTTTCAGAAGAGGAAGCATTCAAAAATCCGAGAAAAACTGACATGGAACTAATTACTAATTAAGAACGCAGACTGAAGTAAATAATTTCGCGCTGCTTCTGGAAAAGGCTCTTATGTCCTCATATGAAAAGTCACGACTAGCGTGTTAATGTCAATTACAAATAGAGTTACATGAATATTTTGCATTTCATATAAAATTAACACTTCCTTCCAAAATATTAATGATGTGAGACTAATCCCAGTAGTGCTCCAATTTTCTCAAAACGTAATCTTGTTTTTTTAATTCAATTTTAATTGCTTGACAAATACTCCATTGTTTTTCATTAATTTTTTCAAAACATAGATTTTTAAATCATATACCGCTTACAAAGTTTTCTTCTGTTTTCAATTTCAATTAAATTTATTTTACGGAAATTTCTTTTTTCATTTTTTATAAAATTTATTAGTTATTTTTATTTTTGTTTTAATTTAATTTTTAATTCTAATTTGTACGGCTTCTGTTATTCTCTTAAATTGTCGTTCTACTATTTGTCAAATTGTTGTTCTGTCATTTATCAAACTGTCAGTTGTTACCTGTAAAATTGTTGTTCTGTGGTCCGTCATCCATTATAGTTCAGTTATTCTGTATTCTATGAAAATGTTGTTCTTTTATCTGTCAACTGTCAAATTGTTGTTTTGCTAGTCTGTAATCTGTCAAAGTTTTATTTTGTCATCCATCCTTCTCTCATTCTATCAAATTGTCTTTTGTCTGTCAAATTGTATCTG
The DNA here is from genome assembly GCA_963969525.1 of Ontholestes murinus. Lineage (NCBI taxonomy): Eukaryota > Metazoa > Arthropoda > Insecta > Coleoptera > Staphylinidae > Ontholestes > Ontholestes murinus. The sequence continues at coordinate 5,756,277 of OZ018397.1, read as the reverse complement.
TTATATTATTAAACTGTCATTTGTCATTCTGTCAATTTGCGTTATGTCATTCTGTTAATTTGCGTTTAGTCATTCTGTCAAATTGCTCTTTTATCATTCTATCAAATTATTGTTGTTGTCATTCTGTTATCTGTCAGATTGTTATTCTGTCATCTTTCATCGTCGTTTTGTCATCTGTAAAATTGTCACTCTAATATCTGTCAAATTGTTGTTCTTCTAATCTGCAATATGTTAAAATGTTGTTCTGTCATCAGTTATTTTGTGAAATTGCTCCTCTGTCATCTGTCATTCTGTCAAATTATCGTCATTTGTAAAATTGTTATTCTGTAATCAGACATATTGTTATTCTGTCATAGTTGCTCTTTCATCTCTAAAATTGTCACTCTATTGTCTGTCAAATTGTTCTGCCAATCTGTAATCTGTCAAAGTTGTGTTTTGTCATCATTCATTCTGACTAATTGCTCTTCTGTCATCTGTAATTCTGTCAAATTATCGTTTTTCCGTCGGTTAAATTGTTTTTATGTTATCTATCAAATTATTGTTTTGTCACATGGCATTGTCGTACTGTCATCTGTTAAATTGCATTCTGTTATTTGTCAAATTGTTATTCTGTCATCTGACACCATCGTTCTCTTATCTGTTAAATTGTCACTCTATTATCTGTTAAATTGTTGTTCTGCCAATCTGCAATCTGTCAAAGTGTTGTTCTGTTATCTGTCATTCTGTCAAATTGCTCTTCTGTCATCTGTCATTCTGCCAAGTTATCGTTTTGCTATCTGTCAAATTGTCATTAGAGTAGAATAGAATATATCTTTATTTCAAAGTGTCATTTACAAACAAAATGAAAATTGCGTCAAAATAACTTAAACCTAATCTTATAATCTAATCTGATATATACAATATTACATCTTAATGTTATGTTATATGTCAAATTATTGTTTTGTCATGTGTCATTGTCCTCCTGTCATCTATTAAATTATCATTCTGTAATTAGTCAGATTGTTATTATGTCATATGTCTTCATCGTTCTGTCATCTTCGAAATTGTCACTCTATTATCTGTCAAATTGTTGTTCTTCTAATCTGCAATCTGTCAAAGTGTTATTCTGTCATCTGTCATTTTGTCAAGTTGCCCTTCTGTCATCTGTCATTCTGTCAAATTATCGTCATCTGTAAAATTGTCATTCTATAATCAGTCAAATTGTTATTCTGCCATCGTCGTTCTTTCATCTGTAAATTTGTCACTCTATTATCTGTCAAATTGTTGTTGTGCCAATCTGCAGTCTGTCAAAGTTGTGTTCTGTTATCATTCATTCTGACTAATTGCTCTTCTGTCACCTGTAATTCTGTCAAATTATCGTTTTGCCATCGGTCAATGTTATCTATCAAATTATTGTTTTGTCATCTGTCATTGTCGTACTGTCATCTGTTAAATTGTCATTCTGTTATTTGTCAAATTGTTATTCTGTCATCTGACACCATCGTTCTCTTATCTGTTAAATTGTCACTCTATTATCTGTCAAATTGTTCTTCTGCCAATCTGCAATCTGTCAAAGTGTTGTTCTGTTATCTGTCATTCTGTCAAATTGCTCATCTGTCATCTGTCACTCTGCCAAGTTATCGTTTTACTATCTGTCAAATTGTCATTAGAATAGAATAGAATATATCTTTATTTCAAAGTGTCATTTACAAACAAAATGAAAATTGCGTCAAAATAACTTAAACCTAATCTTATAACATAATCTGATAGATACAATATTACATCTTAATGTTATGTTATATGTCAAATTATTGTTTTGTCAAGTGTCATTGTCCTCCTGTCATCTATTAAATTATCATTCTGTAATTAGTCAGATTGTTATTATGTCATATGTCATCATCGTTCTGTCATCTTCGAAATTGTCACTCTATTATCTGTCAAATTGTTGTTCTTCTAATCTGCAATCTGTCAAAGTGTTATTCTGTCATCTGTAATTTTGTCAAATTGCCCTTCTGTCATCTGTCATTCTGTCAAATTATCGTCATCTGTAAAATTGTCATTATACAATCAGTCAAATTGTTATTCTGCCATCGTCGTTCTTTCATCTGTAAATTTGTCACTCTATTATCCGTCAAATTGTTGTTCTGCCAATCTGCAGTCTGTCAAAATGTTGTTCTGTCATTCTGTCAAATTGTTCTTCTGTCATTCTGTCAAATTATCGTTTTGCTATCTGTCAAATTGTCATTATGTTATCTGTCAAATTATTGTTTTGTCATGTGTCATTGTCGTTCTGTCATCTATTAAATTGTCATTCTGTAATCAGTCAGATTGTTATTCTGTCATATGTCATCATCGTTCTGTCATCTTCGAAATTGTCACTCTATTATCTGTCAAATTGTTGTTCTGTCAATCTGCAATCTGTCAAAATGTTGTTCATATATAGTTTGTAATTGTTTTTTTTATAACAGGTTCCAATCGTTTTTCTTTTCTCTCCAAATTTTCAACTTAAAAGAATCAACCGTTTTTCTTCAACTTTCAATTGTTTCCCAAGAAAATTTTTAACTAGTTTTGTATTTTGAAAATTTTAATAAGGATTTTTTAAACTGATTTAAAAAAAAAACTGTTTTCAAGTTTGTTTTCTGTTTGTAAAATTACAAAAGGATTTTTTTAAATTTCAATTGTTTTTGCTTTTTTTTACATTTTATAAAGATTTTTTTAAACGTTCAACTGTTTTGTAAGAAAATTTCAACCGTTTTTTTGTAAAATTTCACAGGATTTTTTTTAGTTTCAACTGTCTTTTAAAATGGCTTTAATCTGTTCTTATTTTGTAAAATTATATAATGATTCTTTTTTAACTTTCATCTGTTTTTTCAAAGAAATTTACTATTTTTTTTTTTTTTTTTCAGCGTTCAACAAGAAAATTTTTAACTGTATTAATTGTAAACTTTCATAATGATTTTTGCACTTGTTTTTTATAATGATTTTTTGTTAACTTTCAACTGTTTTCAAGAAAATTTTCAACTCTTTATCTTTTTAAAATTTGATAAGAATATTTTAAACGTTCAACTGTTTTTTTTTAAGAAAATTGTCAACTGTTTTAATATTTATATATTTATATTTAAACTTTAAAAAATTACATTTTCAATTGTTTCTCCATAAAAAAAAACTTGAATTTTTGTTTAAATTTATTAAATAAACTAGTAATTTTCAATTTTGCTCAAATTTTATTGACGATTTTTTTTGAGCTAAAATTTATTTTAAGTATTTTCTATTAGGTAATTTCAAATTAAAACACTTGTTTAGTTTCATATTGTAATATTTAGTTTCCTGACACGTGTTTCGGTCAATGACGACCATTCTCAAAGGAATTACAAAATAACTTGATTTTTTTACCTGTCGACTGTCACTTAAATATTAGAATTTTGAATTTGTAATATTTTTTTTATGTTAACAAATTAAAATTGATGCCAATCAAAATATTTCTATAAATTTTTTTTTTTTTTAAATCATGTCATTTCTCAACTGTCACCTGTCATTTGTCGTCGTTCATCTGTCATCTCGCATTTGTTGTCTGTCTTTTGCCGTCTTTCATTTGTTACTGTCATCTCTCGTCTGTTGTCTGCCATCTGTTATCTTTTATTTGTCATCTAACGACTGTCTTCTGTCATCTATCAGCAATCACTTCTATATTAGAATTTTGTATTTGCAATGCCTCTTTAATTAAAGAGTTAATTAAAATTGATGGTAAACAAAATACAAAATATTGTCATCTGCCATTTGTTATTTGACATCTGTAATCTGTCAATTATCGTCCGTCGCCTGCCAACTGTCACCTAAATGCCAGATTTTTTAATTTGCAATTTTGTTTTACTCTTAAAATTTAAAAAAAATAGCGAAGAAAATATTTTTAAAATTTAAACTTTTAAAATGTCATTTTCCATTTGCCATCTGCCATTAGTCGTCTGTCTTCGGTCTTCTTTCATTTGTCATCTCTCGTCTGCCGCTTGTTATTTGTTACCTGTCATTTGTCATCTGATGCCTGATCTTCAACTGTTTGAATTTGCAATGTCTTTTTATTCGTGACATTAAAATTGGTGCAAAATAAAATAATTTTATAACTTTAAATTTTCAAAACGTCATCTGTTATCTGTCTTCCGTCGTTTGTCGTCTTTCATTTGTTATCTCTCATATGTCGTTTGCCATCTGTTGTTCGTCATCTCACATCTGGTATCTGTCATCTGACGTCTGTCATCTGTCAGCTGTCAATTAAATATTAGAATTTTGAATTTGCAATGCTGTTTTTACTCTTGAAACTGAAAGCGAATGATAAATAAAATTTGTTATGTTTATATTTGATCCACCCTCGTATACAGAATTCAACATTCAAATTCTTAGTTGAAGTGTTTTATTAATTAAAATAATATCAAATTGTGTTATTGACTTGAAATGTCAGGCATAATTTTTATTCGCCATGAAGAGGGGAGATGATCAAAGCTAGGGGTGAATATTTTAATGAATAAAAGGTGTCACGTCGATTATCGTTGCATTAAACATGCATTTAAAATGAGATCGATACGACGATAAAATTTTGGAAAATTGTGTATGTTTTTTATTATAAAAGCTGATTAAATCGAATAAAACAGTATTGAATCCTGAGAGTAGGTGAAAGTGTTAATAAAACTAAATGAAAGTGTTTGTAGCGTTTCATCCTTCCAACTTACGCCTCTTTTATTAACTCGGGGAATATTCAACTGAAAAAAAAATTATGTAGTAATATCTTTGTAATAATCTACATACTTTTAAACGCATATTTTATTCGGTGTCCGAGCAAGGGTCGTAATTTTCGGGTATGCAAGAGCATCGGTGCGTGTCGACGAGGAAAGAAAGATAGAAAGAAAGGTCGGTTCCGTGGGAATGTCTCGGTGCACTAACGAGTTAATTAATAAGCCGATATTCGAGGAAGCACGTGAAATCCATCCCTGGCAGCACGCAACGAAATAATAACACTCGATATTACAAAATCGAATATATAAAACTGTATGCGTCGATGTCGAAAGACATTGCGCCCTTAAGCGATCGCGTCACGCCAATCCACTCTAAACCTTCACCCCGAGGATTCGTAACACAAAACCCTATAAATCCGCTTATTTATATTGACAGGCAGACATTTGAAAATATTTTTTTCGTACCAGTTTGAATTTGTGATTACGTCTGTTTGATCTGCACTTTAAATCATTCGATAAGATAATTTTTCATTACGTAACAAATTGATAAAACGTTTAAGTAATGATTGCCGATAAATTAAATAAATTGTAGTAATTGAAATTGTTGTTGAAAATCATTTAGATCAATTAGTAGTAGTTATGGTAAAGCGAACATTCAGATGAGTTAAATGTTGCTTTAACTTGATCAAATTTGAGTTTTTGATGAAGTAAAACACTTATTACTTTTATTTTCAGTTTCCTGACACGTGTTTCGATCATACCCGATCATTTTCAAAGGTAGTGAAGAAAAACACTTGTTATTTTATGTAATTAATGATTAGTTTAAAACATTAGTTACATAACATAACAAGTGTTTTTCTTCGTCAAAATTATTTTGATTAAAATCACGTAGGTGAAAACTGATTCATAGTTCATCATTATAAGAGTTCGCAGTATCATTTGTTGGCTCTTTTGAACTAGTTCAATGAATCGATTCTGAATCGACTCTTTAATGAGTTAAACCTAGTTCACTAAACTTGTTGACATGATCTATTATTAATCGAGTTTGGTTAAATTAATATAATAATAATTTTCATAGAAAATAAGATGATAGTATGATCATATCATCATTGTTTTCTTCTTTTAACGACAGCATAGAATCAATTCTGAATCGACTCTTTAATGAGCTAACTTTAGTTTTGTTGACGTGAGCTATTATTACTTAACTGAAGTTAAATTAATGTAACAATAAACCAAAGGGCAGTAAAATGATAGTATGAGTAGTGTAATGATCACAAAATCATTTTTGTTTCTTCTTTTAACGACAGTATTGAAGTAAAAGTCGAAAACTATTACCACAAATCCAAATTATTCAGACGTTCTGCTCTCTGTAGGAGGGAATCTAGTGAACCGTGATTTATGCGATCCATCGAATTTTCTTCGGTGCGTGTAACGTAATATGTGCCAAAAGATTAAGAGCCGCAGGAGACCAACACGTCGAGACACCCACCAAATGTGTGCCGCAGTGAAAGAAGAAAAAAAAATGATGTGGATCAGAAAAAACGCGTGCATGTTTTCTGGTCCCACATTCTAATTATAAGCGGCGATGTTGTTTTTTTTTCTTTATTATTACTTTTTTTTTTTCGTCAGACTCTCATCTTCGACGTCGAGCGATGAAATATGTGGAAATTTTTACGAAACGGAATTTATCTAGTGAGGAAAATAATTACGTAATAACTATAGTCATATTGTATTGCTATAAAAAAAACGTTGTTCAATACAAAACAAAGATGGCGTTGGATATCTCGAAATAAGAAATGCTATTAAATTAAATTAACCCACATATAAATATTTACAATACTATGAATTAAATTCTCACTTAATTAAAATTGTGAAACATCACCAAGTGTTTAATTAACCTCTAATTAATATTTACAATAATTAAACATCTGTTTGTGATTTCTGTTGTTAATTACTTGAATAGACTTAATATTATAAGTTATAATATCTGTTTTTGATGTTTAAAATTTTAAAATATATTCAAAATACAATAGCGTCTTATTTACCTATCTCAATAAATTATGCGTTGTCTAGCGTACTCTTGACCTACCTCAAGGAATAATGCATTAGCCTAGCACTTCCTAATAATCTATACATTCATTAAGCGTATTATTGTCCTACCTTAATAAATTTTGTTTGATCCTTTGATCCTAGCGTTCTCTTGACCTGTAACAATGTTAATATCACTTAAATGAAAACACAGTTATAACCCCTTCTTCATTAAAAAGCAAAGAAAGGAATATAACTGTGTTTTCAATTAAGTGATATTAACCTTCACGTACTCAAGTAACTACATTAAATCTTAATATCATTAAAGTAGGTCAAAATTAAAGGCAGCGTTTATTAATTACACATTTTTAATTGCGGTTGTTTAAGTTTGGTTATAAGTACGTTAAGCTAATGCGTTGTTTTTTTTTGAGATAAGTCAAGATTAAGCTAAGGTAATTACGGTGGGGCAAGATTATCCTTTTTATATTTTTGAATAAATATATGTAAATAAATCTTTTTTAGATCCTACAGTTTTGAGGAAATATAGAAATTTCTTCACATTAGTTGTGAATTCATTTAAATTGCCGAAAATACTTAACAAAACAGATACAAATGACAAATGATAGATAACAAATGACGATTATCAGATGACAAATGGCAGGTAAAAAAATAACAGATGACGAATAATATAAGAGAAAAGGCTATTATTTTTAGGTATATTTAAACATTTTTATCTTTCCCTCAAAACTTGGTTAAAACACTAACACTTTCACTGTAATTGGCACCTGTTAGTCGTCATTTGTTATCTGTCATTTGTCATTTGTTATCTGTTTTTAAATATTTGCAATTTTAGTGAATGTGTCAATTGTCATTTGTTATCTGTCGTCTTCTATCATTTGTTATTTCTCATATTTCTCACAGTTTTGAGAGAATCATAAAAAATTATAAATCAATCTAAAAAATATCTTAATAGTCTTTTCTCATGTATCATTTATCATCTGTTACTTTTCTTCTGTCATTTGTCATCTGTCATTTATCATCTGTCATTTGTTATTTGTCAACTGTCATTTGTCATTAGTTATCTATTATTTGTCATTTGTTATTTGCTTCTAACAATTTGCAATTTTAGTGTATGTTTGCAACTAAATGTGTCAATTGTCATTTGTTATTTGTCATCCTTAAATATCTGCTATTTGTCATATCTGTCACAGATTTCAAGGAATGTTAATTTTTTTTTTAAATAAACCTAAAAAACTATCTTAATAGTCTCTTTTTTTCTATCATTTGTCATCTGTCATTTGCCTATTGTTATCTGTCATTTGTCATTTGCTATTTGTCATCTATTTTAAGTATTTGGAATTTTAGTGAATGTTTGCACGAAAATGTGTCAATTGTCATTTGTTATTTGTCATCTTTTGTTATCTGTCATTTGTCATATTTATTGCAGTTTTGAGAGAATGATAAAAATAATTATAAAAAAAACCTAAAAAATATCTTAATCTCTTAAATTATTTGTCATCTGCCATTTGTGATCTGTCATTTGTAATTGGTCATCTGTTATTTGCCATCTGCCATTTGTCATCCGTCAATTGTCACCTGTCATCTAGCATTTGTCTTTTGTCATAGGTCATCTATCATTTGTCATCTGTCAAATGTCATCTGTCATTTGTCAATTATCATCTACAAATAGTAGATGCCTTTTGTCAACTGTAATCCGTCATTTGTCATATGTCATTTGTCATCGGTAATTTGTCATCTGTGATTTGTCATCTGTCATTTGTCATTAGTCATCTGTCATTTGTCATTTGTCATTTGTTATCGGTTATTAAGTATTTGCAATTTTAGTGAATGTTTGCACGTAAATGTGTCAATCGTTACTTGTTACTTGTCATCTTTTGTTATCTGTCATTTGTCATATTTGTCACAGTTTTGAGAGTATGATAAAAAATTATAAATAAACCTAAAAAATAACTTAATTGCCTTTTTTCTCGAATTATTTATCACCTGCCATTTATTATCTGCCATTTGTGATCTATCATTTATCGTTGATCATCTGTCATTTGGCATCCGTCATTTGTCATCTACCATTTTTCTTTTGTCATTTGTCATCCGCCATTTGTCATCTATCATTTGTCATCTATCATTTGTCATCAGTCATTTGTCATATGTTATCGGTTATTCAGTATTTGCAATTTTAATAAATGTTTGCACCTAAATGTGTCAATTGTCATTTGTTATTTGTCATCTTTTGTTATCTGTCATTTATCATATTTGTCGCAGTTTTGAGAGAATGATAAACATTATAAATAAACTTAAAAAATATCTTAATTGCGTTTTTTCTTGAATTATTTGTCATCTGTCATTTATTATCTGCCATTTATAATCTGCCATTTGTTATTGGTCATCTGTCATTTGTCATTCGTCATTTGTCCAATTGCCCTTTTTCTTGAGTTTAGATAAAATTAAAATAAAAGGCTGAAAGACCCCAGGCCTATAGCCATTTCAGCAGAAATTTTCATTTTTTCAATTGTTTCAATTTTGTCATTTGTCATTCGTTATCTGTCATCTGTCATCTGTTATCTGTCATCTGTCATTTGTCATCCGTAATTTGTGGTCCGTAATTTGTCGTCTGTCATTTGTCATCCACTATTTGCCTTTGTCATTTGTAATCCCACATTTGTCAACTATCATTTGTCATCAGTCATTTGTCATCTGTCATTTGTTATCGGTTATTAAGTATTTGCAATTTTACTTAATGTTTGCACGTAAATGTGTCAATTGTCATTTGTTATTTGTCATCCTTTATTATCTGTTATTTGTCATATTTGTCACAGATTTGAGGGAATTTTATTTTTTTAAATAAACCTAAAAAATATCTTAATATTCTCTTCTTTCGTATCATTTGTAATATGTCATTTGTCTACTGTTATTTGTCATTTTCTATATGTTATGTATTTTAAGTATTTGGAATTTTAGTGAATGTTTGCACGAAAATGTGTCAGTTGTCATTTATTATTTATCGTCATTTATTATCTGTTTTTTGTCATCTTTGTCACAGTTTTGAGAGAATGCTAAAAAAAATTATAAATGGACTTAAAAAATATCTTAATTGCCCTTTCTATTCAATTATTTGTCATCTGTCATTTATTATCTACCATTTGTGAACTGTCATTTGTTATTGGTCATCTGTTATTTGCCAACAGCCATTTGACATCCGTCATTTGTCATTTGTCATCTGTCATCTGTCATCTGTGTTCTCTCATTTGTAATCTGTGATCTGTGTTCTGTCATTTATCATGGGTCATCTGTCATGTGCCATCTACCATTTGTCTTTTGTCATTTGTCATCCGTTATCTGTAATCTGTCATCTGTCATCTGTCATCTGTTATCTGTTATCTGTTATCTGTTATCTGTTATCTGTCATCTGTCATCTGTCATTTGTCATCTACTATTTGTCTTTTGTCATTCGTCATTTGTCATCTATCATTTGTCATCTTTCATCTGTCATTTGTCATCTGTCATTTGTCATTTGTTGTCGGTTATTAAGTATTTGCAATTTTAGTAAATGTGCCAATTGTCATTTGGTATTTGTCATCTTTTGTTATCTGTCATTTGTCATATTTGTCGCAGTTATATTATAAAAATTATAAATAAACCTAAAAAATATATTAGTTGCCCTTTTTCTTGAATTATTTGTCGTCTGTCATTTATTAGCTGCCATTTGTGATCTATCATTTGTCATTGGTCATCTTTCCTTTATCATCTACCATTTGTCTTTAGTCATTTGTCATCTGTCATCTGTTGTCTGTCATCTGTCATCTGTCATCTGTCATCTGTCATTTGTCAACCATTAATTGTCATTCGTCATCCATCAATTGTCATTCGTCATTTGTCATCTGGCATTCGTCATCAGTCATTTGTCATCGGTTATTAAGTATTTGTAATTTTAATAAATGTTTACACGTAAATGTGTAAATCTGTCATGTTATATTTGTCACATATTTGAGAGAATGAAAGTTGCTCTTTCATGAATTATTTGTCGTCTGTCATTTATTAGCTGCACAAATGGCAGCAAATCTATCATTTGTCATTGGTCATCTTTCCTTTGTTATCTACCATTTGTCTTTAGTCATTTGTCATCCGTCATTTGTTATGTGTCATCTGTCATTTGTCATCCATCATTTCTCATCTGTCATTTGTCATTTGTCATCTGCCATTTGTCATGTGATATCGGTTATTAAGTATTTGCAATTTTAGTAAATGTTTGCACGTAAATGTGCCAATTGTCATTTGTTATTTGTCATGTTTTGTTATCTGTAATTTGTCATATTTATCGCAGTTTTGAGAGAATGGTGAAAATTATAAATGAACTTAAAAAATATCTTAATTGCCCTTTCTCTTGAATTATTTGTCATCTGTCATTTATTATGTACCATTTATAATATTTCATTTGTCATGGTCATCTGTCATTAGCCATCTGCCATTTGTCCTTCGTCATTTGTCATCTATGATTTGTCATCTGTTATCTGTCATCCATCATTTGTCATCTGTCATTTGTTATCGGTTATTAAGTATTTGCAATTTTGAGAGAATGATAAAAATTATAAATATACCTAACAATATCTTAATTGCCCTTTCTCCTGAATTATTTTTCATCTGTCATTTATTATCAGCCATTTATAATCTGTCATTTGTCATTCGTCATTTGTCATCTATGATTTATCATCTGTCATCTGTTATTTATCATCCATCATTTGTCATCTGTCATTTGTCATCCGTGATTTTTCATCTGTCATATGTCGTATGTCATTTGTCATTTCTTATCGGTTATTAAGTTTTTGCAATTTTATTGAATCTTTTGTTATCTGTCATTTGTCATATTTGTCACAGTGTTGAGAGAATGATAAAAAAAATTTCTTGAATTATTTTTCATCTGTCATTTATCATCTTGTCATTTGTTATTGGTTATCTATCATTTGTCATTTGTTATATGCTTCTAACAATTTGCAATTTTAGTGAATGTTTGCAACTAAATGTGTCAATTGTCATTTGTTATTTGTCATCTTTTGTTATCTGTTATTTGTCATCTTTGTTACAGATTTCAGGGAATGTTAATTTTTTTTAAAATTAACCTAATAAAAATATCTTAATAGTCTCTTTTTTTATCTGTCATTTGTCATTTGCTATTTGTTATTTATTTTAAGTTATTGGAATTTTAGTGAATGTTTGCATGTAAATGTGTCAATTGTCATTTGTTTTTTGTCATCATTTATCATCTCTTATTTGTCATTTTTGTCACAGTTTTGAGAGAATCATAAAAAATTATAAATAAACCTAAAACATATCTCAATTGCTCTTTCTTTTGAATTATTTGACATCTGTCTTTTATTATTTGCCATTTGTAACCTGTCATTTGTCATTGGTCATCTGTCATTTGCCATCTGCCATTTGTCATCCGTCAATTGTTATGTATCATTTGTCATCTGTCATCTGTGTTCTGTCATTTGTCATTTGTCATCCGTCATTTGTCATCTGTTATTTGTCATCTACCATTTGTCCTTAGTCAAATGTCATCTGTCATTTGTCATCTACTATTTGTCTTTTGTCAATTGTCATCCGTTATTTGTCATCTGTCATTTGTCATTTGTCATCTGTCATTTGTCATCTGTCAGTTGTCATCTGTCAGTTGTCATCTGTCATTTGTCATCCGTCATTTGTCATTTGTCATATGTCATTTGTCATTTTTTTCGGTTATTAAGTATTTGCAATTTAAGTGAATGTTTGCACTAAATGTGTCAGTTGTTACTTGTTATTTATCATCTTTTGTTATCTGTAATTTGTCATATTTGTCACAATTTTGAGAGAATGATAAAAAATTATAAATAACCTGCCATTTATTATCTGCCATTTGTGACCTATCATTTGTCATTGGTCATCTGTCATTTGTCATCTACCATTTGTCTTGTGTCATTTGTTATCTGTCATCCGTCATTTATCATCTGTCATTTGTCATTTATCATCTGTCATCTGTCATTTGTCATCTGTCATTTGTCATATATCATTTGTCATGTGTTATCGGACATTTAGTATTTGCAATTTTCAGAGAATGATAAAAATTATAAATATACCTAAAAATATCTTAGTTGTCCTTTTTCTTGAATTATTTTTCATCTGTCATTTATTATCAGCCATTTATAATCTGTCATTTGTCATTCGTCATTTGTCATCTATGATTTATCATCTGTCATCTGTTATTTGTCGTATATCATGTGTCATTTCTCAACGGTTATTAAGTTTTTGCAATTTAATGCATGCGTGAGAGAGAGAGAGTCGTTGTTCTGTAGTGCTGTGTTTAATTGGAATAATTGTGTTAATATTATATATTAATATAATATATACACGTTAGATAATTGCCTACTTCTATAGTGTTTATTATTTATGAAGTAATTCTGTGAGTAAGTACCCTGAAATAGTTTATTTTTGCTGAATTAATCTAACCTATAAATTTATTCCTTTTATCCGTGGTCTATCATCTCCGGTAGCGTGTAATACTCAAGTCACCACAACGGACCCTGTGGTGTGAAGCGTGTCTTTTGTTTAAACCCTTGATAACATTCATACCCTTTGTATTTTACCTTTGTTTGATTACTAAATTAGTTACTTGTGCGCAGTCGCATCGTTCTGGACACTTGTCATATATACTTAACACCGTTGCCACGTTTATCTAAAATCCCGATTTTAATCATGCCCATGAATTGTTCCATTTGCCTTCGCAACATTAGTCCAAAATTGGCTGCTCTTAAATGCAAAACGTGTGCAGCGTGGCATCATGCTAGCTGCACGCGACTGGACATCGACCGCATTAATTATTATATTGAAGAGGCGCGAAAGGAATTAGGAGATAGGTGGACTTGCGAGAAATGTACACCTGATGATAGTTCAATATCCATTATTAATAGTCCCACTCATACAATTTCCAGTAATACACCAATGCTCTCGGAAATGCAAAGGATGTTTGAAAGTGTTATTGATGACCGATTATCTGTATTTAGTGCCAATATTCAAAAAACACTAAATGATTTTGCTTTGTCGATGCAGGCTATTACTGTTAGATTAAATAATTTGGATAGTGAAAATAAACAACTAAAAACCGAAATTCAGAGTATGAAAGCGAAGCAAGAAGTACATGCAATATCTAACGATTTAAGTATAATTGACGAAATTAGTGATCGCAGTAGACGATCTAAAAATTTAATTGTATTAAATATTAAGGAGTCATCTTCTGGTAACATAGAAACACGCATTAAAAGTGATACTGATGCAATTAATAATTTATTTAAAAATGATCCGGAAATTATTTCGTCTATAAATAAAATTATAAGAATTGGTCGCAAGGTTAACGATAAAATTCGTCCTATAAAAATATTTTTTTCTAATGAGGAGACTCCTCGAAAAATAATAACATCAGTAGCCAAATTTATTTGTACTGATGACAATATAAAAATTAAAACTGATTTGACTGAGATGCAAAGAAAGCATATTAAAAGTTTATATAATGAATTAAATGAAAGAAAAAATAATGGTGAAAAAGGTCTAATAATAAAATTTTTCAATAATAGTCCGAAAATAATACATGAAAATGAGTTGCGTAATAAAATAAAATCTGCACAGTCTAACAATATAAAAAACTAACAATTTACCTCCAAAACGTCAGCGGTATGCGTACCAAAATTAATAATATGTCTTTAAATGTGAATGTATGTTGTTACGATATATTTATTCTTACTGAGACTTGGCTTAGTGAGGAAATTTCAAATCAAGAGCTATCATTCAAGGACTATAATGTATATAGATTAGATCGGTCACACTTAAATAGTTCTAAGGAGCGAGGTGGCGGCATTTTAATAGGTGTAAAAAAGGATATCTGCGCTCAAGAAATTAGTATAGATGAACATCGGGTAGAACAACTATTCATTCTAGTAACAATCGGAAGAGAGAATATTATTATTGGGGGTGTATATATACCTCCTGGTTCTAGCTCTGATAAGTATGTATATCACTGTGAGATTGTGGAATCTCTAAGCATGCATTATGAAAATGCAAAATTCATTATATGTGGAGACTTTAATATTCCTCGCTTACTAGCCTGGGATAATTCATCTATTCAATTGTCATCGCAGTCAAGTATGAATGACAATTTAGATATTATTGCTAATTCTTATAGTTTCTTAAATTTTGATCAAAAAAATCATATTTGTAATACTCGTGGAATACTATTAGATTTGGTATTTTCTAATATAGATGAAATATACATATCTGACGCTATCGACTTATTGGATACAAATTCTATACATCACACAGCGATTTGCTGCTCGTTGAAATTAGAGTATGAGGAGACATTAATGCCCACTTTTTCATATAAAGATTTTAGGAGAGCAAATTACAACGAAATTAATATATATTTAAGTCAGGTTAATTGGCGCAAACTTTTTGAAGAATACTCGTATAATATCAATGATATCACTGAATTATTTTATGAACATCTATATTACATTATAAATGTATTTGTTCCTATACAAACAATGCGCAGTAAAAAATATCCCGTTTGGTTTGATTCTACGTTAATTAAATTAACAAAGGACAAAAAAAAGGCGCATGCACTATTCAAACTCAGTGGCACAGATGTGGACAAACAAAAATTCCATAGACTTAGGAACGAATGTAAACAACGAAGTTGCAGATTACAAGATTTATATTATAAAAATATAGAAATTGACATTAGTAAAAAACCCATGAAATTTTGGAGCCATATTAAAAAACTGAAGAGTGAAGAAGGATTTCCCAAGATTATGACATTTAAAAAATGCCCCATTTCCAGTGTCGATGCTATTGTTGACTCTTTTGCGGACAACTTTGCCGAAAACTACACTGTATCAATGGAAAGCGACATGGATTCTTCAGAATACCAGCAACTAAGTGGCTATAGTGCGTGTGGTGATAAATTATCCATTAATATAAATGAAATTTATAGTGAACTATCATCTCTATCGAATAATTATAGTTGCGGTCCTGATGAAATTCCAGGGGATTTTTTAAGCAAATGTGTCTGTACTCTCACGGAGCCAATATATTTGTTATTTCGTGCGTCCTTGGCTCAATGCAAGTTCCCTGATCTTTGGAAACATAGTTTCATAGTGCCTATATATAAATCAGGCAAAAAGAGCGAAGTCGAAAATTATAGAGGAGTGGCTCTTCAGTCGGCGCTTCCTAAAGCTTTTGATAAACTAATTTCATCGCAATTAATGTATTTGTCAAGAAACTTAATTATCCCGGAACAGCACGGATTTTGCCAAGGACGTTCAACAGTGACGAATCTATTGGCTTACCAATCTTACATATTAGATGCCTTGGAGAATGGACATCATGTCGATGCTATATACACTGATTTCTCCAAGGCATTTGATAGAGTGAACCATAAAATTTTAATTAATAAATTAAGAAATTATCAATTTAATGTCTATGCCTTAAGATGGTTGGAATCTTTCTTGAGCAACAGAACTCAATGTGTAAAAATAGGTAATACAAAATCTAAATGTATAAATGTACCATCGGGGGTTCCACAGGGAACGCATTGTGGGCCCATCCTATTTTTACTTTTTATAAATGATCTTAGTGATTCATTAAAAAATTGCCAATATCTCTTCTTTGCAGATGATTTAAAAATATTTAAATCTATAACTCAACCTAGTGATCAATTTGATATTCAATCAGATCTGGATAATTTACAATCCTGGTGCGATAAAAACTATTTATACCTTAATGTTAATAAGTGTAAACACATCCGATTTACTAGAAAAAATAGTGATAGTAATGTTTTTTACATTTTAAATGGCTTGGTTTTGCAAAGGGTTCATTGTATTAATGATCTAGGTGTTGTTTTTGACTCTAAAGTAAACTTCATAGATCATATTGACTTAATTATAAGAACGGCAATGAGAACTTTAGGTTTTATAATCAGAAATGGATCTAAATTTAATATATCTACATTGAGATTGCTTTATTGTTCCTTAGTACGCTCTAAGTTAGAGTATGCTAGCATTGTATGGTCTCCGTATTACACAACTCATATTTTAAGATTAGAGCGAGTACAAAACAAATTTCTCAAGTATATTTCGTTTAGGTCTGGTATACCACATTCACATTTTAATGCAAACGTTACGTTAAGTAGCTTAAGTCTTATATCTCTAGAGTCAAGAAGGACTGAAATTGATTTATGTTTCTTTCATAAACTTATTTCAGGTAGAATTGATTGTTCAATATTACTTGAAATGCTTCATTTTATGGCCAATCCTTATCTAGTTAAATCGAGGAGTAAACTTATTTTTCATGTTAGAGTTTTTAAGCATAATTATTCGTTTAATAGCCCTTTTCAAAGAATAATGAGACGTGTAAATATATTGAATAACCATCCTCACTTTAATGTTTTTGGAACTAACTTTTATTCGTTTAAACGGAGTTTAAAATGCTTTATTTGAAGTTATATGTATTCGGATGCATTGTAGTAGTATATAAGTTTGTACTTGTTAAAATAGTATTTTTAGTTTATATTTTTTATTTTCTTTCTCATGTAATTATAATTATTTTTGTATATTCTATGTAAAAAGGAGATTTCCGTAATAAATATATTATTATTATTTTATTGAATGTTTGTACGTAGATGTGTCAATTGTCACTTGTTGTTTGTCATCTTTTGTTATCTGTTATTTGTCATATTTGTCACAGTTTTGGGAGAATGATAATACAATTTTTCTTGAATTATTTGTCATCTATCATTTATGATATACCATTTGTGATCTATCATTTGTCATTGGTCATCTGTCATTTGTCATCTGTCAACTGTCATCTGTTATCTGTTATTTTTCATTCGTAATTTGTCGTCTGTCATTTGTCATCTACTATTTGTCTTTTGTCATTTGACATCCGTCCTTTGTATCTATCATTTGTCATCTTTCATCTGTCATCTGTCATTTGTCATGTGTTATCGGTTATTAAGTATTTGCAATTTTAGTGAATGATTGCACGTATATGAGTCAATTGTCACTTGTTATTTGTTATCTGTCATTTGTCATATTTGTCACAGTTTTGTGAGAATGATAAAAAATTATAAATAAATCTAAAAAATATCTTCCCTTTCTCTTTAATTATTTTTCATCTGTCATTTAATATCTGCCATTTGTGATCTGTTATTTGTCATTGTTTATCTGTCATTTGTCATATACCATTTGTCTTTTGTCATTTGTCATATGTTATCTGTCATCTGTTATCTTTCATCTGTCATTTGTCATCTGTCATCTGTCATTTGTCAACTGTCATCTGTCATTTGTTATCGGTTATTAAGTATTTGCAATTTTAGTAAATGTGCCAATTGACATTTGTTATTTTTCATCTTTTGTTATTTGTCATTTCTCATATTTGTTACAGTTTTGAGAGAATTATAAAAAATTATAAATAAAACTAAAAAATATCGTAATTGCCCTTTCTCTTGAAAAATTTGTCATCTGTCATTTATTACCTGCCATTTATAAATCTGTCATTTGTCATTGGTCATTTGTCATTGGTCATCTGTCATTTGTCATCTGCAATTTGTCATCCGTCATTTGTCATCTGTCATCTGTCATCTTCATTTGTCATTTCTCATCTGTCAGTTATCATTTGACATTTGTTATATTTTTTGAAGTACTTGCAATTTTCGTGAATGTTTGCACGTAAATAAGTCAATTGTCATCTTTTGATATCTGACATTTGTCATATTTTTTATTACTTGATCAGTTCAGTCAAAGTTTAAAGTTGGAAATTAACAAAAGAAGAACTAAAACAACAAATGTTATCTACATTTGTCGTTTAAGTTTTTCTGTGGTTGATTTCCAAATGTAAAAAACCATAAAAATATAAAATTTCAAAAACTGTTGTTTGTCATTTTTATTACACATTTTGTTGTCATTATTCATTAAAAGAATTTAATTTCATACTTACGAATAGTAGAAAATTTCTCAAACATTTTTTAGAAGAAGTAGGCAAAAAAAAGCAAAATAAAAACAATTGCTAAACTATTACTGAGGACTAAAAATACATTATAAAATGAAACCGTTTAAGTTTCGGTTCAAAAAGCAATATATTTCAAAGTTGCTTAAAATTTGTGTAAGCAAAAAGAGTTTAATAATAGCAATATTTTGTTTTTTACAAAAAAAAAACATTTGTAAAAAGAGAAAAATTTCTTAAATATAGAAAAGAAAAAGATAAGAAAACCTTGAACAAAACAATTGAAAAATCTGTTAAAAACCAAAAAATACTGCTGGCGCCTATTAAGAAACAACATTTTAAAACTTTTAGGAAAGAAAAACAAAAAAAAGAAATTTTAACCAGAAGAAAAGGAATTTTATAAAAATTATTTTTAATTACTTGTGAAGAATAAAAAATTTCCCGAAAAAGAAAACAAATGATTTAGATTAAACATTTCCAAAATAAAAACAATTGCAAATCTGTTAAAAAAAAAACAGCCGAAAATTAACAAATAAAAATAGATTTTAAAATTCGATTAAATCAATTATAATTTTACATTAAAGAAAAAATTGACATTCTTTAAAAAAAAATTAAGAAAGAAAAAACAATTTTAAAGAAAATCAAATTGCGTAAAATAAATTATGAGATAAATTTTATTTTTAATTCTCAAAAAAAAAACTGTAGAACTTTTAATAAAGAGCAAATGATAAAAAAATGGGCAAGTGAAAGTTAAAACAAAACAAAAATTGACAATTGATAATAAAAAGGCTATATATGAAAATATAATAAAAACTGTTAAAATGTAAAAATATTTATAATTTTGAGGAAAACTGTAGGAATTTTATAGGTTTCTTTGGATTAATGACGTTTTTATTTTCAGTTTTCTTTCTTTATATGTTTTGAAATTTACAATTCATTTTCAAAGGAGTATAAGTGAAAATGAATTATGAAACATATCAGGATACTGCAAATAAAAACAAGTGAATTAATCCAAACCAACTTATTAATTTTTTACAATTTTGATTAATTACAGTATTACATTTTTCTTCCATTAAGAATGTAGCTTGATTGATTGAAACATTGTAGATTTTGATGTGAAAATATTTGTGTAAGATGGTAGGTGTCTTTTAAACCACAACTATCCTTAGTTAACTTAGTTAGAGATAAAGATCTCAGTGTGAGTTTCCTACTTCAATAGTAGCGAAAAGTTCTTATCAATATGTTTTTATTATTTTGAACTTGTCTTATTCTTTTTTAAACTACTTAACCTTTTGTTAAACTAGGAGCAATTGAAGAAGCAATAAATTTGCGTAAGAATCGTTGTGAAAATAAACACACTTTTTTGAAAATCGACAAGTTATTCAGAAATTTTTTAATACCAAAGTGAACATAGATTTTCAACACATCTCAACCAACTTGATTGATTAATTCTTTGGTTTATGTTCATTAACTGGACCTATAGATATAAACCAGTCTTATATACTTTTTCACTTGTGTGATTTGCCCTTTTCAGGAAAATAGTGTTCAAAGTACGAAATGTTAAAGATTATATAAAGAACATCTCTAACATTTCATGCTTTGATCAGAAATAATCTTTACCAAGTTAGGATCCTAAACAAACTTTTCATTAGTTTTCACTGAAGATTTTGGCCTTCAATTGAAACAGTCGTATTAGTATGATTGATGATTGAAGCCGTTACTTCAAGAAATTGCACCTTATTGATATCACTGTATGAGCAATATCTTTTAAAGTTTAAAGTAAGTAATGTCTTTCGCCATCACATATAAGTCCTAATCGATTTTTCCAGGATTAACGTATTGTAGACTTTTCAGTTTTCAATTTCTGATTGAAGTTCAGATTAGGAAATTTGGTTGCAGAAATGGTAGATGTAATCTTCTTTTAATTTCTAGTTTCTGCAGAGATGATCATACTTGTCCGAGCTTCTGATTCCTTTGGTAAAATTTTGGAGTTTATCCAACCCGCGGCTTCTACCTTTTCATTGCACTAGTCTCCCATGTTTATTTTCTAAATATTTGAAAAATATAAAACACAAATTTTGGCTGAGTAGTCGGATTTTATTAGAATAATGAGTAGATCTTAGAACCTATTGATATCGTGATATTTTTGCAATTACTATATCCTTAGTTTATGTGATGCTTTCGTAGGTTTTATAGAGATTTTGATATTTATCTATTTTGTTTTATTTTGACTTACCAAGTTTACTTCCTCAACTACGACCTTGTCAAAAATATGTAGGATATGACATAATCTATCGTCCGAAATAGATTCAAAAAATTTTTGCAGCAATGAGAAATGGAATTTTAGGATATCAAACGGATTTTACTTGAATTTTCATAGTCGATTTTGGTCGTAAATATGAAGATATCTACTGGAAGCTTTATTTGCTGATAATTGATATAATTTTCAGATATAATATTTTTCTTATTTCTCTCTGAAGATCTTATTTTTAATTGTTTACGTCTTTAATTGATTCAAGATGTATCAAAAAGTTGTGTCTTCCAACATCCAACGAATTAAATAGAAGAGGTCGTCAGAAACTTCCCTAATTGGAAGGTATTGATACATACAATCGATATTTACGCTTTATTTTGTTACCTACACTTTAATACCATGTTTCACATTTTAATTTGTCTTAATTTATGTTGTTCTACGATTATTGCAGATAATGCGTCAAAATGGCAATTCATATCTAGGATTCGGCAACGTAGAAAGAGCAAATCAGGTAAATCACCACTAGAAAACGAAAAGTCGACTAAAACAATAATGTTTAACAATCGATTAACTCTTTAGTTTGATGAAAATTAAAATTGATTAAATTAATTAAATTTACTGATTTTTGCTTATAATAATCGTCTAACCAAAAAGCGCGCTTTATTTATTTCTAGAAATATAAAATTCATTCAAATTGAGTTTTAATTTTGATTTAAATCTTTAGAATTCGAAGTTGATTTCTGAGACCTGAGTCCTATATGTTTAATAGTCTATAGTTCTAAGATATTTGATTGTATTTCTGTTATTTCTGATAATTTCAGAATTCTAGACTTCTAAGATATTCAATAGTATTACTGTTAGGAGTTTTTGATTTCTCTGTGGTTTTTGAAAATTTTAGAAATCTACATTTCTTTAATATTTTTTGATTTCCGATAATATTAGAGTACTTTATGATTTCTGATAATTTTTAGAATTATACAGTTCTAAGACATTGTTTAGAGTCTTTTGATTTCCGATAATTTAAGAGTTCTCTGTGTTTTCTGATAGTTTTTTTTAATTCTAAGGTTCTTGGATATTTCATTTTTTATCTGTTGGTAGTTTTTGGTTTCTAATAACTTTAGAGTTCTCTGTGTTTGATGACTTCTTCGGACATTTTAGAATTTCACTGATATCATAGAATAGAGGAACTATAAACGTCAGGAGAAGTAAAATCATTTATAAATGTTGAGAGTTTTTAATTGTGGATGATTTTAGAGTTCTAATCATTTTTTAGAAGTCTACAATTTCTAGGATATTTAATTGTATTGCTATCAAGAGTTTTTGATTTTTGATTTTTTCTAATAATTTCTAGAACTCCATAATTTCCTTAGGTTAAAATTTTTTGATTTTTAATAATTGTACAGTTAATTGCCCCTTTTTTTTAGAATACTATAACTTACAATGTTAGGAACAACATGACTTCCAACTTCCAAATTTATCAAAAATTGATTGATATCTGTCAATAAATCTATAGTTTGGAATTTTTGAACATTGAAATATAAAGTATGACAAAAAATTTGTTGATAGTTTTTAATTGAATTCCAATAATTTGTGAAGTTCTACTGCTAATGGTATAATCAAAGGAAATTCTTCATAATTTTATTTTCTGTTTTCTGACTCGTGTTTTGATATCTACACTTCTTGATAAACACGTGAAGACAATTGTGAAAAGTGAGAAAATTATTCAAGAAATATTACAAAGAATTTTCCTTCATTAAATTTATATCCCTCTTGTTTTTTTCATTAAGAAGCATCAATTTACGTTATTATGCGTTTATTTGCGAACCTAAAACTACACAACTTGAAACCCCATTAATTAAAAGCACTAATTATAACTCGATTAAAACTGCAACGCGTCTGGTAACTCGATCCTAGCTAAAACAAGCTAATTACATTACGACAACGCGCTGCATAAAACCACCCCCGCAGGATACGGTACTCGACGTCAACCCTCAGTGCAGCCAACCACTCCAACCCTACTCTCGTATAACGGGCGCGAATTAACCTTTCACCACTGTATCCCTTAAAAATTTACTTTATCGCCGCTCGCACACGAGGAAAATCTTCTGGTGGGGATTAGGCCGTCGGAAATGGAAAAGTAAACGAGGAAACTTTCGGAATCGGCGAAATTAATTTACGCTAATATCAAAAGTTCGGTTTTAACGGGTGTACACATGCGAATGTTTAATTGAGTTTGCTTAACGAATGCAAATATGATAAGGGTTTGTAGGATTATTCGTTTGCGCTCGCTGAATTGAATGTTTGTTTTTTCAACTTTGATTATATTCAAATGTCTGTGTTGAAGTTTTATAATAATAATAAACATCTTTATTTACAGAAATAAAGAAGAAAATAATTTACATGTAATTAACAATATGACAATGCTATTATACAATAATTTAATTTTTCTGTCAATGTAACTTCTCAAAAAAAATACTATTTGAGTTTTAAACACATAATTCTCTGTTGATTTATTTTATTTTAGGTTGTAGATTAAGCCAATATTTGTATTTTTCTCTGTAATTGGTCCTGTTGAGAATAAATAAATAAATAAATTCGTGAATTGATTGATTGTTGAGGCACTTAAAATGGATTTATTTGTGAGTTACGTGATGACAATTAATATCTAACTTATATTGCATAATTGTCTCTTCCTTGAAGTGTTATAAACGAACAGAGGACTCATCCATAATATTTTCTCCCTGTACATCCTTCAATTGATGAAGAATATCACAAATTTGCATTGAGAAATCTAAAACAGGCGACGTTCTTTAATTTCTTGTACATTACAAACACTTACATAAACTACACGTATTTTTGCACACCGATATCTTTAAGTATATACATGTTAGCACACATCCAGCGGTTACTTTATTCACCAACGCTCCGCACGGTGCTAACGAGTATTACTTTCCCACCATCCATCGTATAAAAAATATGTTTTACCAAATACATAATTTTGTTTAAAAAATTCATGCATCACTATAATTAATCTATTAAAAATATCGTTAAACTTTTGTGTATGTTTTACGGGCTGGAGGGTGTGATAGAGGCCACCCACCCACCCTACATATTTTTTTTATACATAAGGTACAAACTCTCGTGTGTATGTAAAAAAACATCCATCAAAAATTTGAGTTTAATCTTGAAACCTAAAACAGGGTTGTTGTTAAAGTTTTTGTGTATATGTAGGGTGGGTGGGTGGCCTCTATCCCACCCTCCAATCTGTAAAACATAAGCAAGGGTTTAATTGAAAATAAATTACAAGTCGAGATTTTTTTTATGGAAGAAACATTTGTTATATTCTCTCAATTCATTAAACTTGAAAATGTTTTTTGGTTCTTTGGTGAATTTTTTTGGTTATCCACCCTATAACATTCGCTTACTTACAAAGTAATTCAAAAGGTGAAACTAAAACTAGGTTAAGTGGAAGAGTAGTAAGACTATTATAAAAAATACATTTTTTGTAATTTTCGTAAAATTCCATACATTTTGTTTTTATTTTCCCAATTAGAGAAATTATTAATTTTTCTTAGTAAATGTACGTAATATGTAAAATGTCAACTGTTTTACGTGAATTTCAAAATGTTTACACTTTTTTAAAGATTTTCAATTTTTGTCCATTTTTTTATGTCTCAAAATTTTTATTTTTTATAAATAAAGAGTTCCTACGATTTCATATAATAATAATATTCTTTCAATTCAGTGTAAGTATGGATTACCACGTAGTAACGGTCGCAACCATTCTCTTTAATAATATTCTCTATTTTCTTAACAGGCTATTTCCTAAGTGCAAAGGAAAAATATGATTCAACTGTTTTTTTTAATTGTCAATTGTTTTTATAAAGGAATTTTGAAATGTATTTTTTAGATTTCTGTTTTTAGCTGTTTTCTTTTTAAACTTTTTATCTGTTTCTTTTCTAAATTGTTTCTTCTCCCTTTAGAAATATGTTAATATTTTACCGTTCTTTAAAAAGAAAATAATATATTTTTGAAAATAAAATTCCTACCGTTTTTTCGCCAACTTTAAAATGATTCAACTCTTTTAAAAAATTGATTCTTTTTTTAAAATTTGTATTGCTTTTTTAACGATGTCTATTGCTTCTGTATATAATGTCAATTATTTTAATCAAAATATGTACAGTTTTGGGCTTTGTTTTTAACAGATTTTTAATTATTTTTTGGGTAATGTTTTGTTCGTATTTATTTTTATTTTTTATTTTTAGATATATCTTCATATATTTTATTGTTTTCAATTGTTAATTGTTTTTCACCTGAATTTTAAAATGGATTTTTAGTTTCCAGCTTTTTTTTAAATTTTTAATTGATGTTTCCATAATTTTTTAACTGTTTCATCAAAATTATTTTTCTTTAAAAAATTTTTTTTTTACTTAAACTTTTTTTGTTAACAAATGTCTATATTTTGTCCAGAATTTCAACTGTTTTAATGGAAAATGTACAGATTGCAGCCTTTTTTATTAATAACAGATTATCAATTATTTTTTGGGAATTTTTGTCTGTGTATTAATTAAAAATATATATCTGTGAATTTAAATAAAATTGTGAAGAAAGGTTTTTAGTGCTTTTTTAATTAATCAAGTTTACCTTCACGTAACTCACAAAAATCAAATTAAAAAAAAATTGTCTGTGTAGTTTTTTTCTTAAGATTTCAATTTTTAAATGAAATTCTTAGGGTTTACCAGCAAAATTTTATTTTTTTGCTATATTTTCTATTTATTCTACTATTTTAAGCAAATTTTAAAATGTCTTTTAGTTTTCGGTTTAAAACTTTTTTTAAACAAATTTCAATTCTTATTTCTCACAAAATTTCTTTTAATTTTTTTATTATCAAATGTCTATTATCCTTTGTGCAAAATTTCAACTTCAGTTCAGTTTTCAGCAATGTTTTTTACAGCATTTCAATTGTTTTTTGTTCATTGATTTAAGTAAGATTTTTTTAATGAAATTCCGCTGTTTTTAGGCAATTCTTTAATTTTTTATAGTAAAATTCAATGTGTTACTGTTTTTTTACTTAAGTTTTTATTATTTGTTTTTTATCGAAAGCCGTTTTTTGTAAATTTTCATGTAAAATTCAAATTTAATTACATCTTTGCATATTTAGCTGATTTTAACAATTTTTATATTTTTTAACATTGTTTATATTTGTTTTCTTATCTAATACCAAATGTTTTGTTTCCGGTTTTAAAATTAAAACGATTTTAAGGGAATTTTAGAATTTATTTTTACTTTTCAGTGTTCAAATTTTTTTTTACAAATTTTTAATTTGTTTCCTTGAATTCTTATTTATGTTTATTCTCTTTTAATATTTTCTTCTTTGCTCTTTATTACTGTTCGTTTATTTAAAAATTTCATTTGTTTGTAAAACTGAAAATAATAATAACAATAATCTTTATTCGGACAATTATATAATTACATTTATATATACATAAACAAAAGCAAATAGTGTGGTGTTAGTCCGTCTGGGCTATAGACCTGCGGTCTTTCTGCCCTGTCTGAATTTAATTTAAACATAACAAAAAAAGTTCTTTGCTAGCTAGCTTAACTGTCATGGTGATTCGTACAAATGAGTTGATATGTTGTGAGGGGAGGATGTTGATACTTAGAAAATTTGGTTAAAAGGGATAGATTTGTTGGATTTTTTCGCAAATTTAGTAGAAAGGCTTAATATACGTTGGGATATTGGTGGGATTTGGGTAATTTCATACAAGAGGTCGTTGGAGGGGTTATGGGGTGGATTATTTGGGTGACGGAGTTTGGTTAGAGTTCTTAGGGCTGATCTTTCTGCAACTTCGATGTGGTGTAAGATGGATGGACGGAGTTGGGTGAAGAGGATTGAACCATAATCTAACAAGGGCCGGTATATCGATGTATATATATGTGTGGCTGTTTTAATTGAAATACCTTCTTTTTTATATGTCAATGATCTGAAATGCCGGGCCCTGTTTTTGATTTTAGTTTTTATGGATTGGGCATGGGGTTTGAAGGAAAGTTTTGTGTCGAACAGGATGCCTAGGTACTTGCAGGTGTATGTAGGATAAATAGCGATGTTGTCTATTATAATTGTTGGGGACTGTGGTGTGATTTTGTGGAAAGTGATAAATAGTTTGGATTTATTGGGATTGGCTTGGATAGAGTCAAATGAAGATTGGAGGGATCGTTGAGCAGTTTGAAGAGTGGGGGCGTGGTTAATAAGAGCAGTATCGTCAGCAAAGAGTAAAGGATATTGTGATGGTTAGTACGAAGGATCGGTATTATATATGTCGTGACATATATGTTATATAGGAGGGGGGGTAAGGGAGAGCCTTGAGGGACGCCTTGTAAGATTGGGAAGGAATGAGAAAGTGTTTGTCGGTTTGTCGGTTTACTTGGCAGGATCTATTAGAGAGGAAGTTGTGTATTGGGATAATAAGGTGACAAGGGATTTTTAATAGGTAACATTTATAAAGGAGCCCAATATACCAAACGGTGTCGAAAGCTTTTTGGATGTCCAAAAATAGTATAGCCGACTTTCTGACCTTCAAGATGTTTAGTCTGTATATTGGAGGTAAGAATGGAAAGTGGAAGCGGAGTTGATTTTTTAGGAAGGAAACCGAATTGATAATCTGGAATGGATTTAATGGATGTTTGAAGGAGTTTTTGTTTTATGAGGGATTCGAAGAGTTTGCCTGTAACAGGAAGAAGGGTAATGGGGCGATGGCTTAAAACGAGAGAAGGGTTATTTTCTGGTTTGGGAATACATACAATGATACCTTGTTTCCATTCGGGAGGGAAATATTGTTGAGAATGACAGAAGTTAAATACTTGTAATATGAAAAGTGGATATCATGGGGAAGTTTTTAAGGATTGATCTGGGAATTTTATTATAACCTGGAGATGAATTATGAGTGTAATTTTGAATGATAGTCTGCTTCGTCTATTGAATCATCAATTGGAGGAGGTAAAGGATTTTTGTCAAATGAAGCGTGCCAGTCGTTAATCAATTTAAAAAAAATTCTCTCATAGTCATTATTTTGTGTAGGTTTAAATGTAGCCTCTAAATGTCCAGCAAGAGCTTCTGCAACAAAAAACCGTCAGTTGGGTCTTTAATATTGTTTGTATAGTCGGAGTGTTTGTATTTTGATAGTTTTTTAATTTCTGTTCAGTACGTCTTTCCTTGTTGTTCGTTGATTTTGTTGCATGTTTCTGTAAATTTGTATTTTTTAAATTCTAGAATTAGTGTTTTTATTTCCTTACTTAATTTGTTAAATTTTTGCTTAAGTGAACTGTCGTTGTAGAATTTAATATCTCTGTAAAGTTGTCTCTTGTGTTTCAAAAGTCGAAGGATAAATTTAGGAAGTGGGTATTTATAAAACTGTTTATTTTTTTATTTTTGGGGTATGCATTGCAATAGATTGGGATAATGTATGATTAAAATTTGAAATCTTGTACGTTTTGAAAAATTGTCAATATGTCTTTGGTTACTTTCTCAATATTACAGCTAACAGAAAATATTTTATGTAGTTTTCTAAATCATTTTTTTATCATTAAAAATATTATTTTATAAAAAAATTCAGTTGATGTTTTCTTAGAAAATATTATTCTAATGTAAAATATCAACTGTTTTTCAATTTTTTATGTTCTAAAAAAATAAAATTAAAACGTTTCAACTGTTTTAACACATTTTAATTCTTTTTTATTTATTAATTTATATTATTTATTTGTTTTAATTGTTGTTTGTTTTTTTAAAGCAAATTTTAAAATGTATTTTTAAATTTCAGCTGATTTTTAACAGTTTTTGATTATTCTTTTACTGAGAAATGTTGAATTTTACTAAGACATTATTGTTTTTTTGAAAACGAAATTTCTTTGTTTTACACGTAATTTTTTTTACTGCCTTTTATTTTGTCTTTCATATACGATACCTTTTATTTTGTCTTTCATAGTGATTTTATCATTTAATAATAATTCGTTAAAAAAAAATCACTGTTCCGTTAGAAAATTTATTATTTTTATAAAGAAGTAAAAGTTTGCAATCATTTTTAATTCGCAATTAATGTTCGAAACAATAAACACAATTTTTGTTTTTTAAATCAAATAATTATGCAGTTTTTTATTTATACAAAATTAATATAGTCTTTATTAATCCACCAAATGTTTTTAATAATGTTGATCGATGATATTCCTTTGGTTTTTATGCAAAATTTAAATGTTCAACTGTTGAATAAAGTTACTATATTTTTTCATGATGGGTGGGTGGCCTCCAGAGCATTATATCTAAATTGCTTCACCCAATAACCATATTATTCCCGACCTACCTCAATATTCTAGACGTTCAATTTATCGATTTGTCGCTTAAACTGACGTACTCTTGACCTAGACCAATGTATAATATATTATGGTAGGTCGGGAGTACGATAGACCATTTACTTGTTTGTTGCGATAGGTCAAGAGTACGCCAGATCAAACGTATTCTAGGTTTAACCAATGGAATATTAATTTAAAAGCGTTAACATTGTTACAAATTAGTTGATGATGGACAAGTGCTGAATAAAAACACTTGCTCATGTTTTACAGGTTGGATGATGAGATAGAGGCTACCCACCCACCCTACATATATGTAGTAACTTTAACTACAACAATGTTTAGATTTCAAAATTTTACTGAAATTTTTGATGGATGATTTTTTTTTTTATCATAAACGAATGTTATGTAACTTGTAATAAAAAATATATGTAGAATGGGTGGGTTGTTTCTATTACACCCTCCAACATAAAATATCCCCAATAGTTTTGTTTCATTTTTAATAGTTTAATTATGGTGATGCATGAGATTTTTTTAACTAAATCATCAAGTTGGTAGAATTTAATTTTTATTAGATCCTTCTGTATATTTTCTAAATTTGAGGGTGCGATAGAGACCACATTATCGTGAAATCGCGCTGTTTCATTCCTCTCTCAAAATACAATACAATTGGCCTTTTTAATCCGCCTTGTTTTTGTATAAATACCGCCTAAGTTAAGTTTGTAATTTACTGTACGTTTGATAATGGCCTTTTAAAGGTTGAAACTATAGTCACGTAATAAATCCTGTGTGTGATATCAACGAAGTGTATTTTCATTTAATGTTTCTGATTTAAGATGTATCACAAAGTGATGGCTTCAAGCATTAAACATATTAGCTAATTTCGTTTCATCAAGAGTGCAGTGAACAAAGTATCTACTGAATTGGCCTGTGATATTTCTGACCTACTTTAATAAATTATGCGTTATTCCTTTAGGTAGGTCAAGGGTGCGATAGACTTTTGACCTCAAGGAATAATTACAATTAACCTAGCGTATCTTAAAAATTTGCATATAGACCAAGCGTACTTCTAATCTGTCATAAGATTAATATATACATTTGAGGTAGAAAAAAACTGCGTTTATTAATTACGTGATTTGAGTTAGGTCATGAATACGCTAAGCTATTGCATTGTTCTTTGTGGTAGGTCAAGAATACGCTAAGGTAATTAAGGTAGTTTAAAGTTATTCTTTTTGATTTATGAATAAATAATGCACGAAATTAATTATGCCCTTGGGAAATTCTACGGAAAAATTGCAAAATTTCTTATATTTGTTTCTTTTTGTCTAAAATTTCAACTGTTTTAATCGAAAAATATACACATTTCAGATGTTTTTTTAACAGATTTTTGATTAGTTTTTTTTGTTTGTCTTGTTTTTTCTTAAGAAATTTTATTTTTGTAATAAAGTTTATACAATTTTCCTGAAAAATTTTAAGTGTTTCAATTGTTTAAACACATTTCATTTTTTCTACCAAAGTTTCATTTATTATTTTTTTAATTTTGTTTTTAATTAATAATAATGATTTAATAATAATGATTTATTTACGGAAGCTCCTTTATATAATAATATGAATTTAAGTACAACACATAAAACAAATAAGCAATATAAATAAATACATGAAAATTGTAGCTACAAATTGTTGATTGTTTTTTGTATAAATTATTTTAAGCGAACTTTAAAATGTACTTAGTATTCAGTTTTTAGCTGTTTTCTTTTTAATACTTTTTCAATGGTCTCTGTTTTCTTAATTATTTTTTCTTCCTTTAGAAATGTTTTTCTGTTAAAAGAAAATAATATATATGTTAAAGAAATTTCTATGTTTTTATACTTAGATTTTAAAATGTTTAAAGAGTTTTAATAAACTCCAATTCTTTTTTTTTCAAACTTGTTTGTTTTGTTTCTTAAGAGTTTTATTTTTTCAATAATTTTTTTGTAAAATTTAAACCGTTTCAATCGAAAGTACTCAGTTTTGTTTTTGTTTTCTTTAACAGATTTTCAGATTATTTTTTGGGGGAGTTTTGTCTGTGTTGTTTTCCTTAAGAAATTTACAATTTTTTTAATATAGTTCCTTGGATTTTCCCCCAAAATTTAAAATTTTTCAACTTTTTTAGTAATTTATTTTACTTTATTTTTTATTTTGTCACTTATTTTTTTTTTGACAATAAGCGAATTTTAAAATACATTTTAAGTTTTCGGGTGTTTTAACAGCTTTCTAATTATTTATGGTTGGGAAACATTTGTTCTTCTTTGCTAGAAAAGATTACAAAGATGTTAATAATAAATAAATAAGAAATTTTTCACTGTTCGGTAAGAAATTCCATTTTCTTAATACGAAATTCTGTTTTTACGCAAATATTCTAATTTTTTTTTTGTAAAATTTCATCTGTTGAATTTTCTCTTTTCAAAGATTTTATTACTTATTTACTTACACAAAAATTAATTGACAATTCGAAAATATTGGAGATTTCTTCACCTATTCGATTTTTTAATTCTTTTTTTAAATTGTCAATTATTTTTAGTGTAAACTATTTTAAACTAATTTTAAAATGTATAATTAAAGGTATTTACTTTTCAGCTGAAACAGTTGATTTGTTTTCTGCTAGGGTCATTTTATGAAGAAGAAAAAAACAAATTGCAAATCTATTAAAAAAAACATAAAACATTTCTTAAAATAAAGAAGAAAGGTTGAAGAAATCAATTCAGATTCGGAATTGTTTTCTTCAATTATTTGCCATTTAAAATTAGTTTCAAAATTCTTTTTATAAAAAAAAAACAATTGAAAATTTCTTTTAAAAAAGTTTCTTAATTTCTCAAAATTAAAGCAACTGATATTTTTCAAAGCGTTGAAAGTAAAACTTACTTTTTAATTAAAATATATCGAATTGTAAAAGAAAACGCTTTAAAAATATTTCATTTGAAACATTTGAAACAAAAAAAAACATTAAGAATTGTTAAATAAATTTAAAAAAAACATTTGAATAGTGTGTTTACAATTTGATTCAATTTTTACCAACACTGTTATAAATGTGCTTAGAAATTTAAAAAAAAAACAGAGTGTACATTTGCTTTAAAACAATTGAAAACAGAATTTTACAAAATAAAATTAAATCCTTAAAATAAATATGAATATTGTCAAAAGAAGACTGTTGAAGAAAATATTTGAAAATTTGTACAACAAAACATGTAAAAGTAGTCTTATAATAGATAAAAACAATTGAAATTCTACAAAAACAATTGAACATTAACAAATATTAGAAAATTTCTTAAATTAAAAATGTGTCAATAATTATTTTAAACCAGTGTGAAATTAAAAACAAAATAAATGAAAATAGAACAAAAAATTCGAAAATAAAATAAAATTCTTTTGTCAGATAAAAATAAAATAATTTAAAAGTTTTCAAAAGTCAATTGAAGATTAAGTAAATTTAAAACAGTTAATTCAAAATAAAAAGCATATGAAATTCTGTTAAAAAAAAACAATAACAAAATTGATTAAAAAAAGTCAAAACATTTTCCTCGATTTAAAAAATAGTCACAACTTACTACAAAATACGAGGGTGGGTCAAATATAAATAGAGTTTTTTTATTTATCGGTTGCTAAGTGAAATTTTTATGTTTTTTTACGCAAATTTTGAAATGTTTTAAAAAATTTTAATTCTTTTCTGTTCAAACTTGTTTTTTTTTTTTCATAAAAGTTTTATTTTTAAAATTTTTTTTTGCAAAATATAAACCGTTTTAATCGAAAATACACAGTCTTGACGTGTCTTTTTAACAGATTTCCAATTAATTTTTGGGTTTTTTTTAAGTCACAAATTTTGTTAACATTCTCATTTACTTTATTTTCTTATTTATCAATGTTTTCTTTGTATACTTTAAAATGTATATTTAGTTTTCAACTGTTTTTACAGCTTTATAATTGTTTATTAATGGAAATCTGTTCTTTATAAATCATTTGAGAATTCTATAAGAAGGAACCGTTGTTCTTAAGTAAGAAATTTTCATTTTTATTTGCAAATGAAATTTAGTTTTTTTTTTGCAAATATTTGAATTGTGTTTTTGTAAAATTTCATCTGTAAAGTTTTTATTATTTATTTTCTTTTAATTAATAGTTTCCACAATAATTATCAATACAAACATATTCAAATTTCATTTTTTCAAAGAAATTTTAATTCCTTTTTTAAATTGTCATTTATTTTTTATGTTTCAGCTATTTTAAGCAAATTTTAAAGTACATAATTAAGTTTACAGTTTCCAGCTGAAACAGTTGAAATTTTATGAAAAAAATCAAATTGCAAATCTACAAAAAAAAACATAAAACATTTCCTAAAATAAAGAAGAAAAGTTGAAGAAAGCAATTCAGATTGGCAATTGTTTCCTTTAACTTCTCTTTCAAAACGGCAATGTTAATGTTAATTTCAAATATTTCCTACAAATATTTATTATTTTGAAGGCATCTACTTCGTTATACATACTGAATATTAATAAAAACACTTTAAACTTTCGTTTGTATAAGACTATATTTATTTTTGTGACTTAAGCTTCAACAAGAATTTCTTGTTTGATAATGGTACGTGTAGTTACCGAAACTTTAGTCACAAAAATGAATATAGTGTTATACAAACGAAAGTTTAAAGTGTTTTTATTAAGTTTCCTGAAAATGTCTACGTTTTTTTTGTTGAGATTTTACAAAAATCCTGTTTTGAATAATCTCTACTCTAATTTAGAATCACTAATATTGTTTTAGTTCTTTTAAATGTTATTTTTCCAAAACTCTGTTCGATAATTGTAAATTGTCTTTTTAGGTATTTCTTCTATTTTTTTTTACAAATTGTTTTCATTTTTAAATCTAGGTTTCTCACAACTATGAATTATTTTTCATAAACTACACATTCTTTTGGCTAGGTCAATAAATAAAGCATTGACAAGGTCAAGGTCAAGAGTACGCTAAAGCAATTATTAATTTATTGGGATAGGTTAAGAATACGCCAGGACAATGGATAATATATTGCCCTAGGTCAAGAGTTCTCTAGGGCAATTATCATTATATTAGGATAGGTCAAGAATACGCTAAGACAATGAATAATATATTGAAATAGGTCAAGAGTGAGCTACGGCAATTTTACCTTTTCTTTTCAACGTTGTTAATATTGGTTTTCCTAATTAATACCAATTGTTTTGTTTTCTGTGTAAAAATTTAAACAATAAATAAATAAATAATTAAAATATTTTATTGTTTGGAGAGTGGGTAATCTTAAGAATACATATCGTTTAGAAACATGAAACATAAAAAAAATTGTTCAAAAATACTTAAAAACCAACATTAAATTCCTATGGTTTCTACATAAACTTAAAGATGTTTTAACAGTTTTAACCAATTTTATTTCCACTTTTTTGCAAAAACTCTTATATTTGTTTATTTTTGCCTAAAATTTTAACTGTTTTAGTCGAAAAATATACAGTTTTCAGATGTCTTTTTAACAGATTTTCGATTAGTTTTTTTGTCTGTGTGGTTTCTTCTTAAGAAATTTTAGTTTTTTAATAAGGTTTATACAATTTTTCTGCAAAATTTCAAGTGTTTTTACTGTTTAAACACATTTCATTTTTTCTACCAAATTTTTATTTATTATTTTTTTGTTTTGTTTTTAATTGTCGATTGTTTTTTGTATAAATTATTTTAAGCGAACTTTAAAATGTACAGTTAGTATTCAGTTTTTAGCTGTTTTCTTTTTAACAGTTTTTCAATGGTCTCTCTTTTTTTAATTGTTTTTTCTTCCTTTAGAAATGTTTTACTGTTCTTTTAAAAGAAAATAATATATTTGTTAAACGAAATTTCTATGTTTTTATACTTAGATTTTAAAATGTTTAAACTGTTTTAATAAACTCCAATTCTTTTTTTTTCCAAA
Source organism: Ontholestes murinus (assembly GCA_963969525.1). Classification (NCBI taxonomy): domain Eukaryota; kingdom Metazoa; phylum Arthropoda; class Insecta; order Coleoptera; family Staphylinidae; genus Ontholestes; species Ontholestes murinus. The sequence goes on along the minus strand of OZ018397.1, from coordinate 5,720,969 downwards.
CTTGTTTGGTTTTGTTTCTTAAGAGTTTTATTTTTTCAATATTTTTTTTGTAAAATTTAAACCGTTTCAATCGAAAGTACGCAGTTTTGTTTTTATTTTCTTTAACAGATTTTCAGATTATTTTTTGGAGGAGTTTTGTCTGTGTTGTTTTTCCTTAAGAAATTTACATTTTTTTTTTAATGTAGTTCCTTGGATTTTCCCTCAAAATTTAAAATTTTTCAACTTTTTTAGTAATTTATTTTACTTTAATTTACTTTATTTTTTATTTTGTCATTTGTTTTTTTTTGTCTTTATGCGAATTTTAAAATATATTTCAAGTTTTCAGTTGTTTTAACAGCCTTTTAATTATTTATGGTTGGGAATCTTCATTTATTCTTTCTAAATTATTCGTTCTTTTTTGCTAGAAAGGAGTATAAAGATGTTAATAATAAATAAATAAGAAAATTTTCACTGTTCGGTAAGAAATTCCATTTTCTTAAAATGAAATTCTGTTTTTTACACAAATATTCCAATTGTTTTTTTGTAAAATCCCATCTGTTAATTTTCCTCTTTTTAAAGATTATATTACTTAAATTCGAAAATATTGGAAATTTCTTTACCTATTTTTTAAAGAAATTTTAATTCTTTTATTTTTAATTGGCATTAATTGTTAATGTAGACTATTTTAAGCGAATTTTAAAAGACATAATTTAGGTTTTCAGTTTTCAGCTGAAACAGTTGATTTTTTTTAGCGACATCCACTGCAGTTGAAATTTTACGAATAAAAGAAATCAAATTGGAAATCTATTAAAGAAAGAAACATAAAACATCCTCTAAAATAGAGAAAAAAGGTTGAAGAAAACAATTCAGATTCGTAATTGTTCCCTTCAACTTTTCTTTCAAAATGGCCATTTAAAATTAGTCTCAAAATTCTTTTTTCAAAAAAAAAAACAATTGAAAATTTCTTTTAGAAAAATTTTCTCAATTTCTGAAAATTAAAGCAACTGATATTTTTCAAAGCGTTGAAAATAAAAGTTACTTTTTATTTAAAATATATCGAATTGTACAAGAAAACTTTTTAAAAATATTTCATTTGAAACATTTCAAACAAAAAAAAAACATTAAGAATTGTTAAATAAATTTAAAAAAACATTTGAATAGTGTGTTTACAATTTGACTTAATTTTTACCAACACTGTTATAAATGTGCTTAGAAATTAAAAAAAACAGAGTGTACATTTGCTTTAAAACAATTGAAAACAGAATTTTAGAAAATAAAATTAAACACTTAAAAGTAATATGAATAATGTCAAAATAAGACTGTTAAAGAAAATAATTGAAAATCTGTACAACAAAACATGTAAAAGTAGTCTCAAATATACATAAAAACAATTGAAATTCTACAAAAACAATTAACAACAAAAATTAACAAAAATTTGTAAATAATTATTTTAAACCAGTGTGAAATTAAAAACAAAATAAATGAAAATACAAAAATCGAAAATAAAATAAAATTAAACTCTTTTGTTAGTTAAAAATAAAATAATTTAAAATTTTTCAAAAGTCAATTGAAGATTAAGTAAATTTAAAACACTTAATTCCATATAAAAAGCATATGAAATTCTATAAAAAAACAATAACAATATTGATTAAAAAAAGTCAAAACATTTTCCCCGATTTAAAAAATAGTCACAACTTACTACCAAATACGAGGGTGGATCAAATATAAATAGAGTTTTTTTATTTTTCGGTCGCTAAGTGAATTAATTACGAAAGTTTTATTTTTTTTTTACGCATATTTTGAAATGTTTGAATAAATTTCAATTATTTTCTGTTCAAACTTGTTTTTTTTTTCTTAAGACTTTTATTTTTTTAAATTTTTTTTTGCAAAATATATGTTTTTATCGAAAGTACACAGTCTTGACGTGTCTTCTTAACAGATTTCCAATTAATTTTTGCGATTGTTCACAAATTTTGTTAACATTCTCATTTACTTTATTTTCTTATTTATCAATGTTTTCTTTGTATACTTTAAAATGTATATTTAATTTTCAACTGTTTTTACATCTTTATAATTGTTTATTAATGGAAATCTGTTCTTTATAAATCATTTGAGAATTCTATAAGAAGGAACCGTTGTTCTTAAGTAAGAAATTTTCATTTTTATTTGCAAATGAAATTTAGTTTTTTACGCAAATATTTGAATTGTGTTTTTATAAAACTTCATCTGTGAAGTTTTTATTATTTATTTTCTTTTAATTAACAGTTTCCACAATAATTAACAATTCAAAAATATTGAAAATTTCATTTTTTCAAAGAAATTTTAATTCCTTTTTTAAATTGTCATTTATTTTTTATGTTTCAGCTATTTTAAGCAAATTTTAAAGTACATAATTAAGTTTACAGTTTCCAGCTGAAACAGTTGAAATTTTATGAAAAAAATCAAATTGCAAATCTACAAAAAAAAAAAACATAAAACATTTCCTAAAATAAAGAAGAAAAGTTGAAGAAAGCAATTCAGATTCGCAATTGTTTCCTTTAACTTCTCTTTCAAAACGGCAATTTAAAAAAAAACTGGGATGTTTTAAAGCGTTAAAAATAAAAATCACGTTTTCATTAAAAGATATCGAATTGTACAAGAAAACTTAAATAAAAATTTTATTTGAAATATTTGAAACTTAATAAAAGACAAAAAGAAAATTCTTTTAAAAAAACACAATTGAAAATTTCATTAATAAAAAATTTCTCGATTTCTCAAAATTAAAGCAACTGATATTTTTCAATGAGTTAAAAAAAAAATTTAATCGACGGGACAATGGGATAAATTTAAACATATCGAATTGTACAAATAAAACTTGATTTGAAACATTTGAAACTTAACAAAAAACATAGAAATGTTAAAAATGAATTTTAAAAAACATTTAAAAAGTTTTTCCACAAATTAAGAAATTAAGAAAGAAAAATACAGTGTAAAAGTTCTTTAAAACAGTTGAAAACGGGATTTTACAAAAACAATTAAACAATTAAAAGAAATACGAATATTTAAATACTTGACTGTAGAGGGTTTCACTTTGTGAGACATATTTTATAATTTTAAATAAAATAAAATAAATTATGTTTATACCACACACTTTAAACTTTTCATAAATATGAATATTGTCAAAATAAGACTGTTGACGAAAATAATTGAAAATCTATAACAAATCATATTAAAATAGTCTCAGAAATACATAAAAATACTACAAAAACAATTGAACATTAATAAAAATTCACAGTGACTACGAAGTGGAATCATTTGTGAGATTTTGAAGATGAAGACACGACCGAATACATTCTTTGATAATGGCATCGAGAAACTTCCGTTTCCCTGAAAAAAATGTGTACTTAAAAGTGGAGACTGTGTAGAAAAATAAATCATTAATTTTTTACAATAATACATACATACTTAAAAAAAATTAATTTCGGTTTATATTTGATTTGCCCTCGTACATTGAAAATTGTAAAAATATATTTTTGAGAACTTTTCATTTTAATTTAGGTAATAAAATTTTAACAGAAATGATTGAAATTCAGTTTAAGAAATTAAAAGATCGTTTGAATCATTTTAATTTAAAAAAAAACATTCACAAGGGTCTATTAAAATTATTATTTTTACTTAATGAATAATTTTGTATGAAAAAAACCAATGCATCACTATTATTAATTTAATAAACATACAGTAAAATAAGTGGGTATATTTTGTAGATTGTAGGGTGGGATAGAGGCCACCCACCCACCCTACATATATTTTAAAACATAAATAAGAAACACTCGTATTATAAAACAAAAACATCCAACAAAAATTTGAGTATAACTTTAAAATCGTAAACAGTGTTGTAATTGTAGTTGCTAATAATATGTAGGGTGGGTGGGTGGCCAATATCCCACCCTCCAATCTATAAAACATATGCAAGGGTTTTATTAAGAATACATTTTAACAAGTCGAGAATTAAATAGAAAAACCATGAATTCTCTGTTTTCAATTCATTAAAACAGTGTTGTAATTAAAGTTACTATATATATGTAGGGTGGGTGGGTGGCCACTATCCCACCCTCCAATCTCTAAAACATATGCAAGGGTTTTATTAAGAATAAATTGTAACAAGTCGAGAATTCAATAGAAAAGAAATGAATTATATTCTTTTAATCCATTAAAATTTGATCTGTAAATAAATATAAGTATTATATTGAACAATTTCATATTTCATTTTGATTTTGATTAATGTCCGAAATGTATACAATATGAAATGATTATTTATATTTTGGTTACGAAATCCGCGTGAATATTGGCGTATAATTGAATATTAAAATTGTGAAAAATTTTATTCACGGTTTAATTCGAATCGTTCGCGCAATACAATAAATCATTTAGATAACATCGGAATTGTTATTGGATCGAACAATGGGCCGTTATAGGTCAATAATAATTTAATTCAGACCTACTCCGCCATTTAAATTGGCCGATATTTCATGATTCATAACTATTATTCTCAATATAATTGTGTCATTTAAAATATAAGAAATGTACATTTCCTGCATTCAAAATTATTTCAGTGGATGAAAATGTCTTGACAACTTTATCTTGTCCAAAGACGTAACATTTTTACGAGATAGAATTCATCAGCTTCCTAAAAGGAATCAATTTACTTTCTTTTAAAATAAACCTTACATATAGCTAAAAAAATGGATTATTCACTTGTATAATAAGTTTATTTTGGTATTTTTTCTAGGGTATAATTTCAGTCCGCTTCCATATTGAAATAGCTATCTTTGTGGGCGTTTGCACAGACATCACAGCAAAAGAGGAAAACATCTGAAAAGATTTGAATGCAAATGCAACCCTTTGTTGTTGGGACGCGGAAAAATGCCGCTCGTTTATTACCCTTCATTCCGAGGGTACTAATTTTCCACCGGGGAAACGTTCCACTTTGGTTAATGCTGCATCACCAGAACTTCGAGTTCACCTCTACAAATAGGCAACAAAAAATATTAATGCGTACTTCATTATTTATTACTCGTCTAGGTTATATGAATGTATGTATGAGCTGGCTTCCAAAGTTTGTTTAATGGCGAGTGACAAATGATGTCAATTTAATTATGTGTTGAAGGTTGGTAATTGGTCATTAGTTCTGCTTCTTGTGGTAATTTTTTTCAATACAATTTAAGAATGTTAATTATTTTAAAATTTGATTTGTAAATGAACTTTTCTATCTAAGAAAAATCATAGTTCTTCACAATTAATATATATTTTATACTTTTACAATTGATCAAGACTTGCTTGGGAACAGTGTGATTAAATCTACGAAGTATTTTTTTGTTGAAGCCCTTCTAACTTCTTCTAAACAACACAACAATCAATTCTAAAATGTAATATCTTCAGCTGAACGAATTGAAATGAAACACAACATGTATAACGAAGTAGAAGCCTTCAACATCAACAACATGAACGAATTGACTCAGTAAAGGCCAGAATTGATCAATAGAAAAGATGTGGCGTTCCAGCAAGATGATGCGAGATCTCATCCAAGTTTAGTAACCCGACAAAAGCTTTTAAAGCTTGGATCAGAATTGACAGTAAATAATTGAATAGAATATGTATTCACTATAATATAAACGTCTTTTATTCACATTAAAAAGAACTTACTTTACTTTTTATCAACAAAGTTAATTATTTTATTTATTTTGAATTATCAAAATGTATCACGAAGTGAAAGCCTCCACAATTACTTATTTAATAGTAGGAAATTCATTCAATTTTTTTAATATCAAAATTCTCACTTATTTCCACATATTAAAAGGAAAAAATGTGTTTTTCCTATTCATCACTCTTTATATCTCTGAATTTCTAGACGGACGAAAATACACGCAAAGCAAAAATTTGGGGCAACCGATAATTAGGTGACGGACGGTGGGGAAACCGAGGGGGGTGGGCGTAATGTTCCGATTTTAAAAATTCATTTTGCGCGGCCGTTGAACCGCAAACGTCGTTCCTCGCCGCCGGCGATTCCTTTTTCTTTCCACTTTCTGCATTAATTATGAACCACAGAAGTTCGTAAGTAATTGTAATGTCCTCTGGGTTATTTTTCATTCATGATGTTGGGAAAGGGTCACGTATTGATGTAATGGATGCGACCGGATTCGTAAAAAAATAAAGTTAATAGTACTATCATACTACTTTCCCCGATTTTCTTGTACATGGAATTATTATTACATATGTTCTAACATAAATCCTATAGTGTCTCTGGCGTATTTCTGACTTACCTTAATTAATAAAATATTAATTTGGTGTACACCTACTCTACCTACATAAATAATACATTAAGAAACTTAGATTTGACCTACCAAATAATAATATCAAATCTAATATGATTTTTTCCAGCGTACTACCGACCTACTTCACTATATTATATGTTATTCTATCGCTAGGTCAATTCGTTGTTTATTGGGGTAGGTCAAGAGTACGCTAGGACAATGAACTATTTAGTACCCTAGGTCAAGATTACGCTAGGCCCCAAGCAGACCAATTTTTTGCAGTTTACGCTGGGCTAAGATAAAATGTGTTGAGATAGGTCAGCAGAACGCTAAACTCAATCAATACTTAACGTCAATAGTACGTTAAGCCGGTGTTTTATTGGTTTATGTACCTTAAGAATACATTTAGTGAATACACGATTTATTGAGATGGGTCAGGAAAATGTTATATAATTTCGTATACATAATGATGATAATGGCGAAAATAAAACTGTTTTTATTATTATTTTAATACTACTATTTAATGACATTGAAACATTAAAAAGTGTATTAATTTTTCAATTTAATTTCATTGAGAGAGAACGTGATTGTTTTTGCTGAAGACTACATAGGTAAAATGTTTCCGTTATTATTAAAAAACGAACATTTCTTTAAGGAAATATTTGGGATTTTACAGCCCTAAAGTATTTCGTTTATTATATAAATCAGTTGAAAATATCCTAAGAACAACTGGCTTATAGTTTACAAACTGAATTTGAATAATTGTAGAAAAACATTTCATAGCTCAAAGAGAAAAAACACTTGTAATTATACTGTTAAAATTTTCTAGAAAGGTTTGAAATGTTTCTTATATAAAACAGATTTAAAATTTAATTAAAATAACGTTACTATAGCAAATTTTTACAGAGTAATTTAAATTAAATTTTAAATCTATTTTATTCAAAAAAATATCAACTGTTTTTTTAGAATAAATAAAAGAATTAAAAACTTTTGAATGTCTACCAGGAAATCTATTTAAAATTTAATGAAAAGAAAATATTAGAATTGAAATTTTACCCGATGAAAATGAAAATTTGCCAAAAACATTTGATCTGAAATTTGCCTTTAAAAAATACCAAAAATAAAATTGGTACTAATGTAAAAAATAGTTGAAATTTCACTATAAATAACCAAATGAAATATTTTCTAAAAACAGTTGAAACTCTTCTTTAATAAAATAAAATAAAATATTAATTAAAAAAATAATAATGTAAAATTTCGTGAAAAAAGAAACAGTGGATTTCTACAAAAAAAATTGAATTAAAAACTAGTAGACTGTTTAGAAATTAATTGAAAATTTCACGAAAAAAAAACAGTGGTATTAAAAATAGTTTAATTAATTAAAATCTTACCGAACAGAAACAAATGAAAAATTGATGAAAACAACTGGTTTAACATTTGTTTAAAAAAGGTTTTAGCAAAAACAGTTGAATGTTTACTAGAAATCGATACGACTTAGAACTGAAAATTTCCGTAATAAAAACAAATGAACAATCGGTTTGAAATAATGCTTAAATACCAAAAACTTAATTTAAACGAATGTAAAAAAACTATTGAAATTTTACTTTAAACAACCAATTGGAAATTTTCTAAAAATAGTTGAAATCTTTCTTTAATAAAACAAATTTAAAATTTAATTTAAAAGATACGTAATAAAAAATTTTACCAAAAATTACTGAAGCAAGAAACAGTAAAAAATCGTTGAATGTCTACTACAAATCGATTGAATATTTCATGGAAAGTTAATCGAATTAAAATTTTATAGAATAAAAATAAGGGAAATTTTGCCAAAAATAAAAGCAACTGATTTGAAATTTACTTTAAAAACTTCTAACGAATGTAGAAACCCATTGAATTTTTTTTAAATAAAACTGTATTTAATGTTATTTAAAAATCGTTGTAAAGAAAGTTTGATAATAAAGTAGTTAAGAAAAGTTTACTAGAAATCTATTGAAAATTTGATGAAAAAAAAATAGTGGAATTAAAATTTTATTTAATCTAAACAAGAGAAACTAAAGAAATTAAATAAAACTGGATTTGAACGAATATGGAAAAACAATTCAAAGTTTTAAGAGAAACAATTGAAATTTCATTTGAGAATATTTATATAAACAGTTGAAAACATGTTTAAATAAAACAGCTTAAAAGTTATTATTAATTTAAAAAAATTAAAAAATAATTAGTTTTCTAAAAAAAAGCAATTGACAACATTTAATGGAAACAAGAACACTGAAATTAAAAGCAGTTGAATGTCAACTAAAAATGAAAAAAAGAAACTGTGAAATTGAAATCTTATTAAATAAAATCAAATAAAAAATTGCTTTGTAGTTTTATTTGAACATAGAAAAACAATTGAAAATTCTAAGAAAAACAGCTGAAGTTTCACTATAAAAAAACAATTGAAAATAATTATAAAAACACTTACTTAAATAAAACAGATTTAAAATTTAATTTAAAAAAAAAATGAAAAAATTGTGATGTGGCCATTATAGTACTTTCCCTATATTTTTCTTGAAAACTATGAAGTTTACGCAAAAAAAACTATACTTAACAATTTGAGCAATTTTAGATTCTTTACAATTACTTTTGTCAAAATTTTAAATTTTTTGTCGCAAGTTAAGAACTTTATGAACAAGTGTTTTAATAAAACTTGTTCAGTTTCTCATTTTCTTTAACTTTTGTTTGCAAAGTTTTGTAAAAATTTTCATATTAAAAAAAATATCGGATAAAAACAAAAAAACGGCCATGAGTAAACATCCACTTTCGGCTTATGAATGTGCACCAAAAGCTCTTCAATTCCAGTTTTTAACGATAAAACCTTAAGTTTAAAGTTTCATCTCAAATTTTTATTAAAATATATTTTTCGTAAAATTCTTAACTTTCGAGAAAAAAAAAATTGAAAATTTTGACATTTTTTTGCTAATTGTTGATAAACTACAGGAGTTACATGAAATTTATATTACAAATAATTGTAGAGAATTAAAAAGTGAACAAATTATTTTGAATAACATTTTTGCGTAAACCTTTTTTGAGTAAAATATAGGGAAAGTTATATGATGGCCACATCACCATTTTTTTTAATATTAGCGAATAAAATCAAATGAAAAATTACCAAAAACAACTCTCGCCACCATCTAGACCTGTGAACATCATGTAATTTTGATCTGCTCCACCAATAAAAAATAAATAAATAAATAAATCATTTAAATTTGTGCGAATATAGAAAAACAATTGAAAATGCTAAGAAAAACCATTGAAATTTCACACCAAAAAAACTGTAAATGTTTCTAAAAAGAGTTAAAAAATTTCTTAAAATAAAACGAATTCAAAATGTAATTAAAAACGTATTTAAAGAAATAATTGATAATTAAAGTTTGCTAAAAAAATAGTTAAAAACGAAGATAGATTGAAATTTTCATAAAAAAATAAGAAGGCACAGAGATTATACAAAAAAGCATTGCCAAAAACAATTGAATTAAAAACAGTTGAATGTCAGAAAGCGATTGGAAATTTCAAAGAAAAATAAATTTTACCTAATAATAATAATAATCTTTATTGTTGCATGAAACAAAAAGCTTTACTAATATTTATTTATTTTCGGATGACCATTAAATACAAACATAAAAATAGTTATAAACACAACATATTAAAATAAACGTTAATAAGGTAATATAAAATTTACTAAAAACAACAGGTTTGAAACTAGAAAAAGTTGTACCAGAAATTGAATTTGAATAAATGTAGAAAAGTAATTGGAAATTCTAAGAAAAACAGTTGAAATTTCACCTCGAAAGCAATTGAAAGTATTTGTATAAACAGTTGAAAATTTTGTTAAATAAAACGAATTTAAAATTTAATTTAATAAAAAAATCATTTAAAGTTTGTTGTAAAAACAGAGAACGATTCAAAATTATATTAAAAAAACAGTGGAATTAAAATCAGTTGAATATCTAGTAGAAATGCAAAAAAGTGCAATTGAAATTTTAATATAATCAAATGAAATTTTGCCAACTGGTTTGACATTTGCTTAAAAAATTACCAAAAACTGAATTTGAATGAATATTGAAAATACTGTTGAAAACTTTAAGCAGTTGATATTTTTCTATAAAAGAATTGAAAATGTTTCTAAAACAATAATAATAATTTAAAACAGTAGGAATGAAAAATTTTATTTTAAATTTTTTTATTTTATAATAAAAAGTTAAAAACTTTCGAAAAAAAACAAATTAAAATATGACTAAACCTCTGATACTTGACCAAACCGAATAATTCTTTAAACAGGAAATGTGTTCAGAGAAGAAACGCTATTTTTTAACCCCAAAAATCAATTTAGAATTTGCTAGAGGAACAATTGAAAATTTGCTTAAGATATTTTTTTAACAGTTCTTTTGATATCACTTAGCAACTTTCTAAGAAAATTAAGAACTGGAATTTCAGCTCTTAATATACTTAAGTAGTTAGAATTTTACCAATAAACAATTATAGCGTTGTTAAAACTTAAAGAAAGATTTGATTGAAAACTGTTCGAATAAAAAAAACAGTTTAAACCATATAAAAAAAAGTCAAAACATTTGTTAAATCCGTCTTACGAAATTTTCCTTTTAAAAGCAGTGGAATTCTACAAACAAATTAATTAAATTTGCTATATACAATAACATTCTAAATGAATACTTTTTGTGCACAGAAAAATTTACCATTGAAAAACAAAGATTAATTTTTTTTTTTAATATTTCAAAAAACAATTAAAAAATTAATATAGAATTGATTAAAACGTTGTAATTTATTGATTGATTCAACTTTGAGGTTAAAAATAAAAAAACTGAACAAATTTTATAAAATATAAAAAAAACAACAATTAAAAATTTGTCGAATTGAAATTTAAATTTCAAAAACAGTTGAAATTATATAAAAAATATTAAACATTGCAAAAAAACAGTTTAAAATTGGCTAAAGCTATTGAAATGTTTCGATAATAAAACAGTTTTCAATGGTTGAAAAATTTTTCAGCATATCATCATTTTTAAAAAGTTCTTTCAAGGTTATAGAATTTATTCTTAGCCGGATATGGGTCTGGATCTGGATTGAGTTTTCCAAGGGTGATCAAATCATTGACCAGAGCACCTAGGCCTCACTAGGCCCGTAATGCCCCCCTGGCCGGGATCATTCTTAGCTGTTTTATAGACTAATGTTCAAAGTTTAAATCAAGAGGTTCATCCAACTTTTCTTTAAATTTCTGTTATGTTTTGTTCGGTTTTCGCGTTCTTATTTTTCAAAATCTTTTCTTCTAGATATTCAGAATTTTTTCTATATTTTAGAAAGTTTTCCAACATTTTTTACTTCAAATTATTATACACTTCTAGTAATTTTTCTTCCAAGTTGTATGAACTTTTTCATGGGTTCGAGCATTTTCTAGTAATTCCTTTCTTAAATTCTTAGAATTTTCTTCCAGGGTTCTAAAAATTTTCAGAAATCCTTCTTCTTCTTTTTCAGAACTTCCTGAAAAATGTTTTTCTTACAATTTTCTACCAATTGTAAATGAGGTAAGAGATGCTGAAAAATTTGAAACGTGACGAAAAGATAAATCTAAGTAAATTATGAAAAATTCATGAAATTTTACAACTTCTAAAGAAACTTGAACACGTGAGTAAAACACAGTTTGGCACTTTTTTCACTAGTTTTATTAAATGCTAGATGTACATTTTCACGTACTCAAACAACCAAATTAAACTTGAACACAATAAAAAAATATCAAAATGTTTGTTTTTGGATTGAGGATGCTACTTGGTTGAATTTTATTATATTTGAAGTAAATTAAATGCCCTGGTTGAGACTTTGGTACAATTAAGAACATTTCTGTAATTTGGATGAGAACTTGCTAAAAAAATCGATAAATAAAGCAAGAACTGCTAAAAAAACTTCCAAATGATGATGAACCGAAATAATAAAAACCTTTAAAAGCTATTTTATTAGAAACTTTGGAGATCAGAAAGAAAAATTTCTAGTAAATTCTACAACTCCGGAAGAAAATTTTAATAATCTAGATGAAGAATTGCTAAAAGTATTATATTAGCAATTTTCCTTCCAAGTTTAGAAAAAAATCAAACATTTATTGCCTTGAAGCAACTCAAAGCAACTTGTAAAAACAATTTCTGAAAAATAAAGTAATAAATGGTGAAAATTTTTTTTAGAAACTTGGAAGGAAAATTGCTAAATTAATACTACAATTTTTGAAGAGTAGTCCGATAAAATGTGGCAGAAAAATCCTAGGAATATTAAAGAGATAATAATGATAAGACAATTATAGAAATTCTTAAATACTAGGAAGTTCCATAAACCTAAAAAATATTTAGAAATACAATAACCTTTGACGAAACTTCGAGAATTTAAAAAATTTTTGCAATTTTAAAAAGAAATTTAGATAAAATGAAACAATAATTGTTTGTTATCCTTTTTGAATTATAATATAAAGAAATTAGGTATTTGGCAGCAGACTAGTGTACGTGAATTGAAAAATAAAATTTGCGACTCTTAAAGATTGATCGTCATGTTTAAGGGGGCTTATTTTCGTCGCGAATATCTTAAGAAAAATCGTCTACTTATTATTTGGACTTATTCCAAATAGGCGCTTGGCCTCGCTTCTATTTTTTTCTCGTGGCTTCGTTTAACAAATTCATTCACTGTTACATATAAAAAATGAACTTATTTCAAATATTTTTTGAAAATATTTTTTGGACATCACAACAACTGTGTAATTATAATTAATACACATATTAATTTATATTAATAACAATTAGTCCTACAAAGGCTACAAAATGAGGAAGACAATTCAATGGCTAATTATACGTCGGGTATTGAACTAGACAGAAGTTATATGATTAAAATTGCATTTCTGAATTTAAATTTATTTAATTATTGTTCCCTGTCAACAAAAGCCACATCAAAACCGGTCGATCTATTTTGGATCTCATCAGCGTAGCGCAATTTGAAACAGGGAATTAAGATTGACTTTGGAGTATTTAATGCTCCAGGTTAACAATCTATTATGATATTACCATTTAAATTAATTAAATGTTTTTAATAAGGATACTTATAACAGACTTTTTGAGTGTTTTATTTTACATGAATTAAATAGTAAATAAATTTACAGGATAAATAAACTAAATGCTATGTTTAAATAAAATACAGAATTGGATTTATTGTATGGATTAAAACTTGAATAGTTTTATTTTTATGTTAAGCTTAAAGCTGCCTGACACGTTTCCCTCCTCGCATATATTTAAAGCTCTCATAATTACAGCCTGAGTAATTCATAACCACCAGGAATCAGATTACCCGAATTAGTGTACTCGCGTTAGATTAAACTTTGAGCGATGACTAGAATTCCCGGGAAGACTTAATTAAATTACGCCAATTATAATTTCACACACAAAAGAGAAACGGACTTTTACACTTAATTAATGACTAATATAATGGAAGGGCAGATTCCTAATCAACGAATAATAACTTAAAATATTTTAGGTCTATGATAAAACATTAATTATTTTACAACGTTTAGGCACTTTTATGTTAATATCGAATCGATAATCTATAATTGTTTGCAATTAAGAAACATCTCCTTTTCATTTTGTTTACTTAACGTGATTGTAATTAAAAACAAATCAATATAATTATTCCAAATTCCAAAGTGTCCTATTTGTTTGTTATTATTATCCCATATAGAAAACGTCGACGCCAAATTTAACCATCGTTTCGAACAACGGATATTCTTAACAAATTAAAAAAATCAACAAAACATCGGCATTCTTTGGTCGTCCATATTTGCATCTTGGCTTTGTTTACTCATTGCCACGAGGACGCGTGTCAATGCCTCTTCTAATTAATATTTATTCTACTTCGAAATTTCATGCTCGCCAAGTCGATGTAATTACACATCTATTTTGCCTCTATTGCTTAATTACCAGTTAATAAACGGACGGTTTTGTGTGAATTGTAATTAAAAGTAAATTCAATTTGTCGACGTAATTAAAATACTGGGCGATTTTGATTGTATTGATTGTTTATTTCGCTTAATAATGAATAATAATAATATGTTGAATATTTTATTCGCGCCATGTTTCTACCTTATCTAAATCTTAAGACGCAGACATATGATAAACGTTTCGGAAACATTCGATTACACATCTACATAAGGCATTTTGATTTTTAGAAATTTCTTAGAGATCACAAGATTTGAATCCACTAATTCAGCATTGTCAAATACAAAAGATTTACAAAATGCTTTCGCATATTAAAATTATTACAATTTACTGTTATTAATCCTCATGATTAACTGTATCTAACTTAATACGTATTATTTTCTCAGAATACGTTATAGAGTGTTATTATTGCTTGAAATATTCAGATCAGATCTTAGAGAATTTAAAATTGGTTATTTCCAGCAAGACGGAGCAGCACTTTATACGATTGTAAGAACTTTGGACTATTTCAGGTTAAATTCTAAGTGACAACCAATATCATCCCATTTACCTTTTCCATACTTATAGATTTAATAACGTTAATTTGTATAAACGTTTTTCTCATCCTTGCAAGGCAAAAAAAAATGATTTTATGCTTAATAAAATTTAAATTATGTCCAAAATACTTAAAAATTCTAATCAGATTTTTTACGATAAATTAATTTCTCACTTAACCTGTGTTGAAACATTTTTGTATTAATTCGATTGTTGATTAAAACACTTGGTATTATTTCACTTGTATTTTTTTTAAATTTTACTCTGAGTAGTTTCAACTATATGTCATTCTCAAGGAATTTTTGCAGAATGTTTATTAAATTCATAAATTACTCATGAAAATAATACTTGATTAGCACATCGTGCGTATATCACCACAACGTATGTGACTGTTCGACTTTCTTTCGTTAATTTTATGGAATTTGCTTTCACGTTCCGTTTACCGGGTTTTAACACCGACAAAGAGAACCCACACCACCATCAAGGCAAGATATTTATTATTTATACTTTTAATCACCAATTAGCCACTAATTACCGACAGTTAGCCAATGACTCCCATTTTTTTTTGTAATAATATTAACGCTATTAAAACTGTATATATTAATAATTCTCATCGATTTTATGGAATTAAATTGAATTCTAATATCTTTAATAATTATTTAAACAATTATTGAAGCAACTATATTTTATAAGCTTATGTAAATACATGAGCAAAGATAAATCTGAATCATCTTTGTTTTTTTTTTCGGATAATAATTACCAAACTCGAGGCAAGATGAATATTGTATTTAATACACTACATCACAATTTTGTAATTTAAGTTATTGCAAACCACGACGAGATCAGTAATTAAAGCTAATATGTATATGTAGGGTGGGTGGGTGGTCTCTATCCCATCCTCCAGTCAGTAAAACATCATCAAAAACTATATGAAATATTGGTATGAATACATCAAATAAAAAATGCAATTAATTAGTGTTTTTTACATTTTACAACTTTTAACTAAACCCTCGTTTATGTTTTACTGATTGAAGGGTGGATAGAGGCCACCCACTCACCCTACGTATACATGATAACTTTAATTGCTAATCGTTGATGATTTTCCTGCTAAAATCAATCAACCCTTTACGTAATAAAACATAAAACAAAATCAAAATTTAAGTTTAAATATAAATGTCTTTCTAATCTAATCTAATTTAGATTTAAAGTCTGCCCACCCATCATGCATCAAATTTTTACTAATTTACTCACTTAAAAAATTTACCTTTTAAATTTCTTTTTGATTTTGTAATTAATTTCATTGTATACAGCGAGACGATAAGGAATTAAAGTTTATATGTATATGTAGGGTGGGTGGCCTCTAAGAAGGAGAAAAAATAAACGACTGAGGATCAAAAATTGAAAATTAAGTCCAAATACCGAGAACTGAGGAGTAAGGATTGAAGACTAGTAACTAAAGACTGAAATCTGACAAAAATTAAGACTGAAGATTCAAAACTGAGGACCAAAGGCCAACAAATCTTACGAAGAATTAAAAAAAACTGAATAACGAAACTGAAGACAATATTGACAAGGATTAGGAATATACGGCTAAAAATTGAAATCTAAAAACTGCAAACGACAGAAAAGTGAAAAATTAAGACTGGATAATAAATACCGAGAACTGAAGCCTAAAAACTGATCATTGAAAATGAAAACTAAATTAAATTTAAGACTGAAATAAAAAAAACATTATGACCGAAGACCTAAGTATTAAAAATAACAACACCACAGTAAAAAGAATCAAAACACCAAGAAAAAATCCTTCGATAAATGAAGAAGTAATAAAATATGTAGACACAAGAAATAAACTATCAAAGAAGTACCGTTTGCAACCAAACAACTCCATTGTAAAAGAAAAACTACAATAAACAAAATATTAAAATTAAATAAAACACTTTTTCAAAATGTACCACCAAGTAAACGCCGACAACATTTAAAGAATAAACAAAAGAGATTAACAATATTATATGTAATATATATTATATTTATGACTTTCTTTTGAATAAACTGTTTATTTCGACTCGAAGTTGAGGACTAAAAACTAATAACTGGGATTCAAAATATTAAAAACGGTTACATCAGAATAAAATACAATACCAAATACTAATGTATGATGACTAAGGTTTAAAGATTAGGAATAAACAACTGAAAACTTGAAATGACAGAAAAGTGAAGAATGAAGATTGAAGGATAAGTACTGAGGACTCGTGACTAAAAACTTATAATTCTGTCTCAATTACATGAAAACTAATCATTGAGAATAGAAATTGAAGACTGAAGAATAAGTTCTCACGACTCAAGACTGAACAGTGAAAACTGAAGAGTTTAAAAAGAATTATGAAGAAAATATTTACAACCGAATACTCATAATACTGATGGCTAAAAACCAAAGATATAAACATTAATACTGAAGAATACAGATTGAAAACTACCTGGCGAACAAAAGCTGATAACTCAAGAAAATTAAGACCAAAGACTAGAAACTGAAGATTAAAAAAAATGAAAAGTCCAAATACTGAGAATTGAGCGCTAAGGACTAAAGACTGGTAACTAATGACTGACATCTAAAAAAATATGATCTGAAGATTCGAATCTGACGACTGGAAACCAATAACTCTAACTAGAAATATTTAAAAAAAAACTGCAAAATCAAGACTAAATACAGTACTAAAGATCAGGGTCTAACGACTGAAAATTGAAAAATGAAGACTAGAGAAGAGATTAAATACTAAGGACTGAAGACTGAAAATTAATCATTGAAAAAGAAAGACTTGAGAATAAAAATTGAATTTGAATTGAGAAGATTAAGTTCACAACCGAATACTGAAAACTGAAGATCAAGAAGTGACGGCTGAAAACTAAAGATACGCACATTAACAACTAGCGAGAGCTAAAGAACAAAAGCTGATAACTAAAGAAAAGACTGTAAAGACCTTGGACCAAAAACTGAAAACTGAAAATTAAAAAAAAAAAAAAATTCTCAGAACTTGTGTCTTCTGCCAACTGTCAACAGTTAACTGCCATCTGTCTTATTGATCTTATCTGTCTTATCAGTCAACTGTCAACTGTTAGTAGTCACTTGTCAACAATTATTTATTTCCTACAAAATTGCATACGTCAACTAAGATTTGCTAACTGTCACCTTTTAACGTTTAAATGTCATCTGTCAATAGCCAACTACTATATGTCTTCTGTCAACTATTATGTGAAATTTGTATTATTTGATTTATATCTCTTATTTGTTTTATCTGTCTAGCAAATAATAAATAGTCATTTGTCAACAGTAATTTATTACTTACAAAATGGCATATGACAATTAAACTTTGTTAATCGTCAGCTGTTATCTGCCTTATTTATTTTATTGGTTTTATTTGCCAACTGTTAACTGTAAATAGTCATCTGTAAACAGTCATTTATTACTTTCTAACCGTTATTTGTCAACTGACACATATCAACTATCATCATTTATCTTCAAACTGCCATTTGTTAACTGGCAACTGTATAATAGTCATTTGTCAACAGTAATTTATTAGTTACAAAATTTCACATGACAATTAAAATTTGTTAACTGTCGTCTGTCAACTATAATCTTTTAACTTATAACTGTCTTCTGTGAACAGGTTAAATGTCAACTGTTAACTGTCATTTGTCTCATCTATGCCATTGGTTTTATTTAAGAACTGTCAACTGTTAATAATCAGTTGTCAAAAATCATGTATTACCTTCTAACTGTCATTCGTCAACTGCTAACTGATACCTATCAACTATCATTTGTTAACTGCAAATTTTCACATGTCTTCAGTCAACTGTCATTTGTCTTATCTATCACATTGGTTTTATTTGTTAACTGTCAACTATTAATAGTCATTTGTCATCAGTAATTTCTTATCTTCTGACTATCATTTGTAAACTGCTAACTGACACTTACCAACTGTCATCATTTACCTTTAAACTGTTATTTGTTAAGAGACAACTGTCAACTGTTTACTGTCAACTGTAATTTTTTCATCTATCTCAAAAAACAGAATTTGTGAGGAATTTACTTCATATTTGTAAGAATTTTATTTAAGACTTTCAAATTTTCTACTGTCAACTGCTATAAAAAATAGTCATTTGTTAACAGTAATTTATTCTTACAAAATGTCATATGACTTGTCAACAGTGATTTATTACATATTAAATGTCATATGTCTATTAAGATATATTAACTGTCGTCTGTCAACGGTCATCCATTAACTTCTAAATGTCATCTGTCAACTATTAACTGCCACTTGGTCTTTTGTCAATTGACAACTGTTAAAAATTAACTGTCAACTGCCATCATCTCTCTCTCTCTTTGTCAACTGTTAATAGTCACTTGCCAACTGTCATTTATTTCCTATTAAATGTCATATGTCAATTAAGATTTGTAAACTGTCGCCTATCGACTGTCGTCTTTTAACTTTTAGCTGCCATCTATCAACAAGTATAATGGGTCGAGTGGAAGAACACAAGGACATGTGAACTCCACCTTCAAGTTCTATGTTTAAAATTTTTGAGTTAGTGAATTTGTGTATATATTTTTATGTATTTTTTTAATAGAACTTGTAAAGTAAGTAAAATAAATAAATAAATAAAATAAACTACTAACTAACACTTTGTATTTTGTCAATTGTAAACTGTCAATAATTAATTGTTATCTGTCTTATCTTTCTTATTAATCTTATCCTGTCAAGTGACATCTATTAATTGTCACTTATCAACAGTCACATATTACCTACTAAATATCAAATGTCAACTAACATTTGATAACTGTGATCTGTCAATTGACGTATTTTAACTTCTAGCTGCCATCTATCAAATGCTAACAAAAACTGTGTCTTTTGTCAACTGACAACTGTCAATAGTTAACTGTCACCGTCGTCTATTTTATGTCTTATTGATCTTATCTTTCTTATCTGACAACTGTTAATTGTTAATAGTCATTTGTCAACAGTCATTTATTACCTACTAAATGTCATATGTCAACTAATATTTGTTAACTGACATCTCTCAACTGTCATCTTTTAACTTCTAGATGTTATTTAGAAATTTGCCAGCTGTCACTTATCTTTTGACCACTATTAATTGTCAATAATTAACTGAAAAGTGTCATCTGTTTTATTTATCTTATCTGTCTTATCTGTCAACTGTTAATAGTTACTTATTAACAGTTGACAGTTGTTACCTAGAAAATGTCATATGCCAAATAAGATTGGTTAACTGTCATCTTTTAATTTCTAACTGTTATCTGTCAATTGCCAAATGGCACTTGTAAACAGTTGACTGTCAACTTTTTTATCTGTCTTGTAACTGTTAATAGTCACTTGCCAACAGTAATTTGTTGCCTACTAAATGTCAATTGTCAACAGTTAATTGTAAACTGCCATCTGTCTTATTGATATTATCTGTCATATCTGTCAACTATCAATAGTCACTTGTTAGCAGTAATTTGTTACCTAGTTAATGTCATATGTCAACTACAATTATTATTACCTGTCGACTGTCAAGTGCCATCTTTAAACTTCTAGCTGTTAACTGTCAACTCCCAACTGCCACTTGTTAACAACTAACTGTCAACTAACATCTGTCTTATATGTCTTATTGATCTTATCTATCTTATCTGCCAACTGACAACTGTTAGTAGTCACTTGTCGACAGTAAGTTGTTACGTAGAATATCATAACTAACTAACTGGAGACTGGTAACTAAAGATTGAAATCCAACTGAAGATTTGAACAAGCAATGCGTTCATTGAAGATCTTGATGACGCGTAAGATACTTTTCAATCAGCAGAGCAATCGTTTTATGGGATGTGTGGCATGTCACACCATCTTGTTGGAACCAAAAATCGTCATTTTCATCCACAAGAAAGCTGTTATTGTCACTGTTGCCGTTCACGGTGACTTTTTATCACTTGGATAGGTTACTATGTTGTTATCTGCTCCATAGCGAAAATATACACAAAACTATGATCCTCAGCACACAAAAGCTATCAGGCTGCTAACGGGAAGGGTCGCAAATAACAAACAATGAAACAAGCACGACTGCCAAACGTCATATGACAAAATCGCGCCAAATTCAAATTCGTCCTTACTTCCTGGACACCCTATGCAATACTGATAATTAAAGACCAAGGTCTAAAGATTAGGAATTAACGATTCAAAACTGTGAACAACTAAAATGTGAAAAATGAAGACTGAAGAATAAATACTGGAAAAGAAGACTTAATAAGAATAACATTTGTAGACTAAAAGATTAAATTCTAATGACTCAAGGCTGAATAGTGTAAAACTAAAGAGCGTACAAAAAATAACGAAGAGAAGAGATTAATAACCCAATACTGAAAACTGAACTGACAGCTGTAAAGTAAGAATATAATCAAAGACTGAAGAATACAGAATAAAAACTAGTGACAGCTAAACAACAAAAATTGATAATTAAAGAAACCTAACACTGAGGACTTAAGACCGAGGACCAAAGATTGAAAACTAAAGATTTAAAAGTGAAGTTCAAATACTAAGAAATGAGGACTAAGGACTGAAGATTGGGAACTAATTACTAAAATCTAACAAATATGATTTAAGACTTAAGGTACGAAACTGAAGACCAAAGATCAATAAAATACTTTTGTTTATTTAATTGTTAAATAAACATAGTAATTGTTTTAGTTTAGTGTTCATAGACAATTTCGTGTTTAGAAATTTAAATAAATAAAAATATAAACTGCAATATTGATGAAATGATCAGAAATCCCAGTAAGAAAGTTCAATAATTTGATTCTTTCGCATTTAGAAAAGTAAAAAAAAATCAGTATCATCATAACATTAAAGAGTTAAAGAAGTCAGTTCAAAAATTTTAATAAGCAAAAATTCGGCTGTGAAAATTAAAATATTAGAGTCTTCAGCATGTAGAAAAAGTTAAAAATTTAATCATAAGGATGATTGTGAAGTGATAATTCATTATATAATACAAAATTTAAAGTAATTACTATATTTTATTATGACTTAAAAATATATAGGGAGGGCGGGTTGGTATTTTGTAAGTCACTTTCTAATCAATAAAAATCGATGAGAATTTTATTGAATGCATAGAAAATTATGAGTAGATTTGTATTTAATTCGTGCAGTCAACTTCTTCATTTCATTATTTTTTTACGGATAAATCTATGTTTAGTCAAGAAATTACCATAAAGGTGCCATAGGGTGGGACAGGAACCACCCACCTAGCTTACATATACACGTAAACTTAAGCTTATACACTAGGTTAAGAATTTACTTAGACCGTTTAGAGATGATAGTCACAGTCTCTTTAAGTTTTTGGTTGAATCTGATGGTAATATTTTAAAGGAGGAAAATAAAGGATTTAATTAGGAATTTAATGCCAATCCAATCTTTTCCTCATCATTCATTGCAATAATGTATCAAATTGTTGGTTATAATTGATAAAATTTAGTAATAATAGGAAAATCAATGTAATCGATGTACAAAAAAACTAATTTAAAGATTATTCTCTTCATAAACTATTAACTCCATATATTTTAATGCCCACACTGTTAAGACTGATTAAGATCAGCGTTTCGTCCAATTGAAATAAACTCGAATTGAAGTATAAATAAGTCTCGATCTTCTGAAATTGTGTGTTTTTGGATACATTCGTCCGAATTACCGAAACAGATGTACGAACGGAGTGATTATGAATATTTCTGTTCCCGAACAATGAGACGGGAAGCGAGCAGCTGCTTGCAGATGTCCTCCTCTCCCGACGCACCAGACCAACAACAACAACATTTTCCATACAAAGGACGGAGAGGATAGACATCTCGGTTCGGTGTTTTTCGAAGATAATTGCCACAGCCTGCCGCCCCTAACTGTGATACAGACAAACAAACACATGCACATGTGATGTTGACAATTTTGGAATGAGTAATTTTGAACGATATTCCCAAAATAGTGAAAAGGGATAAGTAATTTTTTATTAACTTTGAAATTGAAACTATTGAAATGATGATACATTGAAATAAAACAACAAACAATAGGCAAAGAATTCATATACACTTAGTTTGTTTCTTTATAATGCTGTAAAAAGCGAAACTAGTCGAGTAAATATAAAAAAAATTCAGTGAAACAAACCAAGTGTTTCACTTCTTTACCTATTACTATTGGTTTCACCAAGAGATAATTGACGAAATTATTAAAGAAAGAAAATAAAAACACACAGTCGAGAGAATTGCAATTTTATTGTTAAATAACTGCAACATGTTTTACCACACAGTTGTGGCAGATGATGATGTTGTAGTGTTCAACAATGAAAGTGCAACTCTGTCGACTGTATTGTTTTATTACAATGATAAAAAAATGATGTTACTAAAGTACATCATTCAATGTCTGTCGAAGTATCAGTCAGAGAAGTGGTTGTTTCAATAAGTGATTTTTATTATTTTTCGTGTTTTTTTTCTAATTATCACTAAAGAGAATTTCAATTTTTAGAAGATGTAGAAATATGCATCATAGAATTCTTCCATTAATACCGATAACAAATCAATGTTTGTTTTTCGGTTTGGTGAAACGTTTATTTATATTTATTTGTACTGATAACAAAAACTACTTTCCATCTGTTGCATTAATGTTCTAGTCAAAAATTCAATATTTTCATTTTGTAGGATGGTTGGATTGCAATCAGTAAAATATAAGGTTTCACTGATTTAATAATTATTTACAGTGAAATCGATAGATTTTTGACTTTTATTAATTAGTATTTTATTAAGACAAAACTTTAATGTTTATTTTTGAGTATAATTTAAAGAAATTGAAAATCAATATTAATATATTTTTTCGTATTACTTCATAAAACTTATTTATTTGCGTAACAACTTTAGATAAAACGATATTGCGACCGTTATCAGTTCACTGAGAATATTAGGAGTAATGTTTACAGATTGGATTGAGTGTATTAGTGACGATACGTAATATAATAAGGTTTAAAAATTGTAATCGTTAAAAATAAACATTGGACGACTTTATCGCGTCTGATTCATAAGTATGGGATTTACTTAATCGCTGATTAGATTAAATTACGAATAATTTGTAATATACGAACGAACCTGAAAATATGTTTTATTTAGTATAGTGTAATTTTTGAATTTTAATTAAAAATAATTAAACTAAAACACTTCCTAGGTTTTTACCACTTGATGATGATCAAACGTCGAAACTCAAGTCGTGTTTCTGTAATATATGGTGTTTATTAAGCATACATAATGTTTGTTGTTTAGAACAATTTTATTTTATTTCGAAAATTATAACAGTTTTAGCCAATTTTAAACTTTTTATATTTTGCTTTATTTTTAATCAAATATTAAGCATGTTGTATTTAAGAAAGTTTTGAACTGTTTTCTTTAGCAAGATTTTAATTGTTTTTAGTATAATTTAACTGTTTTAAACCATTATCAGTAAATATAAACTACGAACTTTTGACTTTTGTAATTAATTAATTTCACTTGGTTTTATTTGTTTCTCAATTTTTATTTATTTCACTTCCCTAACTAGTTTCGATCACACAATCATTCTCAAAGGGTTTTACAAGGATTACTAAAACCTAAGATATATAAGATAGATATATAAGAGAGCAAAATTTTCTTAGATTTTAGTAATCCTAAATCTCTAAAAATTACAATTATTTTGTGTTTGTTTACATTTGACAATTTTTAACTAAAACCCTCGCTTATGTTTTACTGATTGGAGGGTGGGATAGAGGCCACCCACCCACCCTACATATTCATGATAACTTTAATTGCTACTCGTTGTTGATTTTGCTGCTAAAAACAATCAAAACCATTATGTAATAAAAAATAAAACAATATCAAAATTTAATTTTAGAAATTAATGACTTTCTATTGCTAATCTTATCTAATTTAGATTTAAAGTCTTCCCACCCATCAGCCATTAAGTTTTTACTAATTCACTCAATCAAAAATGTTACATTTTTAGTTAATTTCATTTTTATTCAAAAAGTTTTGTAATTAATTTTATTGGAAACTGCGAGACGATTAGGAATTAAAGTTTATATGTATATGTAGGGTGGGTGGGTGGCCTCTATCCCATCCTCCAATCAGTAAAACATCATCAAAATTTATTTGAAAAATGTATTTATTTATTTCAACGGTTGACACCTTTTTTTTACAAAACATTACACAATACAATAATAAAGATAAAGATATAAACTAAATGACAATTAGTACAAGTAAAAAACAATATTATAAATACAAATAACAATAAATGATGATGTGGCCATCATAGTACTTTCCCTATATTTTTCTCGAAAACCATGACGTTATTCTTAATAACTTGCTCAATTTTGAATTCTTTATATTTACTTGTTATAAAAATTTCATTTAACTCCTATAGTTTATTAGCAATAAGCAGAAAAAAAAACAAAATTAGTAATTAAGAACAAAAAAATTGTTTTAATAATTTTTTTTTAGTTTTTCATTCTTTTTAACTTTTGTTTGAAAAGTTATGTCTTATTTTTCAAAATTTCTTAAATTTCAAAATTTGTTTGTATAAATCTATTAAATTTTGCATTAATATTATGTTTATTTACGTTTTACAACTTTTAACTAAAACCCTCGCTTATGTTTTACTGATTGGAGGGTGGATTAGAGGCCACCCACCCACCCTACATATACATATTAACTTTAATTACTGATCGCCTCGCGGTTTGCAATAACTTTAATTACAATTAAATTGTTTTAAATTAAAAAAATTTGAATTAAAAAAAATGACAAAGTTCAATTTTTGATAAAGAGAATGGTTGCGACCGTTACTACGTAGTAATCCATACTTACTTACAATAGTTTGTGGTTAAAACATATTGAATTTTTCAATTCAGTGAAAGAAGGACTTTTTAGAAATTTTTAAATTTGTGTCTATATTTATAAACAAATTTTTTAAAAAAACTTTAGTTTCCAATAAAATCTTCACAATTTAGAAAGCGGGTTGAATTAAAAAATCTTGAAACCTAGAGAAGAAATTAGTGGAAATTTCTTGAATTCTTGAAAAAGTGAGTCTAGCTTTTAGAAAAAAAATTCCTAAAAATCTAGGGCCTGAAAAAAAGAGAAATTACTGAAAATTTCCAGAACTTCCCGACGAAGTCTAGATTTTTACAAACAAATTTTCTAAAAAGCTCTAGGACCTCCAAAATAATCTTTGTAATTTAGAAGATAAGAAGATAACCTTGAAATCTGGAGAAGAAATTTCTGGAAGTTT
The DNA here is from genome assembly GCA_963969525.1 of Ontholestes murinus. Classification (NCBI taxonomy): domain Eukaryota; kingdom Metazoa; phylum Arthropoda; class Insecta; order Coleoptera; family Staphylinidae; genus Ontholestes; species Ontholestes murinus. The sequence continues at coordinate 5,694,824 of OZ018397.1, read as the reverse complement.
CCTAAACCCTTGGAAAAAATGTCTAGATTTCTAAATGAAAATTTTCTAAAAATTCTAGAGCCTCCTAGAAATTTAGAAGACCAGTTGAAAAAATATCTTGAAATCGGGAAGAGAAATTACTGAAAATTCTTTTAAACTCTCTAGAAAATAAGAAAAAATCTTTTCTTAGGGAAAAATTTCTAAAAAAAATAGACCCTCCATGAAAAATTCCGCAATTTAGAACTTTCTAAATAAGTTTATAGCCTCTAGTTGAAACAAAATGTTGAATTTTCGAGAAGCAATTGCTCAAATTTACCTGAATTTTCGAAAAGAAGACGAATTAAAAAACATTTAGAGTATTAAAAAAATCTTCGCAATTTATAAGAAAAGTTGAAAAAAAAAATTAATTTTGGGAAGAAGTTATTGGCTATTTTATAAATTCTTAAACTTTTAGAAAAAAAATTGTAGAAAATCCTAATGCCTCGTAGAAAATCTTTGCAATTTAAAAGACGACTTCAAAAAAACTCTTGAACTCTAGAGAATAAATTGCTAGACATTTCCTGAACCCTCGAGAAAATAATCTAGATTTCTAGAAGAAAATTCTAAAAATTCTAGAGCCTCAAAGAAAATATTTGCGATTTAGAAGACAAGTTGAAAAAATCTTGAAATGTGGAGAAGAAATTACTAGAAATTTCCTGAACTATCGAAGACAAGTCGATTTTTAAAAACAAATTTTCTAAAAAAAAAACCTTCATTTCAATCTTCACAATTTACTAGAAATTTTCTGAATTCTACAAAAAATATACATTTCTAGAAAATGTTTTTTTTAATTCTAAAAACTTTGCAATTTAAAAGACAGCTTGAAAAAAAACAATCTTGATATCTGGAGAAATGACTGAAAAGAGTCTAGATTTCTAGGAACAGATTTTCTAGAAAAATCTATAACCTCCAAATCTGAATAAATTTCTGAACTCTCGAAAAAAATGATTTTTTTAGCCCTGAAGGAAATATTAAATCTGGAAGAGAAATTACTGCAAACAGCCTCAAAGAAAATTCTATAAATATTAAATATTGAAACGAAATTTCTAAAAAAACTCCCGAATAAGACCTTTGCTAAAAATTGTTGTACTGAATTATACAATCATGCGTTTAGAAAGGATCATATATAGAAACTCTATATTTGATTTTATATTGTTCTATTGCAAAGAGAAATCTGATTGGTATTATTTGGTAGCATGGAAATAATAATAATCAATTTACCTGATCAATGTAAACTTTTATTCTAAGCTTATTCTGGAAATATGAAGAAGAAATTACTGTAAACTTTTAGAATCCTACAAAAAAGTTCTAGAAATCTACAAGGAAAACTTATGAAAAATTCTAGAATCTTCGATCAAAATTCTTTGGAAAGGAAGATGCAAAAAAACTGAAATTATGGAGAAGAAATTCCTGAAACTTCCAAGAGCCTCTAAGTAAGTTCTAGAAATTTAGAAAAAAAATTCCTAATAAATTGTAAAGTTAAGCAAAATCTTGAAAAAACTTTCTGAAAAATCTAGAACTCTAATAAAATCTTTACTAAAAATTCTGGAAATATCTATTTATTTATTAGATAAGAAAAAGAAATTACCATACTCTTCTAGAATCCACAAAAAAAGTTTTATAAATCTAAAATTAAATCTTCTGAAAAATTCTAGAAACCTCAGTGTAAAAAAAATTAAAATTATAGATCATAGAAAATTATAGAAAAAGTTGAACAAAATATTCTATAAAAACCACGAAGAGATTTCTATAAATAATGATATTCTGAAAAATTCTGAAACTCTTGAATAAAATCTTTGCTAAACTTGAAAATTCTTTGGAAAGGAAGTTGCATTTAAAACTAAAGGTGTGTAGGAGAAATTTCTGAAATTTCAAGAAATTATAAAGAAAAAATTTAAAATTTAAATAAATTTATTAGTTTATATAGGTTTTAGCCAGAGATGTATTTGTTTCAAAATTAATTTGTTTTGTAGTCTTAGTAAGACTCATTGTTGTAGATTCACGAAATGTTTTCGTATTTTTAAATTATTATTTAATTTTCTACAATGAGCTAAAGGATTTTAATACATTTTATAATTGAGTTTGTTAGCATACCTCATGCATCGCAATAAAGGACTATAATACATATAATTTGTAGAAACTACATTCAATCTAAAAAGTGGTTTTTGCCTGAATAATCGATTACTTTGAGGCACATGAAAATGTATTGATTGAAGCAGATCAGTGGAGATATGCCCAGAAACAATTCTGCGTAACAAACAAAGATCCAATTTGATTCTACGGATCTCAAGCGAATCAATATTCAGGTACTTGCAGACCATTTCATAATTATTAAATGGTAAATTCATTTTGAAAGAAATGTAAGAACAATTTTTTTTCTGGACAGATTTTATCTTACCTACGTACTTTTTATAATGTGGTGACCAAATTTGTGAAAAATATTCTAAATTAGATCTAACTAATCCGCAATAAATTGTCTTTAATGTATCACAGTTAAAATGTTTGCAATGTCTCAATAAAAACCCCAATAATCGAAATGCTTTACATTTGAAAAATATCAGATAAAAAAGATAAATTTGAATCCAATAAAATGCCCAAATCCCTTATAACCGATACATTTTCAAGGTTGACATCATTGATGTTATATATGAAGTCAATAGTTATAGCCTTTTTACTAAAAGTTATAGATTTACATTTTTTAATATTTAAAAACAAATTATATATAGAATAGATTATCTATACCAAATTGTAGATCAAAACAATTAGAAATATCGTCAATACAATGATACACTTTCAAATCATCTGCAAAAAGTAAACAATTCGAATATATAAAGCAATTACAAATATCATCAATAAAAATAAGAAATAAAATAGGTCCGATGTGGGAGCCTTGAGGTACACCTGACTGGATTAGATGTAAAATTATAAATCTTAACAATTTGTCGACGTCCTTCTAAAAAACTTTTAATCCACCTCACAGTTAAATCGTAAAATCTATAGGAATATAACTTTGAAATCAATATAGAGTGCTGAACCTTGTCAAACGCCTTCGCAAAATCGGTGTAAATGGCATCAACTTGTACATGTTTTTGGAAAGAATTATTAAGAAAATCTTGAAATTCCAATAAGTTGGTTGTGGTAGATTTATCCTTCACAAACCCACGTTGTTGAGTGTTGAATAAATGTTTGGACTTATGGATTATTTGTCTGGTTACCAAATCATCAAAAATTTTAGGGATTGTTGATTTTATGGCAACCCCACGGTAGTTTTCAACACATTTTCTATCCCCAGTTTTAAAAATTGGGGAGATAAAACTCAATTTCCAAACACTTGGAACACAAGCTTATTTAATAGAAGTAGAAAATAAGGTATGTAAAGGTTTTGACAGAGTACCGACACACCTTCACAGGAAATCACCAGGTATGCCATCAGGCTCGCAAGTAAACCTTTTGTTAAGAGATTGAATCGCGTTGAAGACATCATCCAATGATATCTGTCCTAAATTCAAACAGATCATTATTAGATGCACTCGCATAAACTTCAGAGAAGTATTGACCGAAAGCATTTGCAATATCGCTGCCTTCAACATATATTTTGTCCTTAAAGGATATAGATGAAGGAATACCACAAGTGCCCATGGCATCATTAATAAATTTCCAAATATCGCGAGGATTTTTGCGCATACCACCCTGAACTCGCTGACAATAAGAATTATACAATGATTTGCTTAAAATTGAGCATTTTTCACGAAGTTTGCTGAAAATGGTATAATCAACTAAGCTGTTACTACTCTTGTAATTGGCATGAGCAATTTTCTTCTGCTTTACTAATGATATCAAGGTATTGTTAAACCATTTTGGATATGTTGTTGATTTAATTTGTTTAATAGGAATATTGCAATTGATAACATCATACAAAATATCATAGAAGCGATTAGTCATACTATCAATATCATTACCATTGAATATAAGATCCCAGTTAACTAAACCTAGAATATAATTAATTCTGAGGTAATTTACTAACCAGCTATCGTCCAATCACTCTTCTATCTGTTATTGGAAAATTGTATGAATCCCTCCTTAAAACCAAAATCCTTTCTCGAATTTCTAACCACATCCCCAATTATCAATTTGGACTCCTTCCCCGTCGTTCAACTTCTCTTCCTTTAACCATCCTAGCCTCTAATATTCAGACTGCCCACCTTGAAGGTAGAGCTTCTGCAGCATTATTTCTGGATGTCCAGAAAGCATTTGATTCTGTCTGGCACCAAGGCTTATTGTATAAATGTCACCTCCTAAATATCCCTCGTCATATCATTTTTATCATTAAACAATTCCTCTCTAATAGATCCCTAAAAGTAAAAATCCACAACTCCTTATCTTCTTCTTTTACTCTCTACTTCAATCCTTCCAAATATCTCCTGCAATTTGTAGATGATACTGCCCTAATTACCCATGCTCCTACGTTACCAAAAGCCCTCCAATCACTTCAAGAGCTTATTGACTCCCTCCAACACTGGTTTGCAAAATGGCGTATTAAAATTAATCCCCACAAATCACAGCTCCTAATTCCATACCATCGCACCAATAATTCCCCTTACAATGTTTCAATTTCCCAAACTATTATCCCTCCTTCAACTTCCGTTAAATACCTAGGCATAACCATAGACCCCAAAATCAATTTTAAAAAGCACACAGCTATAATTAAAAGCAAAATAACATCTAGAGCAAAATATTTTAGATGCTTAACTTACAGAAATGATGGTATTACTATCAAAACAGCAGTCAAAATATATAAGATGATCTGTCGCCCATTATTGGACTATGGTTGTGCCCTCTATCCCAATCCCAACAATCCAACCTCCCACAATATCGAAGTTAGCGAGCGAGCATCCCTCCGTACCCTAACAAAACTCCGTCATCCTCTTAATTCCTTACACAATCCTTCTAACCAGCTCCTCTATGATACCACTTTAGTTATCCCCATCCTAGAACGTCTTCGATTCCTATCAGAAAAATTCTCCAAAAATCCTTTCAACTTTCACATATTATCCTTATATTGTATACCTAGAAATCCTAGTGTAAACCCCAAATTTAAAAATTCTAATTCAACCATATTTGATTACATCTCATCGTTTCATCCATCTACGCATTAACGACTGACGCCATATGACTGGACAAAACAAGGCAGAAAGACCTCTGGTCGATAGCCTTTTGACGAACTAACGAACTAACACATCATCCATTATTTATTATTTAAATGTAAATATGTATAGTTTGTCAATAAAAATGTGTATTATTTTAGTTTCCTTCATTTTGTCGAAAATTTTAAAAATTTTAAAGAATGGTTGGAAACTTCTAGAATCCTAAAAGAAAATTTTAGAATTTTTTGGAAATCAAATTGCTTGAGAAATCAAGAAATATTAAATGAATAATGAAAATACTAGAGTTGTGAAGTTCTTCTTCTTCTGTTCCCTCATTAACTAGGATTAGATCCTGTCCTTTCTTCAAAGTGAAGTTCGATAACGATAAGACATTGTAGAAAATTTTAAAAGTTACAAAGTCATAACATCAAAAAAATTCTAGAAATCTAAAAAAAATGGCAATTTTAGATCTTCTATAAATCTGAAAAAAACTGGTAAAAGAATTCTAGAATCATTGAAAATTAACCTTTAAATTATTGAAAATTTCAAAAAAATGAATTAAAAATTGCTTAAAAGATTTATAAATAAATTGTTAAAAATTCGAGGAACATACTTTTCTTCAATTTTCCGAATATTCTGAAGAAGAATGAAGAATTTGTGCAATATTCTAGACCCTTGAAAAAACTTGAAAAAAGTTCTAAGAAACGGAAAAATAAATTAATGGACCATTTTAGAACCCTTGAAAAAAATCATATAGCTTGGAAGAAAAATTGACGAAAATCTATAATACAATAAGTAAAAGTAAGAAATAGTGGAGAGTTTTCTTAAAAAAGAATATAAATTTAAAGATATCTAAAAGAGATAATTGTAAAAACTCTTTGCTCTTTTGCTCTTATTCTCTTTTTAGAGATATTTGAACTATTAATTAGAAGAGTTAATCAAACGCTTTTGAACTATTAGTCTATGGAGTAGCCAGGAATAAATTCTAAAACTTTTAAAAAAACCGTTAGAAAATTGGAAATAAATTGCTAAAAATATTTAGATCCATAAATAATATTTTACAATTTGGAAAAGAAATGCCCAGAAAATTTCAATATGATAAAACAAAATTACTAGAATATTTCTACGAAATAAATCAAATATTTTCGAAATTACTTTACCTTATTTTCTCTGAAAATTAGGAACGAGAATTTCTACAATCCTGAAAGAAAATTCTAAAAATCTGTGTGAAGAATTGCGGAAAATTCAAACTAAAGTTTTCTGCAATTTTCTTCCAAGTTGTATATTAGAATTTTCTGCAATTCTTCGTGTAGATTTTTAGAATTCTCTTCCAGAATTGTAGAAATTCTTCTTCCTAATTCCAAGTAAGATATGGTGTCACAAATTCTCTTAAAATTAAGAAAACATGCCAGAAAAAATGAGATATCTCAAGGACTTAGGAAAATAATAATGCGAAAATCAAACAAAAAGGAATAGAACATTAAAGAAAAGTTGGAATAACCGTTTAATTAGAATTATCTAGACTTCTTTCAAGATATTTAAACAAGAGTTTAAAGAGCATCCAAGAACTTCGAAGAAACTTTTAGAAATTCCTACAAGAAACTGATGAAAAATTCTAGAGCCATCGAAAAAAAAACTTAAAATATTGAGAAATTTTGATACAATAAAACAAGAAATGCTAAAGAATTTCGATGAAGTATTGCAAATGATAGAAAAATTCACGAAAAATAAAAATTTTGTTTTATAATGAAAATTGAGAAGAATAATTTCTGAAAAAAAATTACAATCGAAGAATGTTCTAAGAATATGGATTAAGACTTGCTAAAAAAAAATCTGGAACCCTGATAGTTAATAACTTTAATAAGATAAAACAGTGATTGTAAAATATTATCTAAAAGTAAAGAAAAAGTTCTGGAAAAAAATCTAATGGTCTAGATGAGTTTTAGTATTTTAGAAAAATAAGAACAAAAATCAGAATCGCTTGATTTAAACTCCTTATAATTCTTTACTCAAAAATATTAAAACATTAGCCTATGAAGTAGCTGAAAATAATTTCTAAAACCTTCGTACTTTTAGAAATCTGGAGAAGGAATTATAAAAAAAACTTTTGGAACAGAAATTCTAAAACCTTCGAACTTTTAGAAATCTGGAGAAGGAATTTCCGATAATTTTTGGAAATTTTTGGTAAAATAAATTAAAAATTGATGGAAAGGTCAAAAGACTAAGCAAGAAATATTCGAAATATATTTGAGATGCTAGAAAATTCTAAAATCGAATTACTGGAAAAGTCCAAAAAAAAATCGTATAATTTTAAACCTTTTAATAAAATCTTGATCGAAGAAAATTATTACAATGCAGAAATTGCTGGAAAATTTCGATAAAATGTAGACAAAAATTGATATTCTAACAATTTTATGATTTTCTTGCCGAATCTATACTAGATTTAACTTTATTGATTGAATGTGCTTGAAATTCAATCTTCATTCCATTAATCGATAGAGGTTTTATAATAATTTTTCTGAGAGTGTTCTTCTAGAAGCTGCATCGGTTAGAGATTCCTGTAAGTCAACTATCAGCTTTTATTATCTTATTTCCATCCTTTAAAATGATAATGATTTTTTATTAGCTCTTATAAAAACTATAAAATATTGAAGCTTTCTGCAAGTCAAACAATAATCCTCCAAACTTTAATTATAATGATGGTTGCGACCGTTATTACTGGGTAATCCATAATATAGGCACTTAATAAAACATTGAATATAATAGTTAGTTACAATATTTATTTAACGGTACGTGTAACTTTAATTTAGTACACATTTACTGGTAAAAGACATAATAAATATTTTATTTAATGCCATTTTTACAGAGAAGTTTAAGAATAATTTAAAAGTCAACTCTAATTTTCGAAAATTTTCCACATTTGCTACTTTATCTTATCGAATTTAGCAACAATTTTTGTTTGATTTTATCGGAGCTTTATGTGACTTTTTAAGCATATAGAATTTCTAACATTTGCCATACCAAATTATAGCATTTTTCTACCACTTGTGCAAAAAATTTCACTCAGAATTTGCTTGTAAATGCCTTCAAATACATCTTCAAAACAAAGTGCTTTGATTGAATATTTCGGAAGGTAGTTTCTTAATGATTCAATTGAATTTTAAAGGAATAATTAATTGAATGCCTTTTAAGAAACTTTGATTGAATTCTGCTTAATATTCTGATGAAAAACTCTCTAAGCATCTTCAAAAACATATGCTTCAATTGAATTTCTAGGAAATTCTGTTTGAGATTTTGCGCAAAATAAAAGACATACGTAATTCAAAAAATGGGATAACATTCCGAGAAAATTATTTAAAAAAATGGAAGAAAAATGCTGGAAAATTTCATTAATCCGATAGAAATCTGGATATTAATTTAAAAATACGAAAACATTTCGTGAATCTACAACAATGAGTCTTACTAAGACTACAAAACAAATTAATTTTATTTTTATTAGAAATCTGGATTCCCAGAAGAAAGTATTTACAGTTTGAAAGGAGAAATACTAAACAATTGGGAACAGAAATGAAAAATTCTAAAATCCTCGAAGAAAATTGTCGCAATTTTAAAATAAAAAGTTATTTGAAACAACAATGGAAAATTTCATGAAATTACTTATGAAAACTTTTTTTCGTTGAAACCTATTTTTGAAGATAGATAATTTTAGCAAAATCTTGAATATAATTCCACAGACATTAAGAACATTATTTAAGAGATTACCTTTCAGAATTCTATTGGAGTCCATTATTTTGAAGATGCATGAAGAGATTTTTTGCAAAATCTTCAACCGAATTTTTATAAAATATGCTTAAAATGCATTTTCAAAAATATATCTTTTAAAATTCTATGGAAGCACATTTTTAATATCTATCAAGAATATTTTGAAAGTAACAATCTCAAAAAGAAATCCATGGGATGTACATGAAGAACATTAGGGAATTAGGTTTCAACATTCCATTGAAACAGATTGTTTTAAAAATTTATGAAGAGACTTTCAGAAAATTCAATAAAAGATGCATTCTCTTCAATTTTATTAAAGTACTTTCTTCATTTTTTTTTGATATGTATAAGATTATTTTAAACAGAATCCTATAGAACAATTTAGGAAATTATCTTCTTCTTCATTTAATTGAAGCACATTGTTTTAACGATACATTAATACAATTTTCTGCTAAACCTTAAACAGAATTCAATAAAAAAAGTTCTTGATAGGTATTTTCAAGGAATTTCAATTATAAAATTCCAGATTATGCAGTAATATATTATAAATTCGATAAAAACTAAATTAAAATTTGATTATTGTATGGTTTCCGTAATTTCGAGGTGTTGATCGTCTCGATAAACTTGTTTGCATACCCATTGGATGTTTCAATTAGTTTCTCGGAGGGATAATCTTCGATTTAATTTGATATGGCAGGCAAACTCTATTCGCAAATTTGCGAATTGAGAATTATATATCGTAGATGGAAAGTTTTATCTTTTTGCATTATTACAGAGATACATAGATTGTGGAATAAATAAACTTAACTTTTTTATACCACTTATATATTATTTTTCTGCTACTAGTTTCAATTACACTGTAATCACATAAAAATAAAATATAAGGGGCTGAAAGACCACTGGTCGATGGCCATGAAGCAGAAGACCAATTATGTTAGAATTTATTTTATTTTATACATTAAACGTATTATATTTTATTTTCATTCTGTGAATAAAGAAAGATCTTTAGTACTAGTAAAATATAAGTGGTATAAAAAAGTTAAGTGTTTTCTTTATCTAAAAAATCGAAAATGTACCACGAAGTGAACGCCTCCAAAACTCAAGAAATATTTTAACATTTGTCTACGAAGTTAAAATAGATCAATTTTATCCAACATTTGTATACACAATAATTAATCCATACTGTAATAATCTGGATCAATGATTATTCGCTTAGAGTTCGTCAGAGTTGCTAAAATATTTGCCTTAATTAAAGTGGAAACGTTAAAATGTCCATAAATGTATTCGGTCGAATAATTCCCGGTGCACAAAGGGCCGCGTGCTGCACAAGGGTCGCCCACCCTTCCGCCACTCTCACTCCAACCCTCTGCGTTTTGGCGTGGCGAGGGTGGCGCACTCACGCCGTCTCACTCTCACTCCTCCGAAGAACCGACGCTCGATCATCCCCCGACGTGCCGGCTCGCTTATCCGTCCTCTGAACCCTCGTTCAAAGAGAGGGTTTGAAAATTTTATGCGAGATCGGAAATTGCGGACCGCACACAGAAAAAAACATTTTACATGAAGAAATTAAACACTGTTTAGTTTATTCGCTACGTTTGTACTGTTAATACTATCGACTGCGCCGAAATTGTGTTTATCGCTGGATTTTTAAAATTCAGAAAATTTTGAATTTTATTGATTTGATTTAATTTTATTGATTATAATCTACCCACACAACCTATATAAACTCCACAAATACCAATTGATTGATGTTGGATAAGAATAATTTAGTACGTACTTTCTTCTGGTATGCCTCAAGGATCACATTTTCGACCATTGTATTTCTTCTATAGATATTTTTTTTTAGATATGAGAATATAAGCATTCCTTCATTAAAAAATGCTTTTCGTGTCGAAATTTTTCGTACTTGTACGGAGAGATAACGTCGCTTCCTCTTCCAAAACCGATAAATCATTTTGAAGAATTTTGGGCATTCAGGAAACAGCTCTTATCGTGTTCTTAATGTCCTCACGGGCTTATCTGTCCGTTAGTAATTCTTGGACCTGTCGATATCGACAGTGAGGGGTTTCGAGTGTCCATTAAATTGTGTCGCCGGTGGCTGCACGCCACTGATAGCGACGACAACAGGACATAACATAAATCTCCGACGCGACGCGATATGAATAACCGGAAACAACGGTAAGATTTCGATGACGGACTTCCAAAGCGGTCGCTCTCATGCATTATTTATGAATCATTTTCGTCTCGCGCGCATTTTGTTAAGTACTTTAAAAAAATATTATCGGAAAAACACACTATTTAATGTTGAACACTGCAAAATGTTTCGCCAAACAGATGAATTATTCATCTTCCTGATGTTCTAAACTTTGTGCTTTTTTCTAATGGAGTTTCATCAAGTAACTGCCTAATCGATTCAAAAGATTTTTTTTGACTGGTGCTCTACATTTAGTACTTCTGCCTTTTTGTCTTTTATCTCAATGGAAGAAAAAAATTACCTCAAATATAGGTTTTGCATCTCTCATCAAAATCTTGCGCACATTTTTTGATTACTTCAACCTACGTGATTAATATTTTTAAAGCATCTTTATTTTTGGCTGGTGTCGCCAAAACGGAATTATTACAGAATTATCTTCAATGACAATTTTGTTAAAAGTTACAGAATTATAGTATTTTTAGTATTTTCCAGATATCTTTCTTCTTCGAAATTTCTACAGCTTTTGATATTTTTCTCATAATTATTTCTTCATTACTTTTAGAATTTTCAAGAATCTGTTGCCTCGTTATGTTGAACTTATTTTCAAAATGTTCTTCCAAAGTTTTAAAATTGCTTAGAAACTCTTCCTTATATTTTTAACAAAATAAAGAAACCATTTATTCGAGAATTTCCAACTATTGCTTTATATTTATTATAACAGATTTTATATCAACTTTTCCTCTAAATTTAAAGAATTTTCGAAAAAATTAAATTAAAAAAACTTATTATATATTTTTCAAGTGATTTCAATTTTCTTTATCAATTCTTAATTTATTTTATCACAAATTTCCAGCTATTTATCTTCCAAATTTTTTTCGATGGTTCCAAAAATTTTTGGCAATACCTTTTCCAGATTTCTAAAAGTTGGTTCCAAGGTTCTACAATTTATTCACGGCTATGGAGTAGCCGAGACCAACTAATGTTCAAATATCTCAGAGTAGAGAAGTCGGAGAGTTTAAATTAGGAAAAAAAACTTTTTTATATTTCATCGTAATTTTTGAGCAATTATATTTAATTTCATCGAAATTATCTTCCAAATTGGAAATGTTGTTCGTTCTAGATTTTTTCAGCAATTACTTTTCCATATTTAAAAAAGTTTTCTAATCCTGACTGCCTCCAAAAGGATAAGCCCGGAGAGCTTATAATAATAATAATAATAATAAATTTATTAATCCATAAAAATCAACAGATATTCGACAAGACACAAAAAATCAGTCTTCTAAATTTTTCTTTTCGCTTTTAGACTTTTAGATTTTTATAGCATTTTTTCTTTCTTATTTTTAGAGTACTTTCCACCGTGTTGTGGCTATATCTATCAAGTTGGATTAAATTTCTTCGCGCCCTTCTGAATTTTCCATTCATATTTTATCCAAATTTCTTGAAACTTCGATCAAATTAAGAAAATTATTCGAGAATTTTCTATCACTGGCTTTATCTCATCGGAATTCTCCAACAATTCATATTTTATTTTATCGAAATATCTCTTATAAATAATAAGAATTTATTCGATGGCTCTAAAGTTTTTCAGCATATCATCATTTTTTTTAAAGTTATTTTAAGTATCTAGAATTTATTTATCAGCTGCTTCAAAGACTGATTTTCAAAGTTTAAATCAAACGATTCTTCCAACTTCTCTTACGTTTATTTATTTCCTAAAATCTTTTCTTCCAGATATCTAGAATTTTTTCAGTACTTCATTTTAGAAAATTTTCCACCATTTCTTACTTTTACTTATAGAATTCCAGTAAGTTGTATGAACTTTTTCAGGGGTTCTCCAGTAATTCATTTTTAAAATTCTTATGATTATCTTCCGGAGTTGTAAAAAATTCCAGAAAATATTCTTCCTTTCACAGAATTTTCTGAAAAAGAAAGAAGAAAACTTTTTTCCTACAATTTTCTACAATTTGTTGCTATATATAAATTTCAATCTTTGAGGCAATTTTGAATTAATTTGAGAGTTTTTAGTAATTTCAAGATTTTTTTTGCCGATTCTAGAATTTTTTTTGATGGTCCTAAAACTTTTTAACAATTTCTTTTCAAGATTTCTAGAAAAATCTCTCTTTGAGACTTTAAAGAGTCTAGTATTTTATTATTATTAGCAATTTTGAATTAATTTGAGAGTTTTCAGTAATTTCAAGATTTTTTTTTTTGCCGATTCTAAAATTTTTTTTGATGGTCCTAAAACTTTTTAACTATTTCTTTTCAAGATTTTTAGAAAAATCTCTCTTTGAGACTTTAAAGAGTCTAGTATTTTATAATTATTAACAATTTTGAATTAATTTGAGAGTTTTCAGTAATTTCAATTTTTTTTTTTTGCTGATTCTAGAATTTTTTTTGATGGTCCTAAAACTTCTTAACAATTTCTTTTCAAGATTTCTAGAGAAATCTCTCTTTGAGACTTTAAAGAGTCTAGTATTTTATTATTATTAGCAATTTGACTTCTAACATACATTTCTAGAACATTCTAGGATTGTATCTGCATAAAATATAATATTCTCAATTTTAAGAAATTTCTATAAAATGAAGAATACATTTTTACTCCTTTTTTAATTTTCTAATGATGTTTATTCTAGTGAGTCGAAATGCCTATAAATTTTTAACAATAATTTCTGGAATATTTTGGAACAAAAAAAATGTAGGAATTTGAAATTGTTGCAAAATTTTGAAAGTTGAAAAAATTGAAAACAATTTAAAAGTGGAAAATTCTACAAGAAATGGTAAAAAATCTAAACTGGATTTTTTTTAGATATCTAGAAAAGCAGTTGTAGAAAAATTAGATTTAAAAAAAAACAGAAGTTAAAAGAAGACAAACTCCTGTTTAAACTCTCTAGACTTCCACCTTTGGAGATATCTGAACATTAGTCTATAAAGTAAGTAAGAAATTTTTCGACATCTGGAAAATAATTTAGTGAAAAATTTCGGTCGAAAACATTCTTGCAATTTTGAAAAGAAATTCACAGAAAATTTCGATTATATAAAAAAAAGAATAGCTAGAAAATTCTGATAACGTCAAGCAACTAATAGAAATTTCTTGAAAAATAGAATTTTGTTGAAAATTCTAAAAATTTAAAAGAGAACTGTAAAATCCAGTATAATATGTTAAAGTAAGAAATGGTGAAGAATTCTTAAGAAATAGCTTTATTTATTTACTCAAAAATTGAAGAAACATTTAAAACAAAAATAACATACCTTACAAGGAAAATAAAATAATTTTGTAGCTTAATTTCTTACATCTCCATAGAAAATAAATATTATCTTTTGTTTTAAAACTTTTGGAAGAAGTGTACTTTCAAATATTGTATTAAAACTGAGCCACAGCAAATTTTCCAATTATTACCTATATGGTAAATCTCCAAGCAAAATAAATAATTTAAGTTTGTAACTTTATTTTCTAAATCTCTAAAGTAATTTTGAACTTCAGCTAAAAGCTTCATATCTTTTGTTTTGAAATGTTTGGAAGAAATACTGAAACTAAAATTTTTTGAATAAATTTCTTTTACAAAATGTGAATATTTTCCTGGAGGGTTTCAGAATTTTCAGAAATGTTTCTTCTAGTTATATATATATATATATATATATATATATATATATATATATATAAATATATATATATATAGCTCTGTTAACTCTGTAAAAGTCTTCAGAATAAACAAGATAAATGTTTTCAATTTTTTTAGAATTTTACATCAGTAAAACAATCGAATTTTAAATCAGTGAAACAAAACAAGTATTTATCAATTCTATACCTATCATTTTACATTATTCCTTACTTTCTTTCATCAAATTTTTCAGCATTTAATTGTTTAATATATTTGATCTGATCTTTTCAGTAAGTTATCTAGTTAATTTAAAAACAGTTTTAGTGCGTTGCAAATGTTGTAAACTTTAAGGAAAAAAGCCAATTTAAATATAGTTTACATTTTACAAAAAAGACAATTAAAAAATAATATATTAACAACAATAATATATATTTTAGAGGACAGAATATTTATAAACGCTTTTCAAGTACCTTTTATTGAACTCTGTTCACGATTTTGCTAATAATCTCTTCATGTTTAAAAAATGTAAAGGATTAGAAGTTTCTTAAAGAGGGTTTTTCATGCATCTTCTATAGAGTTTTATTTTGCTCCAAATAGCCTTCGTTGAAAATGCTTTTCAAGCATCCTTTGTAAATCTATAACTCGTGAAGCATTCACGTTTCGAGTCTCAAGACTTAAAGATACGCTACGTAGTTGCTTACCTCTTGGCCGTCTTCCACAGGTTAAGCTAAAATAGTCTTTAAGGCAAATCCATCGGTAAACTTATCGCTCAAGGTCATAAAAATTGATCTTAATGCCAGTGGGATAAGATGCTGCTGCAGCTGCTGCTGCTCCAGTTGCAGGTAAGGTTGAAGAAACGAATGAATAAAAGATATAAGAATCTGACGATAAAGATAAGTATATGGGCTTCGGTCTCTTCGATTAAGAACCTATACATTGTACTTTGTACCTCAAATCGGCTGTGACCTCGGGCTCCCTTGACCAGATGAAGGGCAATTGCGCATCTAAATCTTAAAGTCGCGAGTGGAGCAGAGGTCAAGACTAAGACCGTAAAGAAGTCCACAACTAATCATTCATAATGAACACTGAATAAAACACTTACTATGTTTTTAACTACTATAACTATATTTATAATGGTTAAAACATAGTAAGTGTTTTATTCAGTGTTTAAGTCCACAACTACTAAGGCGGAAAAATCACCTAAGAGTACAGCAAAAAGTGGTGGCCGTGGCAGAACCAAGGAGGTCGACGCAGGAGAAAAGAAATCCTCGACCAGAAAGGCCAAAAAAGTCTCATTCATCACCACGTCTTCCGACTAGAAGCTAGCAAAATCGACGGCGAAATCGTCGTCTCCTTTGAATGCCAAAAAGGCGATCAAGATCTACAAAAAACACCCAGAGCACTCAAGAGAGCGAAGGCCGCTCAGAAAACCGTTGCAAAGAAACCGTTTCCAAAAAAAGAAGTAGTCGATGTGGGGACATGTGAATTATGTTCAAGATTTAGCTGAAATGGCTTTTTACACACACACACCTTCAAGACAATGTGCTTCAGTTGGGTATTGTAACATTATTAAAGAATGTTAGTCATGCAACATCCATGAAGTTCTATTCAAAATTTTGTTGAAATTATTCTACATACTTTTTTTAAAAATATTAATTTCAACGAAATTTTGGCCATTGAGAATATTATAGATGTTATTTAAAATTCTTCAAATAAACAAACAATAATTTAATTGTTATTAAATTTTCAACTGTTTTATTTTTAGCAAACCTTAATTGTTTGTTTATTTGAAGAATTTAAAGGAACAAATTTACTAGAAAAAATTAATTGAAAACTAAGAAATAATAAAAAGATTTTAAAATATTTGATTATTTTTTTCGGAAGATTAGGAAATATATAATTATTTAAAGAGAGTAGATTTTTTCCAAAGAAGAAACAGTTGAAACAAAAAGAGCATAATCAAGTAAGAAAAAATATCATTCGACATTTAAAAAAATATATGAAAACTAAAAATGAAAATCTGTTAGTTTCTTTTAAAAAATTAAAACCTTTCAAAAAGTTTAAATTTACTAACAAAACATAATTCTTTTCTGGATTTCTAGATTTTTTAACAATTTTTGCTCAACAACATTAAAGAAAATTGTCTTTGAAGATATAATTATCTTGCTATTTTTATTTTTCAAATTTCCGGAGTTTTGCAGCATTTTTCTTCCATTTCATTTACATCTTATCGGAATTTTGAAGCATTTTCTATAATTTTTGGAATTTTTCAGAAAATTTCTTTTCGAACTAATAAAATTTTTAATAAAAATATAGTCCTTTACGTTGTAGAAAATAACTAATAATCAGAAAAAACACGAAAATATTTCGTAATTATACAAAAATGAATCATATTAAGACTACAAAAAACAAAACACCTGTAGAAACTACTTCTCTGGCTAATACCTCGACAGACATTGAATGATACAAAAGTAATTTGCGAACTATAAATAGCAATAGAAAGATCGAAAGACGTGTCTGCAGATGGTTATAAACTTGAGCATTTTTGAGAATTTTAGAATTTTCTAAATTTTAAAGAGTAAAAGTAAAAATGGTGATGTGTCCATCATAGTACTTTCCCTATATTTTTCTCGAAAACTATGAGATTTATGCAAAAAGGCTATTCTTAATAATTTATTCGTTTTATAATTATCTACAATTATTTGTTATAAAAATTTCATGTAACTCCAACAGTTAATTAGCAATTGTCAAAAAATATCTAAATTTTCAGTTTTTATTTTTTTTCTCAAAAGTTAAAAATATTATGAAAAATATGTTTAAATAAAACTTGTTCAGTTTTTTATTTTCTTTAACTTTTGTTTGAACTGTTTTTTAAAATTTTTCATATTTAGAAAAATATTACCAAAAAACAAAAAAACGTCTCGAGTAAACATCCACTTCCGGTCTACGAATGTTTACCAAAAGCTTTTCAGTTCCAGTTTTTAAAGATAAAACCTTAAGTTTAAAGTTTCATCTCAATCGGATTATTCGTTTTTGAGATACAGCACCCACCGACAGACAGACAGACAGACAGACAGACAGACAGACAGACAGACAGACAGACAGACGGACAGACAGACACACACACAGACACAAAAAATTTTTTTCCAGAAATTAGTGCAATGGACTCAGGGGACCTCAAAACGGATATTTCCGCAAAAAAAAAATTTCAAAAAAAAATCACGATCACAATACTTCCCCTATATTTCATATAGGGAAAGTAAAAATGGTGATGTGGCCATCATAGTACTTTCCCTATATTTTTCTCGAAAACTATGAGGTTTACGCAAAAATGTTATTCTTAAGAAAATGTGCACTTTTGAATTCTCTACAATTATTTGTTATATAAATTTTATGTAACTCCAATAGTTTATTAGAAATCTGCAAAAAATATCAAAATTTTCAATTTTTATTTTTTTCTCGAAAGTTAAAATTTTTATGAAAAAAATGTTTTAATAAAAGTTGTTGATTTTCTTATTTCCTCTAACCTTTGTTTGAAAAGTTTTGTAATATTTTTCATATTTAGAAAGATACCATGAAAAAACAAAAAAACGCCTCGAGTAAACAACCACTTCCGGTTTATGAATCTTTACCAAAAGCTTTTCAGATCGAGTTTTTAACGATAAAACCTTAAGTTTAAAGTTTCATCTCAATCGTATGGTTCGTTTTTGAGATACAGCGCCCACAGACATTTTCTCGCACGAAAACAATACTTCCCCTATATATACTATATAGGGAAAGTAAAAATGTAAAAACTACATCAGCCTTTAATTTGAAAAAATAATTTCTCTTCGATTTTTAGAAATTTTTCTACCATTTGTTACTTTATCTTATAGGACTTTTTTAAAGGAGCTTTAGGTGAAATTTTTTGACGTTTCTACATTTTAGAGCATTTGCCGTTCTTGTTTCTTCAAGGATTCTAAATTTTACTACCATTTTTTCTCTAGAGGAGTTTTGTAACACTTATTAAAGAATTCTTCGAAACAATGTGCTTTGACGGAATATTTTGGAAGATAGTTTAGTATAGAGATTTCTGTTAGATTTTGCTAAATAGAAATGTGCTTCAAAGCAATTTTAAAGAAGCGATTAATTTAAGCCTTTAAGCATCTTTTGGTTCATAGAGAGAGAGAGAAAACATCTCTATTATTACAAGTAAATATTTTTACCATTTTTGTGGAGTGAAGTGTACAGACTTAAGATTTCTACTAATCAGCGGCTATCGACCCTCGGTCTTTTAGCCTGGATTTAACTGTCAAAAACGTCATGATTACTAATGTCTTACGAAATTAACTGTCTTCTGTTTTGGTTAATATTTTATTGAAGAACTCTACATGCATCTTCAAAAACGTATGTTTCAATTGAAAGTTAGAAGACGGTTTTCTTAAGAATATTTTTGTACACACACTCACAATTCTAAGAATTTCTGTTTGAGATTTTCGACATTCGTATAAAAAATTACTTCAATGAAATTTTTAAGGATAAATACTTCAAAATTGCATTTCAAGCAGTTTAAAACAATAAAACCTTTGAAAAACTAAAAATTTAGATAGAAACAAATGCGATTTGCTAACAAAATACATTTTTCTTTCAGATTTCTATATTTTTAATACTTTTTGCTTAATAACAGGAAAATTGTCTTTGAAGATTATAGAATTTTCTTGCTTTTTTTTCAAATTTCTAGAGTTTTAAAGCATTTTTCTTTATTGCGTTCATTTATTTATTTACGGTAGGCCATGTGATGATATAAATACATATTAAAAACTTAAATATACACTAAAACTAAGGTTATATCTTCTCGGAATTTTGAAGCATTTCTCATAATTTTTGGATACTTTAAAAATATTCCATTTCAAATTAATAAAATTTTTGTCGAGAATTTCTTCCAGAAATAAAAACTGAAAAAGCCTTCAATTTAAACAAAATATGTCCTATTACTAATGTTACTAACAATTCATTTAGCAATTTTTGTTTTTTTTATCGAAGCTTTACTTACAACTTTTCCAAATTATAAAATTTTAAATTTTACTACCAACTTTTCTTCAAAATGCTCTTCTGGCGTTTTTCTACCACTTTGTTTTGTTTATTTCCACTCATAATTTGCTGTAAAATCCATCTTCAAAACAATGTACTTTGGAAGAACGTTTCATAAATAATGCTAATATTTTTTTTGTACATTTTTCTTATGGCAATCTGTTCAAGATTTTGCTCAAAAGAAATGTGTTTCAATGGAATTTTAAAGGGGTTATTAATTAAATATGCATTTTAGGCATCTTTTATTGAATTCTCCTCAATATTTTGAACTCTCCATGCATTAAAAAAAATGGTGATGTGACCATCATAGTACTTTCCCTATATTTTTCTCGAAAACTATGAGATTTACGCAAAAGGCTATTCTTAATAATTTATTCAATTTTTAATTCTCTACAAATATTTGTTATATAAGTTTCATGTAACTCCAACACTTAATTAGCAATTGGCAAAAAATGTCTAAATTTTCATTTTTTATTTTTTTTCTCAAAAGTTAAATTTTTTATGAAAAATACGTTTAAATAAAACTTGTTCAGTTTTTTATTCTCTTTAACTTTTGTTTGAATCGTTTTTCAAAATTTTTCATATTTAGAAAAATATCACCAAAAAACAAAAAAACGTCTCGAGTAAACATCCACTTCCGGTCTATGAATGTTTACCAAAAGCTTTTCAGTTCCAGTTTTTAATGATAAAACCTTAAGTTTAAAGTTTCATCTCAATCAGATTATTCGTTTTTGAGATACAGCGCCCACCGACAGACAGACAGACAGAAATTAGTGTAATGGGTTCAGGGGACCCCAAAACGGATATATCCGCAAAAAAAAAATTTCAAAAAAATTCACGATCACAATACTTCCCCTATATTTCATATAGGGAAAGTAAAAATTGTGTTTCAATGGAGTGTTGAAACACAGTTTCCCAAAGAATTTTCTACTATGAAATTCTGTTTGAAATTTTGGTCAAAGTATTCGACATACGTATGAAAAAAATACTTCAATTAAATTTTTGAGAAAACAATTATTCAGGCACATTTTACTGAATTCTGTTAAAAATTTTGCTCTTCTAATCTTCACAACAAAAGGCTGAAAGTAGAAGATTTGAAGATACATAGAATAAAAGTTTAGACATTTTGCTGGAAATCTCTTCTAATATTCAGAACAAAGTGCTAAAAATAGAAAATATGCAGACAAAATAAAAGTGTAAAGATTTTGCTGGAAATCTCTTGTTATCTTCAGAACAAAGTGCCTAAAATACAAAATTTGCAGACAAAATAATAAGTTTGATAATGACAATCTAAAATTGTCGAAACTATAGTCACTAAATAAAGTCAGTGTTGTACAAACAAAGTTAAAAAGTTTTTTATTTGTGAAGAATAATGTATAACGAAGTGGAAACCTCCACTATTAACAGTTCGATAAAATAAAAGTTTAAAGATTTGGCTAGAAATTTCTTTGCATCTTCGTGCTAAAAGTAGAAAATTTGAGGACAAAATAAATGTTTAAAGATTTTACTGAAAATCTCTTCGTATCTTCAAAACAAAATGCTAAAAGTAGAAGATTTAAAGATTGAAAAAAGTTTGAAAGAAATGTCTTAATCTTCTAATGAGGCGTCAACTTAAGATCTTTTGAAAATGATGATAATAATAATAATACTTTATGTTAAATACAAATGCATAATAATAAGTATAAATATTTTGATATTGACCGTATGTTTTATTTTGTTTCAGGTGAAGAAACGCAAAAGAAGAAAGGTTTCTTCAAGAGCTTCTGGAAGCGGTCGCGCCACTATTCCCTGGAGCAGCAATAAGTTACGACTACGACGCATAAAACTAACCAGACTAGTATTAAAATCAACCCAGTAAGCTGCATACATATAAATAGCTGTAGATAAGACTAATTTAAAAAAATAAGATTTAGCACTTTGAAAGTCGACCCGAATCGGTGTTTTAACAAAAAAAAGAAAATCAAGTCTTTTTCTAAAAAAAAAAAAATTAAATTAAATCTACAAAAAAAAAAAACAATGGAAACTCTCACCTAACTAGATTAGCGACAATATCTAAGAAATATATTTACCTAATTCATTTTTATATTGTGGAAACTACACGTATTGGTTTTTTGATAATAATTAGTGTATTTACCGTAAGTCCTTCCATTTTTATATCAAAAAAATAAAAGAATAAATCTTTATAAATATATCAGTGCGTTGTGGGAATGTCGATCGACCATTTTTACCTGTTAATTTGGCGCTGTTGCAGCCGCGCAGAGTATTTACTGCATCGGCATTCCCATTGGTTAAGCGAGTTATTTGATTTCGAGATCAGGTTTTGTTGGGGATCGTTGAACTCAATGCGGTGTATCCTAAATAAGAAAAAAATCGCCATTGTGGCCGACAAAATTCTATCTATCAGCGGTGTAGTATACTGAACTGTTTGAATGTTCAAAATAATCGGTTGATGATGATGATGATGATGATGTTGATGAAGAGACGCACAAACCGACTGCCCTTTTTATGGAATTGTCTAAATATTTAATATATTTTTTCGACTAGTTTGTAGAAATTTTTATACATTCTTTTTATTAGAGTTTAAAATAAAAGTAATATGGAACAAAGTAATTAGTAGATGATGCTGAAGACATGGCGATCATAGAGCTGGACGGTTCGGATGGGTTGTTATTTACGGCCGCTTGTCGCACGTAAATTCCGGTTTATCCAATTATTGTGGCCTTTATAAATTTCATTTGAGCCCTTATTAAACCAGTCGTGTGCTCGTGCAAACAATAAAAGCTCGGTTTATACGTTCGGAATTTTTTCTCGCTTGGAGTGAGGTCGTGGGTTTATTTCATTTCTTGATCGGATAAGTGTTAAGCAAAATACATCAAAGGAATACAATTGGAATTTTGTGCAATTTGATTATTTTAGAAAGTGTTTCCAACAAAGTCTAAGACTAGAATGGGCATTCAGAAGCTTCAGGGAAGAACTAAAAACGATCAAGATTAAGGTCTTTGGAAAATGAATGGATATAATCAAGTCTAAGACTATAACGAACAATTTTGGGCCGTACTAGTTGAACATAAGATGACCTAATGTAAATCGCTTTGGAAAAATTGAAGGTTTTCCAAAAATTATCAATCTATTTCAAATTTTGACACAGTTTCCATCAAATAGAAAAAGAAATTCACCTGAAAATTGTTATGATTTTGATCAGAAACCTTTCGGGAACATGTAAAAACAATCAACTTTAGAGAAGAAATAGAAATGATGAAGTCTAAGACCGCAAAGAAACTTTTTTGATTTTATCAGTTGAACATAAGCTGTCCTAATATAAATCGCTTTGGAAAAATTGAAGGTTTTCCAAAAATTATTAATCTATTTAAAATTTTGAAACAGTTTCCATCAAATAGAAGCAAAAATTCACCTGAAAATTGTTATGATTTTGATCGAAAACCTTTAGGGAAGATGTAAAAACAATCAAGTTTGAGAACTTTAGAGAAAACATACAAATGATCAAGTCTAAGACCGTAAAGAAACTTTTTGGATTGTATCTGTTGAACATAAGCTGTCCTAATGAAAATTACTTTGAAAAAATTAAGGTTTTCCAAAAATTATTAATTTCTTTAAAATTCTATCATAGTTTTCATCAATTACAATTAGAAAGTAACCTGAAAATTGTAATAATTTTGATTCAAAGCCATTGGAGAAGAAATTTTTAAGTATAAGACCACAAAAGAATTTTTGGACTTTATTAATTTAACATAAATTGATCCAATGTAGACTAGAAAAGTTAAAACTCTTCTATAATCTACGAATATACTTTTAACTCTGACACAGTTTTCATCAAATACAAACAGAAATTAACTTGAAAATTGTGATGATTTCGACCCAAAACCTTTTGGAAAGTAATAAAAACGTTCAAAAAATAAATAAAAATAATCAAGTCTAAGACTACAAACAAAATTTTTTGGATTTTACTAATTAAAAATAAGCTGACATGGATTACTTCAGAAAATAGTTGAAGATTTTCTAAAAATTATTAATCTATTTCAAATTCTGATACAGTTTTCATCAACTACAAGTAGAAATTAACCTAAAAATTGTTATAATTTTGATCTATAATCTCTAGGGAACAAATAAAAATGAACAATTCCGAGATCTCTAGAGAAGAAATAGAAATGAACAATTCTAAGACTATGAAGGAAATTTTTGGACTGTATTAGTTGAACATAAGCTAACCTAAAGTAATTTTTCTCTTTTTGGAAAAAACATATTTTCTAAAAAATTCAAACTCTGACATACTTTTCATCAACTGCAATTACAGAAATTAAAATTAAAATTGTGCTCATTTTGATCTAAAACCTTTAGGAAACAAATAAAATTCCAAAACCTTTAGAGAAGAAATAGAAATTATAAATTTTAAAACTATAAAGAACATTTTTGGACTATGCGGAAAAACTGAACATTTTTTAAAACTGATTCATCTATTTCAAATTCTAACATAGTTTCTATCAAATACAAATAAAGATTAATCTAAAAATTTTAATGATTTTTAACCAAAACCTTTAGCAAAGAAATTATTAGGTCTAAGACTACGAAGAAAATTTTTGGACCGTGCTAGTTAAACATAAATTGATTTAATATAGATTACTGAAGAAAAATCTAAAATTTTCTGAAAGCTGTGACTAAATTGTATACTATGAAACAGATTTCATCAAATAAAAACAACAGTTAACTTGAAAACAGTGATGATTTCTATCAAAAACCTTTAATATGATCAAATCTGTAGACTTCAAATTCTGACACCGTTTCCAATGAAAGCAAGCAAAAAATAATTTGAAAATTGTCATCATTTTGAATCAAAATCTTTAGGGAAGAAATAGAAATGATCAAACCACGAAGAAAAAATTTTGAACCGTACTTTTTGACCTAATGTATATTAATCTATTCTGACGCAGTTTCCATCGATTATAAATAAAAATTAACCTAAAAATGGTAATATCAATTAACATGAAAATTGTAATGTAAGATATTAAAATGATCAAATCAGGACAAAAAAAATTTTGGACTGCTAAAAATTTTTTTGACCTGACTTGATCATTTGAATTTCTTACATTACAATTTTCAGGTTAATTAATCTTGACCATTTCATTTCTTAATGAAAGCTATTAAACAATTTTGAATTTAGACACAGGTTGCAATGATTTTAATCCAAAATCTTTAGGGAAGAAATATAAATACTCAAAGCCGAAAGCCGAAAAGAAAATGTTTGTACTGCATCGTTAAAACCGTTTACTTTGGAAAATATTTAAAGACTTTCTAAAAATTATAAATAATAAACTAAACAGAAATTCTTAAATGTTTAGATCAAAACCATTACAATTTTTGATCTAAATCTTTCGAGGAAGAGCAAATTTTTAAGATTGTACTACTTGACCTAATGTATAAAACTTTAGAAATATTGAAGAAATTTTTAAAAAACTATGAGTTTATTTTAATTTTGTTAATTTTGACACAGTTTTTATCAAATGTAAATAGAAATTATAATAAAATTTGCGATGATTTTGGATAGAAAGAAACATCTTTATTGAAGATAGTATATTATTATAGCAATAACAATAATTATTAGTTAATTTTCTACAGCGTAAAGGACTTTAATACATTTTTATTGTTAAATAATTTTTTATGATTCTTCATAGTTATCGACTGTAAATCTTTCAACCTTATGATTTTGGATTTTAAACCTTAAGTGAAGTTTGATTAAAATACTTAGAACCTTTCTTCAATATTTTATTTTTATCCAGATGCACATTTCGGACACAAAGTCTTCATTATCAATGGTTTGATACCTTGAGTGAAGTAATAAAAATTATTACCAAGGTTAAAATTAAAAGATACATTTTTTGGATTGCTAAAGCTAATTAAAGCAAAGATTAGAACAAAGATTTTCAGCCTATAATGCAAGTAAAGGTTACGTTCTTCATAAAATCATAAAGTATGCATGACCAACTTTTTAGAATCACGGAGTTACCATCAAAACTTGTGACTGAAGCTGCTTGCCCGAATATCCAAAGCTCTTATCTATTTGTTTCGACTTTTGGGCGTTCTTAGAAGAAAAACATCATAAAGCATGCATGACCAACTTTTTATAATCACTGAGTTACTATCAAAACTTGTAGCTGAAGCTGCTTGAGTAAAAATCCAAAGCTCTTATCTATTTGTTTCGACTTTCGGGCGTCCTTTGAAGAATAAATCATAAAGCAGGCATGACAAACATTTTAGAATCAGTGGGTTACTATCAAAACTTATAACTAAACCTGTTTGCTTAAAAATCCAAAGCTCTTATCTATTTGTTTCGACTTTTGGGCGTTCTTTGAAGAAAAATATCATAAAGTAGGCATGACCAACTTTTTAGAATCACTGAGTTACCATCAAAACTTGTGACTGAAGCTGCTTGAGTAAAAATCTAAAGCTCTTATCTATTTGTTTTGACTTTCGGGCGTTCTTTGAAGGAAAAAATCATAAAGGAGAGATGGCCAACTTTTTAGAATTATTGAATTACTATAAAAACTTATAATTGAAGCTGCTTGTGTAAAAATCCAAAGCTCTTATCTATTTGTTTCGACTTTTAGGCGTTCTTTAAAGAAAAAAATCATTAAATAGGCATGACCAACTTTTTAGAATCACTGAATTACTATCAAAACTTTTGACTGAAGCTGTTTGCTCAAAAATCCAAAGCTCTTATCTATTTGTTTCGACATTTGGGCGTTCTTTGAAGAAAAAAAATATAAAACAGGCATGACCAACATTTTAGAATCAGTGGGTTACTATCAAAACTTGAAACTCAAGCTGCTTGCCCAAAAATCCAAAGCTCTTATCTATTTGTTTCGACTTTTGGGCAAGCAGCTTCAGTCACAACTTGTATGTTATTTTATAGTATCTCAGTTATTCTTATTTTTCTTTCTTTATTTTTTTTGGATAGCGACCAAATAAAGAATTTTTAATACCTTTTGATGTTATTTTATAAAAAAGCAATCTATACGAAACAAAAACCGAAGCTTTATTGAATGAAAGTTCCACTAATCCAATCTTCAATCCTTCAATCGAGTTTTTATAATTTTATTTCTGGAATATAAGTGTGTTTATAGCATCAAACAACAAAACAACAAAAAACAAAGATATATCTATATATATTTATATATATATATATATATATATATATATATATATATATATATATATTCTATATATAGAATTTTGAGTGATTAAGTATACTAAACATACATCAATTGACCTAATGTAGATTACTTTAGAAAGAATTTCTAAAAATTATGAATATATTTTTAATTTTGACATAGTTTCCATTTAATACAAGAAACAAATAACCTGAAAATTGTGCTGATTTTGATCCCTTTGGAAAACCCCTAAGGTAAGAAAGAAAAATGATCAGATGCACATTTTTTGACTTCACATTGAAAGCATTTTTACTTAGAAGCTTAAATAGTATTATATGTAATCGATAGAGCTTTCATATTCTGGTTTCGATTTTTCAACTTATGAAACATTCAAAAGAGCGAAAACTTATTTTAAAAGCTTCATCGATCTATAAGTCAATATTCAATCGTTAGAGCTTTTACTTCTTTATTTCCCATTTTAACTGTTAAAACAATAAATAGTCGAATTGCCATTTATTTCTTATAAAAGCTCTATCTATTTAAGATTTCTGCAAGAGCTTTTATAAAATCTTTTCTGAACGTTTTTTTTTTCTCCTCAAAAGCTCACAAAATATTGTTTAAAGGTTTCAACAAATAATCAATAGATTTTTATAATTTTTATTCATATCCTCCAGCTAGTGACGTTTCACTGAAAGGTTTTTGATCAAAAACGTCCTTGAGCTTTTATAATTACTAGAAAGAAATAAAATTGATCATTTCTAAGACTTTCAGAAGAGGAAAATAAATAATCAAGTCTAAGACTACAAAGAACTTTTCTGGATTGTACTGGTTAAACATAAGCTGACCTAATGTGGATGACTTTAGAAAAATTGAAGATTTTCTAAACATAATTAATATATTTCAAATGCTGACACAGTTTCCATGAAATAGAAGCAGAAATTATCCTGAAAATTGTGATGCTTTTAATCGAAAACCTTTAGGAAGCAAATAAAAATGATCAAGTTTGAAATTTTTAGAGATGAAATAGAAATGATCAAGTCTAAAACTACAAAGAACGTTTCTGGACTATATTAGTTAATCATAAGCTGACCTAATGTTAATTACTTTGGAAAAATTAAGATTTTCTAAAAATGATTCATCTATTTTAAATTCTGACGAAGTTCCCATCAAATACAAGTAGAAAATAATCTGAAAATTATGATGAGTTTGATCCAAAACTATTAGTATTTTTTTTAAGTCCAAGAATACAATGAAAATTTTAAAATTTTTATGCTTGTTAAGCATGAATTGATCTTAATGAATATATTTTAAACTGTGCCACAGTTTTCATCAAACAAAAACAGGAATTAACTTGAAAAATGTGATGATTTTGATCCAAAAAGTTTAGGGAAGAAATAGAAGTGATCAATCAAGGCTAAAAGGAAAATGTTTGGACTAAACTGGTTTAAAGAAATTGACCTAATGCAGACCTAATCAAAACTGATATTAGAAAGAAAATGTTCAATCTTTAGTTAAATTCAAGCTAATGTTCTTGGATAAAAACCTTTTGATAAGTGTACGTGATTAATTTTTTAGAATCAAATTTAAGGACACTGAGTTACCATCAAATACAACTTGTGTCTAAAGCTGCTTTGCCCAAAAATCTAAAACATTATTTTTCTATTTGTTTAGACCATTCAAAACAGAAAAGAGTTTTAGGTTTTTGGGCAAACAGCTATAGACACAAGTTGTAAAGTAATGATTTTTTACTACGACCAAATAAAGATTTTTAATACCTAAAAATGAGTTATTGCATAATTCAGAATTCGCTATAGAAATATAGAAAGTTTTTCTAAGTCAATTTTCAATCTTTCAATCCAGTTTTTATAATATTTTTTCTGGAAGATAAGTGTGCTCATATCAAAAAAACAACAAAACAACAAAAATCAAAGATATATCTGGAATTTTGAGCAATTAAATTATAATTTGGATGTTTTAAACAAAGTCTAAGAATAGATTGAAGATTTTAGAACTGTACTAAACACACATCAGTTGACGTAATGTGGATTACTTTGGAAAAATTAAAGATTTTGTCAAAATTATGGATATCTTTTAAATTCTGACACAGTTTCCGTTAAATACAAGGAAAAAATAACTACAAATTAAAGGATTAAATAAGAGTACTTTTTTATACCACTATTTATAGTATAATATACACAAACAAAGTTTACAATGTATTAACAATTTTTGACACAACTGTAGTTTCGACCTTTGCAGGTCATTATCAAGTGACATTTTCAGTTACAAAATTGTGATGATTTTGTTCTAAAAACTTTAAGGAGGACATAAAATTGATAAATCTTTAGGGAAAAAATATAGTTTTTATTTTAAAACTAAATTGAAATTTTTTCTACTGTACTGTATTTACATAAGATTACATTGGAAAATATTAAAGAGGAACCTAAAATGTTGAAAAGCTGTAATAGATTTGAACTAAGCCTTTGAAGATTACGAATTAATTTACAATTTTTAAAATATCTTTTATTCTTTTCCAAAGTAAACATTTGCTTAAACAGTACAGCACAAAAATTTTCTTTATAGTTTCTGATTTTAGCTCCTAAGAGAAACATTTTCAGACTTTACTAATTGATCTAATGTAGCTAACTTTAAAAAAATTTAACGTTTTCTTTTAAGCTGTGAATTCACTTTATATTTTAACACAGTAAATAGAATTTTGTTTTCGTTAAATACAAACACAAATTAACCTGAAAATGTGATGATTTCGATCCAAAACTTTTTAGGAGCAATGCAATTGCTACATTGAAGTTTCTATAATATTTTTTTTACATAATATTTATTCTGAAAGTATTTTTCAAATCAGTACAATTTTTGATCTAAATCTTTGATGAAAAGTAAATTTTTAAGACTATACTACTTGACCTAATGTAGATAATTTTAGAAAGATTGAAAAACTTTTTAAAAGCTGTGAGTTTATTTTAATTTTGTTAATTTTCCAACTAGTATGAAATTGTCATCTGGTTCTCATGAAAGCTTTGCCAAGTTAAGAAACCTTATAAAAGCTTTATTGATTAAAGCTTGACTTATAAACCTTCAACCGTTCAATTGATTGAGCTTATATAATACATTTTTTGCCTTAGAAGCTTTCAAAATAGATTGTTATTTAGTTCATATAAAAGTTCAATTGAAGATATCTGCAAGTCAACCTTCAATCCATCAAACCGCACAGCTCTTATAATATTTTTTGAGTGTAGTTTTTACTTAGAAGTTCAAAAAAATATCATAAAAGCTCAATTGATTGAAGTCAATCTTTAATTCCTCAACAAATAAAGCACAAATAATATTCATTAATGCTTTAATTAATAGCATGCAACTTATGAAATGTTTATAAGACTTAAATTGCCAATTAGTTCTTATAAAAGCTATATCGATTGAAGTTTCGTGCAAGTCAATCTTTTAAGACTAAAAGAACCTAAAAATATAAGCTCTACCGATTGAAGGTTTCGACAAGTTAACATTCAATCCATAGAGTATTTATGTTTTAATTTCCATATTTGAAAAACTGAAATTATTATTTAGTTCTTTCAAAGCTTTATTTATCGATGATTCCAGTAAGTCAAACGCCTTTAATTTTTTAATCAATAGATCTTATATTATATTTGTTTACAATATTTTTTCAGAGAAGCTTAAAATAAAATTTCTAACGATTGAAGGATTCTGTAAGTAAACATTCAATGAATCGAGCATTAATAATTGTGAAACGTTTGAAAAAATAAAACTTTCATATAGTTCGCACAAAAGCTCTATCTATTGAAGTCTCCTACAAACCAACCATAAATATTTCAATCAATAGAGCTTTTATGATGGTTTTCTGGAAGTATTTGTTCCTTAGAAGCTTAGAACAAATAGGTTCCTTTAAGTCAAAATATTATCAATAGAGTTTAATAATTTTATTTCTATCTTCCATCAGTGAAAGCATTTAAAATAGTGAAATTGTAATTTATTCCAAAAGCTTTATCAATTGTAGTTCGTACAAGTCAACTTTAAATCCCTCAATTTACAATATTTATTCTTTAGAAGCTTAAAAAGCTCTCTCATCGATTAAATGTTCTTCAATACTTTAAGCAATAAAGCTTTTATAATATTGTTTCCTTGTAAGTTTAAAAGAAATACCTTAAAAACTCTAAATAATTAAAAGTTTTTATAAGTCAGCATTCAATCAATAAAAAATTTTAACCTCCAACACGTGCAACGTTTAAAGAGTGAAATTGTCACCTGGTTTTAATAAAAACTCTATAAATTAATGTTTCTTACAAATCAATAGTGCTTTTATAATAATATTTTCAAAAAAGCTTAAAAATAGAAGCTCTGCCAATTGAAGATTTCTACAACTTAATATTCATTTTAGCATTTATGATGTAATTTCCATTCTCCAGGAGTTGGAGGAACGTTGGAGTTTGGAAGTATACTTGTATATTTAGTTCTATCTATTGAAGATACCTGAAAGTAAACCGTCAATCTTTTAATCAACAGAGCTTTTATAATAAGTTTTTAAGCTTTTAAAGCAGAATTAAGTGTCTCAATAATAATAAATACATGAAATAAAAACTTAAACTCTATTTATTTATTTATTTGGCAACACCAGTACTAACATTGATGTAATTTCTATAAAACCAAAAGTGTGATTGTAAATGAAATATAAATGTATATGTAGGATGGGTGGGTGGCCACTATCCTACCCTCCAATCAGTAAAAAACTACCGTGTGTCAATTATAACAAGAAGTCTAGGATTTAATTTTTTTTTACTCAAGCTTTTCCTTTTTTGATTATTTCCCTACAAAACTATGTTGATGTAATTGTAGGTTATTTTTCCTACTTTTTTAAACTTAACATTCCATCAAAAAATTGCCAAATAAAACGCTGATTCTGGATGTATTCAAAATTATATGTAGGGTAGGTGGCTGTCCTATAACTCACCCTCCAATCACTAAAACATTTGCAAGTACTCTATTAAATTCCTGCATATTTACAGAACCTGTCATAATTAATTCCAAAAATTATTCATCTATTTCAAATTTTCAAAGAGTTTCCATTAAAAAAAGCAGAAATTTACGTGAAAATTGTTATGAATTTGATTAGAAACATTTGGGGAACATGTAAAAACAATCAAGTTTGATAACTTTAGAGAAAACATAGAAATGACCAAGTTTAAAATCGTAAAGAAAAATTTTGGATTTTATCAGTTGAACATAAGCTGTCCTAATATAAATTACTTTGGAAAAATTGAAGGTTTTCTAAAAAGCATTCGTATATTTCAAATTTTCATACAGTTTCCATCAAATAGAAGCAGAAATTCACCTGAAAATTATTATGATTTTAATCAGAAACCTTTAGGAAACATGTAAAATCAATCAAGTTCGAGACCTTTAGAGAAAAGATAGAAATGATCAGGTCTAAGACAGTAAAGAAATTTTCTGAATTGTATTAATTAACCATAAGCTGACCTAATGTAAATCACTTTGAAAAAGTTGGTTTTCTAAAAAGTATTCATCTATTTCAAATTTTGACAGTTTCCATCAAATAGAAGCAGAAACTCGCCTGAAAATTGTTATGATTTCGATCCAAAGTCATTAGCGAAGAAATTTTTAAGTCTAAAACCACAATAAAATTTTTGGACTTATTAGTTTAACATAAATTGATCTAATGTAGACTACTTCAGAAAAAATAAAGTTTTTTTATAATCTATGAATATACTTTAAACTCTAACACAGTTTTTATCAAATACAAACAGAAATTAACTTGAAAATTGTGAAGATTTTGATTCAAAACCTTTTGGAAAGTAATAAAAACGTTTAAGTCTGAGACCTTAAGAAGAAAAATAAAAATAATCAAGTCTAAGACTACAAAGAAATTTTTTTGGATTTTACTAGTTAAAAATAATCTGACATGGATTACTTCAGAAAATAGTTGAAGATTTTCTAAAGATTATTAATCTATTTCAAATTCTGATACAGTTTTCATCAACTACAAGTAGAAATTAAACTAAAAATTGTTATAATTGAGATCTAAAGTCTTTAGGGAATAAATAAAAATGAACAAATCCGAGATCTTTAGAGAAGAAATAGAAATAATCAAGTCTAAGACTATAAAGCAAATTTTTGGACTGTATTAGTTGAACATAATCTAACCAAAAGACCAAAAAACGGATTTTCTAAAAATTTCAAACTCTGCCATAGTTTCCATCAACTGTAACTAGAAATTAACCTTAAAATTGTTCTCATTTTGATTTAAAACCTTTAGGAAACAAAGAAAATTCCGAGACCTTTAGAGAAGAAATAGAAATGATCAATTCTAAAACTATAAAGAACATTTTTGGACTATGTGGAAAAAAAATGAACATTTTTGTAAAACTGATTCATCTATTTCAAATTCTAACATAGTTTCCATCAAATACAAAAATTGTAATGATTTTGATCCAAAACCTTTATCGAAGAAATTATTAGGTCTAAGACTACGAAGAAAATGTTTTGGACAGTGCTAGTGAAACATAAATCGGTCTAATATAGATTACTAAAGAAAAATCTAAGATTTTCTGAAAGCTGTGACTAAAACATATACTATGAAACAGTTTTTATCAAATACTAAAGACAATTTACTTAAAAGTTTTGATGATTTTGATTCCAAACATTTAAGGAGTAAATAAATATGATCAAATCAATAGACTTCAAACTCTAACACCGTTTCCAATGAAAGTAAGCAAAAAATAATTTGAAAATTGTGATTATTTTGGACCAAAACCTTTGTGGAAGAAATAGAAATTATCAGAACATGACGAAAAATTTTTGGACCGTACTGATTGACCTAATGTAGTTTTACTTTAGAAAAATATTAATATATTCTGATGCAATTTCCATCAAATATAAATAAAAATTAACCTGAAAATGTTAATGTAAGAAAAACATTTTTGGACTGCTAAATTTTTTTGACCTGACTTTATCATTTTAATTTCTTACATTACATTTTAATTTCTTACATTACAATTTTCATGTTAATTGATCTTGATCATTTCATTTTTTAATGAAAGCTATTAAACAATTTTGAATTTAGGCACAGATTGCAATGATTTTAATCCAAAATCTTTAGAGAAAAAATATAAATTCTCAAATCTGAAACCAAAAAGTTTGTTTGTACTATACTATTTTAACATAACTTTACTTTTACTGAAAAATATTAAAGACTTTCTAAAAATCATAAGCTAATCTGAAATTCTCAAAGGTTTAGATCAAAACCATTACAATTTTTGATCTAAATGTTTTGAGGAAGAGAAATTTTTTTAGACTGTACTATTTGACCTAATGTAGATAAATTTAGAAATATTGAAGAAGTTTTTAAAAGCTATGAGTTTATTTTAATTTTGTTAATTTTGACACAGTTTTTATTAAATGTAAATAGAAATTATAATTAAATTTGCGATGATTTTGGATAGAGAGAAACATCTTTATTGAAGATAGTATATTATTATAAGAATAACAATAATTATTAGTTAATTTTCTACAGCGTAAAGGACTTTAATACATTTTTATTGTTAAGTAATTTTTATGATTCTTCATCTTTTTCTTCTTCATCGCTATCGACCGTAATTCTTTCAACCTTATGATTTTGGATTTTAAACCTTAATTGAAGTCTGATTAAAAGACTCTTCAATATTTTATTTTTATCCAGATGCACATTTCGGTCACAAAGTGTACATTATCGATGGTTTGATACCTTAAGTGAAGTAATAAAAGTTATTACCAAGGTTAAAATAAAAAGATAAATTTTGTGGATTGCTAGAATTAATCAAAGCAGAGATTAGAACAAAGATTTTCAGCCTATAGTGCAAATAAAGTTTACGTTTTTTTTTAAGAAAAACAAACATAAAGTATGCATGACCAACTTTTTATAATCACTGAGTTACTATCAAAACTTGTAACTGAAGCTGCTTGAGTAAAAATCCAAAGCTCTTATCTATTTGTTTCGACTTTCGGGCGTTCTTTGAAGGAAAAATCATAAAAGAGGGATTGCCAACTTTTTATAACCACTGAGTTACTATCAAAACTTGTGACTGAAACTGTTTGCCCAAAAATCGAAAGTTCTTATCTATTTGTTTCGACTTTTGGGCGTTCTTTGAAGAAAAACATCATAAAGTAGGCATGACCAACTTTTTATAATCACTGAGTTACTACCAAAACTTGTAACTGAAGATGAAGCTTCTTGCCCGAAAATCCAAAGCTCTTATCTATTTGTTTCGACTTTTGAGCATTCTTTTTTAATGAAAAAATCATAACCAACTTTTTAGAATCACTGAGATAGTATCAAAACTAGTAACTGAAGCTGCTTGAGTAAAAACCCAAAGCTTTTATCTATTTGTTTCGACTTTCAGGCGTTCTTTGAAGAACATCATAAAGTAGGCATGACCAACTTTTTAGAATCACTATAAAACTAGTTACTATAAAACTTGTAACTGAAGCTGCTTGCTTAAAATCCAAAGCTCTTATCTATTTGTTTCGACATTTGGGCCTTCTTTGAAGAAAAAAAAATATAAAGCAGGCATGACCAACATTTTAGAATCAGTGGGTTACTATCAAAACTTGAAACTGAAGCTGCTTGCCCAAAAATCGAAAACTCTTATTTATTTGTTGCGACTTTTGGGCGTTCATTTTTAATGAAAAAATCATAAAGCAGGCATGACCATCTTTTTTTGGGCGTTCTTAGAAGAAAAACATCATAAAGCATGCATGACCAACTTTTTATAATCACTGAGTTACTATCAAAACTTGTAACTGAAACTGCTTGCCCTAAAATCTAAAGCTCTCATCTATTTGTGCCGACTTTTGGGCATTCTTTGAAGAAAAAATCACTGAGTTACTATCAAAACTTTGAATTGAAGCTGCTAGCCCAAAAATCAAAAACTCTTACCAATTTCTTTCGACCTTTATGCAAGCAGCTTCAGTCAGTCACAAGTTGTATGTTATTTGATAGTAACTCAGTTATTCTTACTTTTTTTCTCAATTTCTTTTTGATGGTGACTAAATTTAAAAAAATTAATACATAAAAAACTTTTGAAGTTATTATATAATAAAGAAATCTATATGATAAATCCGAAAGCTCTATTGATTGAAAGTTCCTCTAAGCCAATTTTCAATCTTTCAATCAAGTTTTGATAATATTATTTCTGGCAAATGAGATAGCATCAAACAACTAAACAACAAAAATTAAAGATATATCTGGAATTTTGAGTAATTAAGTTATACTAGAGTAAAGATTTTCGAAGTATACTAATTTATTTGTTTTGAAATGTATTTTTTAAGAAAGATGTACAAAGAATTA
Organism: Ontholestes murinus; assembly: GCA_963969525.1. NCBI lineage: Eukaryota > Metazoa > Arthropoda > Insecta > Coleoptera > Staphylinidae > Ontholestes > Ontholestes murinus. Next base: position 5,658,507 of record OZ018397.1, on the reverse strand, counting down.
ATAAACATAAACATACATCAGTTGACCTGATGTGTATTATTTTAAAAAGATTGTTTAAAAATTATGAATATATTTTCTATTTAATACAAGTAACAAATAACCTGGAAATTGTGTTGATTTTGATCTCTTTGGAAAACCCTTAAGGTAAGAAAGAAAAATAATTAGATGAACTTCAAGTTGAAAGCATTTTTGCTTAGAAGCTTAAAAAATATCAATTAAAGACTCCTATATGTAATCAATAAAGCTCTCATAATGTAATTTCGATTTTTTCAACTCGTGAAACATTTAAAATCATCCAGTTCTTTTAAAAGCTCTGCCAAGTTAAAAAAATATTATAAAAGCTCTATTGATTGAAGGTTCTTATAAATCAACTTTCCAGCCTTCAAAACATTCAATCGAAAGAGCTTTTATAATATTTCTTCTAGGACTCTTTTATTCCTTAGAAGTAGCAAAAATTATCGATTAAACATTCCTATAAGTCAACATTTAATTTAGAGAACTTTTATAATTTTATTTCCACTTTCTAGCTACTAAAATATATTTAAATTGTCACCCAGTTTTTAGCTTTAGCTTTATTGATTGAATCTTCTTGAAATTTAATCTTGTATCCTTTAATCAATAGAGCTTTTACAATCGTTTTTTCTGGAAGTTTATATGAATAAAACTATATAATATAAAGTAAAGATGAACTTTCAACATCTGCCAGCCTCATCAATCAATTATTTTCTGTGTGTATTAGAAGCTTAAAAAGCTGTATCAGTTGAAAGTTCCTGTAAGTCAGCATTTAGCTTTTATTATTTTAATTTTCATCCTTTAAAACGTTTGAAATTATAAATCTTTCTTTTACTTCGTATAAAAGCTCTATCGTTTGAACCTTACTGCAAGTCAAACATTAATCCTTTAATCTAAAGAGCTTTAATCATAATGATGGTTGCGACCATTACTACGAAGTAATTCGTAATATAGACCCTGAATAAAACTGTTACTACTGGTAAAAAAAATTGTAAATATTTTATAATATTTTTTCTGTCAGTAATTTTTAGAGAGAAGTTTAAAAATTATTTTAAAAGCTTCGTCGACTTGAAAGTCAACATTCAATCGGTAAAGCTTTTACTTCATTATTTTCAACCACTAACTGATGAAATTTTAAATATTCAAATTGCCATTTATTTCTTGTAAAATCTCTATCTTAATTTGGTTGTTTGAGTACGTGAAAATGTTGATATGAGTAAAACACAGTTTCGCACTTTTTCACTTGTTTTATTATATGCTAGCAAACTGCTATTGATAATGGTTACATTGTAACCGAAATGTACATCTAGCATTTAATAAAACAAGTGAAAAAAGTGCCAAACTGTGTTTTACTCATAAATCTCTATCTATTAAGGATTCCTACAAGTCGATCGTTCAATTGGTAGAGCTTTCATAATTTCTGAAGGTATTTTCTTCTTTAGGAGCCCATGAAATATTTTTTAAAGGTTTCAACTAATAATCAATAGTTTTTTATCATTTTTATTCCTATCCTCCAGCTGGTGACGTTTCACTCAAAGGTCTTGAATCTGAAACATCCTTGAGCTTTTATAATTTCTAAGAGATCATTTCAAAGACTTAAATTGGCATCTAGCAGAATGACTTTGATCCAAAACCTTTAAGAAAGAAATTAAATCGATCATTTCTGAGACTTTCAGAAGAGGAAAAGAAATAATCAAGTCTAAGACTACAAAAAACTTTTCTGGATTGTACTAGTTAAAAGTAAGCTAACCGAATATGGATTACTCTAGAAAAGTTTCTAAAATTCGTTAATCTACTTCAAATTCTGATATAGTTTCCATCAAATAGAAGCTAAAATTAACCTGAAAATTGTGATGATTTTAATCGAAAACCTTTAGAAAGCAAATAAAACCGATTTAGTCCGAGATCAATCAATTTTCTAAAAATTATTAATCTATTTCAAATCCTGATAACTGTATCAACTACAAGTAGAAATTAACATAAAAATTGTTATATTTTTTATCTAAAGTCTTTAGGGAACAAATAAAAATGAACAAGTCCGAGATCTCTAGAGAAGAAATAGAAACGAACAAGTCAAGACTATAAAGCAAATTTTTGGACTGTATTAGTTGAACATAAGCTAACCTAAAGTTTTTTTTTTGAAAAAACAGATTTTCAAACTCTTTAGAGAAGAAATGAAAATGATCAATTCTAAAACTATAAAGAACATTTTTGGACTATGTGGAAAAAATGAACATTTTGTAAAACTGATTCATCTATTTCAAATTCTAACATAGTTTCCATCAAATACAAATAGAAATAAATTTTAAAATTGTAATGATTTTGATCCAAAATCTTTATTGAAGAAATGATTAGGTTTAAGATTACGAAACAAATTTTAGACAGTGCTAGTGAAACTGATCTCTTATAGATTACTAAAGAAATATCTAAGATTTTCTGAAAGCAATGTCTAAATTATATATTATAAAACAGTTTTTTTATCAAATACAAACAACACTTATCCAAAACCTACAAGAAATAAATAAATATGATCAAATCTATAGACTTCAAACTCTAACACCGTTTTTAATGAAATCAAGCAAAACATAATCTGAAAATTGTTATAATTTTGGACCAAAACCTTTGTGGAAGAAATAGAAATTCTCAAAACATGAAGAAAATTTTTGGACCGTACTGGTTGACCTAATGTAGATTACTTTGGAAAAAATATTAATCTATTCTGACGCAGTTTCCATCAAATGTAAATAGAAATTAACCTGAAAATGGTTATTGAAGAAACGAAAATGATCAAAAAATTTTGACTTGATCATTTCATTTCTTGATGAAAGCTATTAAACAATTTTGAATTTAGGCACATGTTGCAATGGTTTTAATCCAAAATATTTAGGGAAGAAATGTAAGAGCTCAAAGCCAGAAGAAAATGTTTGTACTGCACCGTTAAAACCGTTTACTTTAGAAAATATTAAAAGACTTTCTAAAAATTATAAATAATAAACTAAGCAGAAATTCACAAAGGTTTAGTTCATAACCATTACAATTTTTGATCGTAAACTTTGAGGATGAGACATTTTTTAGACTGTACTATTTGACCTAATGTAGATAACTTTAAAAATATTGAAGAAGTTTTTAAAAACTATGAGTTTATTTTAATTTTGTGAATTTTGACACAGTTTTTATCAAATGTAAATAGAAATTAAATTGAAGTTTGGGATGATTTTAGAGAAAGAAAAACAACCTGATGATAGTATAATTATAACAATAACAATAAATTTTATGATTCTTCATCTTCTTCCTCTTCTTCTTCATGGCTATCGACCGTAAATCTTTCATCCTTATGATTTCGGATTTTAATCCTTAAGTGAAGTAAATAGAAATTATTATCAAGGTTAAAATCAAAAGATAAATTTTGTAGACATAATTAAAGCATGGATTTTTAGTCTAAGGTGCAAGTAAAGGTTACGTTCTTAGAAGGAAAAAAATCTTATAACATGCATGACCAACTTTTTTTAATCACTGGGGTACTATCAAATAAAACTTGTGCTTGAAGTTGCTTGCCCAAAAATCTAAAGCTTTTTTCTATTTGTTTCGATTTTTTGGGCAAGCAGCTTCAAGCACAAGTTGTATTTGATAGTAATTCAGTAATATTTTAGGCACAAGTTGTAAAGTAATATTTTTTTTTCTTGAGAGCGACCAAATAAAGAATTTTTAATACCTAAAAAGCCTTTGATGCTATTCCATAATACAAAATTCTCTATAGAAATAGGGACACTATATTAATTGAAAGTTGCTACAAATCAATCTTCAATCCTTCAATCGAGTTTTTATAATATTTTTTTCTGAAAGATAAATGTGTTTATAGTATCAAACAACAAAAAACAAAAATCAAAGATACATTTGGTATTTTCAGCTATTAAATTTTAATCTAGGTGCGACTAACAAAGTCTAAGACTAGAAGATGTTCACTATTCTTATGATTAATATTTTCTGTACTGTAGTAAACACGGATCAGTTGACGTAATGTGGATTACATTGGAAAAATTAAAGATTTTGTAAAATTTATGGATATATTTTAAATTCTGACACAGTTTCCGTTAAATACAAGAAAAAGTTAACTACAAAATGAAGGAGTAAATAAAAGTACTTTTTTATACCAATATTTATTGTATAATATACACAAACAAAGTTTACAATATAATATTAATTTTTTACACAACTATAGTTTCGACATTTGCAGGTCATTATCAAGAAATGGAATTGATAGATTGAAGTTTCTATAATAAAAAAGAAAAGGTATCAATTGAACACTCCTATATATAATCGATGAAGCTCTCATAATGTTATTTCCATCATCCATCTAACTCCTGAAACATTAAAAAAAAGTGAAATTATCATCTGGTTCTTATTAAAGCTTTCCTAAGTTAAAAACTATTACAAAAGCTGTATTTATTGAAGTTTAGAAATATACAAACCTACAGACGTTCAATCGATAAAGCTTTTATAATATTTTTCTCTGGAACTAGAGTTTTTTCCTTATAAGCTTAAAAAATAAATTTTTATTAAGTTTTATTCATCCTTGAATCAACAAATCTTTTATAATATTCTTTCCGTAAGTATTTTTTCTTTACAAGCTTCAAAATTATCATAAAAGCTCTATTGATTGAAGGTTTCCATAAATCAACCTTTAATCCTTCAATCGATGGAAATTTTATAAGTATTTTCTCCTTAGAAGCTTATAAATGTATCAATTAAAGATTTCTATAAGTTTATCATCAATTGATAAAGCTTTAATGATTTTACTTCTACCCTCCAACTTATGAAACGCATGAAAGAGTGAAATTTTCATTTAGATCGACAAAAACTCTATCTATTGAAGATTCCTTTAAATTAACCTTCAATCCTTCAATCGATAGAGTTTTTTGATAATATTTTTCTTGTTCTGGTTTCCTGAACTCAAGAGTTAAAGGATGGAGCTTTATTAATTTTATTTCCATTTTCTACGTGGTAAAGCATTTAAAAGAGTTCATAATCAAAATTTAATTATTTTCAATAATAAATCATTATTGCTTCATGAGAAACAAAACTGGTGCAATAAAAATAAATATCTATGGTATACAGAGGATGAGTGGATGATTTTACCCCAAACATAAAATCTATACATGCAAATAATCAATTTTAATCAGATAAAATACAAGTGGAATCAAAACCAGTCAGTGGCTGATGTTGACAGGAAAACAATAATTTATTCAACATTGTTTATACAGTTGAAATTTAATGAATTCTACTTGTTGATTCCTTAATACCATCAGTACTGACACTTTTGTAATTTTTGGAAAACAAAAAAGTGATAATGAATGAATTTAAAAAAACATAGTTTTGTAAGGAAATAATATAAAAACCTCTAACCCACCCTTTAATCAGTGAAATATTAACGAGAGTTCTATTAATTAATAATTAAACAAAACACGAAAACATTTCAAATTAATTGCCTGCATATTTACAACTACTAACATTTATTTTCGTTTAGTAAAGTTTGCCTTTTTTGAAACAAAAACCTACGTTTTTAGATTAATAATTGGAAAGTATGATGGATATCAACCCACCCACCCTACATATACATAAAAATCAAAAACTAAACCCTGCTTCTCTTACTTTGCTACAGTTATAGAAAACAAAACAAAAAACTGATAGTGTGTGTATAAATATATATGTAGGGTGAGTGGGTGGCCTCTAACCCACCCTATAATCTATAAAACATCCGTAATCGTTGTTTCTAATATTAGTATATAATTTTTTTAGTAAACTTTTCTTTTTTTGAATTGTTTCCTGATAAAACTACGTTCATGTAATAATAATTGATGTGTTGTAATGGAGACACCCCCACCCACCATATATATTTATAAATATGTATGTTTAAACTTTAAACCACCCTCCAATCCATTAAAATTGAGTGTTCTATGGAGTGTTCTATTAAATGCATTAAAGTTTGCAAAACTATTGGTATTTAATTTATATAGTCTAGTTTCTGTTTTTGGATTTTTTTCCTGATAAAACTACGTTCTATTAAAAATAATTGGAGGGTGTGATAGAGGCCACCCATCCACCCTACATATACATGAAAATGTAATGCTACTACTACTATATATAAGAAAATTTAAGTTACAACAAAACATTTTACCTTTAATAACACCAAAATTATCATTGTTGGAATTTTTCGAAACAAAAACCAATGAGAGTAAATGAAGTGCAAATTTATATGTAGGGTGGGTGGGTGGTCTCCCATCCATGAAACATTAATGAAAACTATTTAATTCCTTTATGTACGCTTTTCCTTTTTACCTAAATTTTCAATAAATCAAGGTTCATATAACAGTAATTGAAGGGTGGGATAGAGGCCACCCACCCACTCTACATATATATGAAGTTTAAGTTATAAAATTTCGTTTTAATCTGTAATAACTCAAATATAAACATTGTTGGAATTTTTAAAAACCAAAAAACGAATGAAAGTAAAATAAAGTAAAAATATATATATGTAGAGTGGGTGGGTGGCCTCTAACTCATCATCTAATTAATAATACATTAACGAGTGATGTTTAATTTCTTTAATATAAAGTTTAATTCAAATCCTACATATTTATAAAAGTATTAATTAAGTATTTAAGTTTTTAGCTAAATTACTAATTTTTATGTAAAACTGGTACTGATATGTAATTGTTTTTAGAGGATGTGGTAGAGGCCACCCATCCACCCTTTATATACATCGAAAATTAAGGCTAGAAACTCACATTTTCAATTTCTCAATATTACTAGAATTGTCAGTCGTAAATTTTAGAAAACATAAATTGTGATAATGAATAAAGTAAAATTGTATATGTAGGGTGGGTGGGTGCTCTCGAACCCGCCCTCCAATCTTTAAATCATCAACAAGTGTTCTATTAAAAGCTGAATATTTATAAAAATATTAATATTTAATTTCCAAATTCAAATTTCTCTTCATAAATTATTTCACGACAAAACAAGATCTATGTAATTGTAATTGGAGGGTGTGACAGTGGCCACCCACCCACCTTCGATATACATAAAAAATTAATTGCCACTATCCTACTTTTTGATTTCTTAATAATACCAGAGTTGTCACAGCTGGGGTTTTCAAAAAACTTCAACAGTGTTAGGGGATGAAGTAAAAATGTATATGCAGGGTGGGTGGGTGGCCTCTATCCTACCCTTCAATCCTTAAAACATCAACGAGTATTCTATTAAAAGCCTAAGTATTCGTAAAAATATTGATATTTAATTTCCAAAATCAAGTTTCTCTTTTTGGATTATTTATTGATAAAACTACGTTCATGTAATAATAATTGGAGGGTGTGATAGTGGCTACCCACCCACCCTACATATACATGAAAATTTATTTCCACTGTCCTACTTTTTGCTTTCTTAATATTACCAAAGTTGTTATTGCTGAAGTTTTCAAAAAACATAAAGAGTGTTAGTGGATGAAGTAAAAATGTATATGTAGGGTGGGTGGGTGGCCTCTACCACACCCTCTAATCCTTAAAACATCAACGAGTGTTCTATTAAAAGCCTAAGTTTTTGTAAAATTATTGATATTTAATTTCCAAAATCAAGTTTCTCCTTTTAGATTATTTCTTGATTAAACTACGTTCGGGTAATAATAATTGGAGGGTGTGATAGTGGCCACCCACCCACCCTACATATACATGGAAATTTATTTTCACTGTCCTACTTTTTGGTTTTTCAATACTACCAGAGTTGTCACTGCTGCAGTTTTCAAAAAACATAAACAGTGTTAGTGGATGAAGTAAAAATGTATATGTAGAGTGGGTGGGTGGCCTCTATCACACCCTCCAATCCTTAAAACGTCAACAAGTGTTCAAATAAAAGCCTGAATATTTATAAAAATATTAATATTTAATTTCCAAAGTCAAGTTTCTCTTTTTGGATTATTTATTGATAAAACTACGTTCATGTAATAATAATTGGAGGGTGTGATAGTGGCCACCCACCCACCCTACATATACATGAAAATTTATTTCCACTGTCCTACTTTTTGCTTTCTTAATATTACCAAAGTTGTTATTGCTGAAGTTTTCAAAAAACATAAAGAGTGTTAGTGGATGAAGTAAAATTGTATATGTAGGGTGGGTGGGTGGCCTCTACCACACCCTCTAATCCTTAAAACATCAACGAGTGTTCTATTAAAAGCCTAAGTTTTTGTAAAATTATTGATATTTAATTTCCAAAATCAAGTTTCTCCTTTTAGATTATTTCTTGATTAAACTACGTTCGGGTAATAATAATTGGAGGGTGTGATAGTGGCCACCCACCCACCCTACATATACATGGAAATTTATTGCCACTGTCCTACTTTTTGGTTTCTTAATATTACCAAAGTTGTCACTGCTGTTATTAAAAAACATAAACAATGTTAGTGGATAAAGTAAAAATGTATATGTAGGGTGGGTGGGTGGCCTCTATCACACCCTTCAATCCATAAAACATCAACGAGTGTTCTATTAAAAACCTAAATATTTATAAAAATATTGATATTTAATTTCCAAAAACAAGTTTCTCTTTTTGGATTATTTCTTGATAAAACTATGTTCGTGTAATAATGATTGGAGGGTGTGATAGTGGCCACCCACCCACCCTACATATACATGAAAATTTATTGCCACTGTCCTACTTTTTGGTTTCTTAATATTACCAAAGTTGTCACTGCTGTTATTAAAAAACATAAACAATGTTAGTGGATAAAGTAAAAATGTATATGTAGGGTGGGTGGGTGGCCTCTATCACACCCTTCAATCCATAAAACATCAACAAGTGTTCAATTAAAAGCCTGAATATTTATAAAAATATTGATATTTAATTTCCAAAGTTAAGTTTCTCTTTTTGGATTATTTCTTAATAAAACTTACGTTCGTGTATTAACAGTTGGAGGGTGTGATAGTGGCCACCCACCCACCCTACATACACAAGGAAATTTATTGCCCCTCTCTTACTTTTTGATTTCACAATACTACCAGAGTTGACACTGTTGAGGTTTTCAAAAAACATAAACAATGTTAGTGGATGAAGTAAAAATGTATATGTAGGGTGGGTGGGTGGCCTCTATCAAACCCTCTAATCCTTAAAACATCAACTAGTGTTCTATTAAAAGCCTAAGTTTTCGTAAAAATATTTATATTTAAGTTCCAAAATCAAGTTTCTCTTTTTAGATTATTTCTTGATAAAACTACGTTCGTATAATAATAATTGAAGGATGTGATAGTGACCACCTTCTCATCCATGATAATGAGAAATCAATGAAATAATAAAATTAAATATAATTTTCTTTATATACTATAAACAATACATCATTCTATTCAACAATGTGAAATTTAATTGGGATTAAATATTTAATTGTCTCTCATAATATTTTATCCGCAATTATTATTATTAAATCTATTAAAAAAGAACACATATTAATTATGTTTTTTAAATAGATTTAATAGTTATTATATTCTTAGTTACATTATTATTATAAACTACACCGTTTTTCTTATATTATAAAATTGACGCGTTGTTTCATAAGAAATTTGTATAAAAATGAAAATTACTTTCGCCGGTGGGCCAATTTAAATTCGTAATTAATGAATTTCGCGTGGGGGGGCGGTGGAAAATATGAACAGCGTTTGCTTAATTGTGTTTGGAAGTCTGCCATAAATAACAGCCGCCGGCAATAAAACTTTCCGGCGAAAATTCCCTGCCTTTCGCAACTTTAAAGCCCTACGTCGACTCGAAAGCCTTTCAGTGCGGATGCTGCAGGGGAGGGGGCGCGCGAAGGGGGTGGACACTGGAAAACCGCGATATTCGGCGACACAGAAAGTTTATTCAGAATATGGAAGTTTTCTAATTCGATTGCTTGAGAAAATTTAAACGTAAACGCCTTTGTTTTGAAGTTTTATGATTTATTTTATTAGTTAATAATAAATTTTAGATTTCTGCTGATAATTTTGTTTCCTGTTGGATTAAATCAATATATTTTTTAAGTTTTTAAAATATAAACCGTTCTTAATGAATTTTGTAGTTTTTACATGAATCCTGCTGAAAATTAATTCCCTATAATTTTTTAAATCTTGAATAGCAATTTTAGATTTTTCTCTAAAGCTTCAAGCGCCGCTATTTTGTTTCCAGCTGGATTATCTCAATATATTTGTGAGGGTTGTAAAATATTGTCTATTATAAATAAATTTTGTAGTTTTTGCATTCATCCTGCTGATAATTAATTTCCTACAGTTTTTTAAATCTGCAATTGCAATTTTAGATTTCTTCTGTCAAGTTTTAAACACCACTATTTCGTTTCCTGCTGTATTATCTCAATATATTTTTAGGGGTTTTTAAATATAAACTATTCTTAATGAATTTTGTAGTTTTTACATTCATCCTGCTGAAAATTAATTTCCTACAATTTTTCAAATCTTCAATTGCAATTTTAAATTTCTTCTGTTAAGTTTTAATTTTGTTTCCTGCTGGATTATCTCAATATATTTTTGAGCGTTTTAAAATATAAACAATTGTTAATGAGTTTTATAGTTTTTAGATCAATCCTGCTGAAAATTAATTCGCTATAATTTTTTAAATCTTCAATTGCAATTTTAGATTACTTTTGTCAAGTTTTAGGAGCCGCCATTTTGTTTCTTGGTGGATTATCTTAATATATTTTTAAGGGTTTTAAAATATAAACTATTCTAAATGAATTTTGTAGTTTTTGCATTCATCCTGCTGATAATTAATTCCTTATAATTTTTCAAATCTTCAGTTGCAATTTTAAATTTCTCTGTCAAGTTTTAAGCGACGCCATTTTGTTTCCTGCTGGAATATTTCAATATATTTTTAAGGGTTATAAAATATAAACTATTCTCAATGAATTTTGTAATTTTTACGTTCATCCTGCTAAAAATAAATTTTCTAAAATTTTTCAAATCATCAATTGCAATTTTAGATTTCTTTTGTCAAGTTTTAAGCGCCGCCATTTTCTTTCCTGCTGGATTATCTCAATATATTTTTGAGCGTTTTAAAATATAAACAATTGTTAATGAGTTTTATAGTTTTTAGATCAATCCTGCTGAAAATTAATTCGCTATAATTTTTTAAATCTTCAATTGCAATTTTAGATTTCTTTTGTCAAGTTTTAGGAGTCGCCATTTTGTTTCCTGCTGGATTATCTCAATACATTTTTAAGGGTTTTACAGTATAAACTATTCTTAATGAGTTGTGTAGTTTTTTCATTAATCCTGCTGAAAAATAATTAACAATTTTTTAAATCTTCAGTTACAATTTTAGATTTTTTTGTCTCAAGTTTTAAGCGCTGTCATTTTATTTCCTGCTGGATTATCTAAAAATATTTTTAAGAATTTTTAAATATAAACTATTCTTAATGGATTTTGTGATTTTTACATTAATCCTGCTGAAAATGATTCCTTATAATTTTTCAAATCATCAATTGCAATTTTAGATTTCTTTTGTCAAGTTTTATACGCCGCCATTTTGTTTCCTGCTGGATTACCTCAATACATTTTTAAAGTTTTTAAAATATAAACTATTCTTAATTAATTTTGTAGTTTTTACATTCATCCTGCTGCTAAAAATTAATTTCCTACAATTTTTTAAATCTTCAATTACAATTTTAGATTTCTTCTGTCAAGTTTTAAACGCCGCCATTTTGTTTCCTGCTGTATTATCCTTATATATTTAAAACAGATTTGAAAACTTTTTTGAAATTGTTCAATCGTATTTTTACAATTAATTAACTTTAAACATTGCCTGTCAATTTTTTTATTGTATGAAATATTGTAATTAAATTATGGAGAAGTTAATTTTAAAAGAAACCATTGAAGTAGCATTTGCTGGTGGTGTGCGAAGGGGAAACCATTACGCGGTGTGCTCGTTGTATTTTCTAAATCTCATTTGTACAATAATTGCACGTAATCAATGCCGCAGAGAGAGAAGAGACCCTGTTTGTTCAACGTGTTTTCGATGATTCGTGCAATTGGGGCTTGTAGCATGAAATTATAGCCTGTCCACGGCGAGGGATTTCGAAAATTACGCGCTTCGTACTTAACAAGCGAAGAACAAACATTTCCATTCTAATGATACGAATTTATCGCATTCAAGAGGAGAAAATGTTTTTTTTTTCTTGTAAAAATTCGCTCGTCGAGTGAACGGTTTTATTGCTGTGGGGTTTAAAATTATTCATTATTATGTGTAATTGAATAAAAACAAGTATTTTAACTTTAAACAGTTATTTAGTCACTTGACCAGGTGGAATGTATAATTTATTAAAGTTAATATTACAGAATTAAAATTTCTTATAAGTATTTATTATTAACTGTAATTAATTAATCAAATAAAAAGTGTAAAAGTAAATTGCACGTAATTAAAACTGTCTTTATCCTTATAATCAAAAGAACATTTTTTAACTCAATTATATAACTTAAAAATTTATGGTGGAGGCGCCGAAAATTGTATGGTACACTCAAACTGTTAAAATAATATTCAAATATTTTGATTCCATAAATTGCTTATCTGAATAAATATAAACATTTCTGGAAATTGAATTTAAAATTATCACCATTTAAAATATGCCTTCGAATGTCTTTTTTTAGTATTTGGCAATATTAATAAATTTCTACCATTTCTGAAAATTGTAGGTACTGTACATCAATTATTTATTGCTGTTTTTAAAAATACGTGATTACTAATTGTATTTTAAAATTCTAAAGTGATTTTTTTAATGAATTTTCTTATCAATTATTGCATTTTTTTGTTTTACAACAATTTGAGTTTCCAATCTTGTCATTTCGTTTGCAGGTACCACACATCAATAATTTAATGTTGTTTCAAAAATTACGTTACTGTTCATTGAATTTTAAAATTTCTAAATGATTTGAGCGGGTGGTTAATTTTTTATGAATTTTCCAATCAGCGCTTGCATTTTTTGTTTGACTTCAGTTTGAGTTTCAAAGGTTGCCATTCTGTTTCTAGGTAATGTACGTCAAGCTTTTATTATCAAATATTTGAAAGTCAATGTTATGAGTAGGTTTACAAAATTGGAGGGTGGGATAGTGGCCACCCACCCACCCTACATATTCAATTTTATTTCCTACACAAACACTGTTGTAGTTTCCTGAAAACCATAGCAGTGTGAGTGATGAATTATTAAAAAATAAACTTAAAAACAGTGATTTTAGCTTAAATTTAGGTATATATGTAAAGTGGGTGGTTGGCCACTATCCCACCCTCCAATTACTATACGATACTCTAAGATTTTCCTGGAAAACATTGTCTATAAAAACATCTATGCAATTAAAATTTATAGTTCTTATTATCAAATATTTGTAAGTCAATATTATGAGTTGATTTAAATAATTGGAGGGTGTTATAGTGTATTAATTGGGTTGTGTGTTATAGTGGTCACTCTTCCACCCTACATATGACACATAAACTTAATTTAAAGTCACTGTTTTAGGTTCCTAAAAACCATAGCAATGTGAGTGATGAGTTATCAAAAAATCTCAAAACACTATTTTGATTAAAATTTATGTAAATATGTAAGGTGGGTGGGTGGCCTCTATCTCACCCTCCAATTACCATAACATACTTCATAATTTTCGTAAAAAACATTGTCTACCTACAAATATTTTGTAATAAATTGATTTAAAACGTTTTAATAATAAAATAGTTTTAGATAAATATTATTGGTAGATTTTACTGATTGGAGGGTGGAACAGTATAGCCACCCACCCACCCTACATATTCAATTTTACTTCCTGCGCAAACACTGTTGCAGTTTCCTGAAAACAGAAATTCAAATTTAAATTAATGCTTAAATTACGTTTAAATTCCCAACATTTCAATTCCGCTAAAAATAATTTAAAACTTCTTTGATAATGATAAAACTAAGCTACTTATCAACACGTATAATAACTAGAAATGTCTGGTATTGTTTATTATATTTCTACAGTCTCTTTTTTTAGAGAAATGCAAATTTAAATTTCACATAAAAATTCTCACCTTTTCAATTCCGCTAAAAATAATTTATAATTTCTTTAATAATGTTAAAACTTAGCTACTTCTAAATAACTGTTGGTAGCTAGAAGTTGCTAGTATTAAAAATACATTTTCTATACACATTTATTTGGAGAAATGCAAATCACATTTAAATTATAATTATTCTATTCAGCTCAAAATCATTAAAAGTTTCTTTAAAGATACTAAAATCAAGCTACTTTTTAACAACTATTATTGGCTAGAAGTTGTTAGTCATTTTTTTTCTACAATTTTTGATTTTCTTTCATTTCAACATTCGTTTAAAATTATCACCATTTAAAATATGCATACAATTGTGTGTTTTTTTTCTAGTATTTAGAAATATTTGAAATTTCTACCATTTCTGAAATTTGAAAATTCTTTCTTTAAATTTTTATGATTTTCCATGTTTTTTCATTCTAACATTGATTTTAAATTATCACAATTTAAAATATTTGTAGCGGTAAGTCTTTAATGATGCTTTTCAATATATTCACAACTTTAGAAATTTCTACCACTTCTCACTGAACGTTAAATTTTTTTAACAATTTTTTAAATTCTTATGTTTTCTTCATTATCACCATTTGAAATACATTTAGGATAATCTTCAATTCAAATTTAAATTCAAACATTTTAAATTCAATTTTAGTATTTCCTCTGTCTTTTCTCTGCATTCGCCTGTTAAGAATAAATAGATTATTATTTTTGGTTTTTGAAAGCTGAAAATTTCTAAAAATTAAAAATTTCTTCCTTATACGTTTCGATTTTCTATTTTTTTCATATCATCATTGGTTTGAAACTATCACAATTTAAGATATCTTTATCATTAAGCTATTAAACCTTAAATTTCTTGCATTTGGAAATTTTGGGAATTTCTACCATTTCTGAACATTAATTTTTTTTATTTCAAAATTCTTTTTAAAATGACTACTATTACTAAAATAAGTGTAGTGTTAAACTTTAAAATACATTTGTGGTTTTTATGATATTTTCAGAATTTCTACCACACTTTTTGTACTTGAAAATATTGGAAATTTCCGTAATTTTTTAAAATGTGTGAAAATTGAAAACTCTTTCCTTAAATATTTTGATTTTACAATGTATTTCTTTTGAATTTCAATACAATTTTTTAGTAATGGTCATTTAAAATGTCTGCTGTTAAGCCATAAAATGTATTTTTTTTTGGTATTTAAAAACTTATTTGGAAATTTCTACAACTTCTGAAAATTCAATTTTTGTTTATTAAATTTATTGATATCTTTTAAATTATCACTATTTCAAATATTCCTAAGATTAACCCCTAAAATCCTTTTTTGGTATTTTAAAAATGGAAAAATGCAAATTTCTGAAAATTGGTAATTCTTTCCTTAAATTTTTTGATTGTCTATTTCTTCTCATTTCATCATTGGTTTTAAATTATCAAAATTTAAAATATTTTTGGTGTTTAGCTTTTAAAATGTTTTTAAAATTTGAAAGCTTTGGGAATATCTACCATTTCTAAAAGTTGAAAATTTGTTTTTAAAAATTTTTGATTTTTCAGTTTCTGTTGCGTTTTCAATATATTTTTTGATAATTGAGCATTTAAAATATCTGTAATTAAGTCATAAAATTGTTTTTTTTTTCATTTAAAAACTTTGGGAATTTCCATCATTTCTCAAAATTGATTTTTTTTCGGTTTTCATTTTTTTAAATTTTTTATTTGTTTTTTTTTATTTCAATATTCATTTCAAATTATCAACATTTAAAGTATGTAATACTACAAATTTTGGTATTTGAAAAGTATTGAGAAGTTCTAGCATTTTTGAAAATTGTTTTTTTCTCTTTAAATTTTAAATTTTGTTTTTTCTATTTGGTAATTTTTTAGTAGTGTTCATAAGTCTTTAAATTTTTATTGGTGTTTAAAAACAAGTTTTAGCATTTTAGAAAATTGCAAAGTTGTTTCTTAAATTTTTTGATTTTACAATTTCTTTTGAATTTTAATATATTTTTAAGTAGTGCGCATTTAAAATACATTGGAATTTGTTTTTAAAATCAATCAGAATCCTATTTTATTAATTTTTAAAATTTTCAAGTCGATAGCTTTTGTTTTTTGCAATTTTCCAAGCCATGAAAACTTGGACGATGTAACAAATTTATAAATCGAAATTTCGTCTTGATTTTGTGAAAATCTATAAAAAATTTATGGTGGATTTTCTTTAAAAAATAAAACACAATCGAATTTTAAGGATTTTAGAAAATTTTAACTCGATAGCATTTGTTTTCTGCATATTTTAGGCCAATATAACATAGGCGATGCATCAAATTCATAAGTCAAAATTTCGCGTAGATTTTGTGAAAATCTATTGGAAATTTATTTCGGATTTTGTTTTAAAAATCAAATAATCATAAAATGTTTTTTTTTGCAATTGAAAACTTATTTCGAAATTTCCATCATTTCTGAAAATTGATTTTTTTCCTCGGTTTTAATTTTTTTCATTTTTTATTTGTTTTATTAAATTTCAATATTAATTTCAAATTATCAACATTTAAAGCATGCAATACTACACTTTTTGGCATTTGAAAAATATTGAAAAGTTCTACCATTTTTGGAAACTGAATTTTTTTCTTAAATTTTTGAGTTTTATTTTTTTATTACATAATTTCTTTAATAGTAACGTATAGATGTTTAAATGCTTCTGGATATTTAAAAACAAGTTTTAGCATTTTTGGAAATTGAAAAGTTGTTTCTTAAATATTTTTTGATTTCATTGAAATTATCTTTTTTAATTGTTTAATAAATAATTTAATTTTTTATTAAATAGTTTTATTGTTGTTTTAAATATGTGTAGTTTTACATCTTTAAATGCTTTCTATGGTGTTTTGAAACTTTAGGAATTTTTACCACATCTGAAAATTTAAAATCCGTTTCTTATAATTTTGAGTTTTCAATTTCTCTTGCATTTCAATGTTTTTGATTGTTTGTTTTTTGCCATTTAAATCTGTAATAAACCATTAAAATGTGTTTGGTATTTAGAAATTTAATTGTGAGTTTCTACCATTTCTGAAATCTGAAAATTATTTTCTGCAATTTTTTGATTTTATTTTATTTTTACCCAACAGCCAAACAAGCCAATTACAGATTAAAATTAGCATTAAAAACTTTTTATAGTTCTACATTTTCCCTAATTATTATCATTTAAAATATCAGTGGGATTAAATTTTTAAATGTTTTTTTTTTTTATTTTGAGATTTATAAACTTTGGGAATTCCTATAATTTTTGAATTTTCCATTTTTTTTTTCACTTCAATATATTTTTATCTCGATTTAAAATATGTTTAGATTAAAACTGTTTTTTATGTATTTTGAAATATTAGAAATGAAAATTCTGAAAATTTTAAATTGTTTCCTTAATTTTTGTTGATTCTTCATATTGTTTTTTATTTTATCATGGGTTTTAAATGATCAGAATTTGTTATATTTCTAATATTAAGATTTTAAATATTTTTTTTCTTTTTTGACGTTTGAAAACTTTGGAAATCTGTAGTATTATTGAACATTGACATTTTTTTTTTCTTAAACTTTTTGATTTCCATTTTTTTTATTTGAATATTCTATTTAATTATCACCATTTAATACATCTGTAAGTTTAAGCCTTTAAATATTTTTTGTGGTATTTAGAAACTTTGGGAATTTCTAACTTTTCTCGAAAACAAAAATTTATTTCTTAAATTATTCAATTTTATTTTTTTTTTTAGTGTCAATATATTTTTTAGTCATCACTGTTTAAAATGTCTGTAATATTAAGCCTATCAATGTTTTTTTTTAATATTTTGAAATATTATAAAAATTTTCTGAAAATTAAAAATTATTTCCTTAAATTTTTTGGTTTTTCAAAGTTTTTCATTTCGACTTTAGTTTTAAGTGATCACTTTTTAAAAGTCTTTAATTTTTTTTTTATATTTGTAGACTTTGAGGAACTTCTACCATTTTTGGAAGTAGAAAATTATGTTCTCAAATTTTTTGATTTTCCAACTTCTTTTCATTTTCATTTCATGATTAGTAATAAATTATCACAATTAAAAATGTTTTCAATATTAAGCCTTTAAATAATTTTCTGATGAATGATAAATGAAAACGTTTAGATTTTTTATCATTTTTGGAAATTTCTTTCCTGTATCTTTAGTTTTAAATGATCACTATTTAAAAGTCTTTAAATGTCTTTTCAATATTTGCAGACTTTGAGAATTTTTAACATTTCTGGAAATAGAAAATTATTTTCTTAAATTTTTTGATTTTTCAAAATTCTCTTCATTTCATCATTAGTAATACATTATCACAATTTCTAACATGTTTTACTATAAAGCCTTTAAATAATTTTCTGCTAAATGATAAATGAAAACTTTTGGAACTTTTACAATTTTTGGAAATTTCTTTCTCGAATTTTTGGATTTTCGATCTTTATTTCATTTCAATATTGTTTTCATTGTCACCTTTAAAAATTTGTATGTTATTTGAATCCTTTAATCTTTTTTGTTTGGATTTTGCAAAGATTAGAAATTTCTGAAAGTTGAAAATTCCTTTCTTAAATTGTAAATGGTAATTAATTTTTAGATTCATGAATAATTTATGAGTTGGCTGTATTTTAATTTTAAGATCATCTCATAACTGTTTTATATATTTATTGGATTTCGGATCTTTGGGTTTTTAGAAATTTATTTTTTGTTTTATTTGAAAATATTTTTTATAGAATGTTGAGTTTATTTTGAATTTCAAGAGACTTCGGTTTCTTCTTTTACAACAAATTCTTTATTTAATAAAAATGTATGTAGGATGGTTTGGTGACCTCTAACCCACCCTTCAATCAATAAAATGTCATATTTTGTTTTGTTGTAATTACATTTGATTTAACTTATTGAACCTTTAATAAAATTTAAAAACCAAGCTTTTTAAGTGAAAATAAAAAATTTAAACATTCAAATTTTGTTTATGATGTACGGTTTGATTTGTGGGATAGTGGCCACCCACCCACCCTACATATGTATGGCAATTTAAGCCATAATCCGTCGTTTTATTTTCAAGAAAAATAAACCAAAAGAATTAGATGATGAATCAACAATTGAAAACAGTGTTTGACTGAAGTAACGCAGTATATGTAGGGTGGGTGGGTGGCCTCTAACCCACCCTCCAATCAGTAAAATATAAGCCAGTGTTTACTGAATTAAATCAATTAGCTCATTTTGTCTCCAATAATTGAAAACAGTGTTTTGATTAACGTATAAAAATGTATGTAGGGTGGGTGGGTGACCTCCTACCCACCCTCCAACTACAAAAATGTTTTATGTTATTACCTCATCTATTATTGCAAGAATTTAAATAAATTTATCGTCCAGATTTTAAAATAATTTCGTGCGAACAACTTTAGTTTTTGAAGTGGTTTAAAAAATTGAAAAACAATTGCCGCAAACTGTAAATTGTCAAAATTGACTTTAAATATATTCAGCTACATAATTTTATTAGAATTTGAATATATTCATCGTCTAAATTTTGAAATAATTCCATGCGAACATTTTGTTGATTGGTGTTGAAATTAAAGGTTTTAAAGTGGTTTAAATAATTGGAAAACAATTGCCGCAAACTGTAAATTGTCAAAATTGACTTTAAATATATTCGGCTACATAATTTTATTAGAATTTGAATACATTCATCGTCTAAATTATGAAATAATACCTTGCGAACATTTTGTTGGTTCATGTTGAAATCAAAGGTTTTAAAGTGGTTTAAATAATTGAAAAACAATTGCCGCAAACTGTAAATTGTCAAAATTGACTTCAAATATATTCGGCTACATAATTTTATAAGAATTCACATACATTTAACGTCTAAATTTTGAAATATATCCATGCGAACACTTTGTTGATTCATGTTGAAATTAAATGTTTAAAGTGGTTTAAATAATTGGAAAACAATTGCCGCAAACTGTAAATTGTCAAAATTGACTTTAAATATATTCAGCTACATAATTTTATTAGAATTTGAATACATTCACCGTCTAAATTTTGAAATAATTCCATGCGAACATTTTGTTGGTTCATGTTGAAATCAAAGGTTTTAAAGTGGTTTAAATAATTGAAAAACAATTGCCGCAAACTGTAAATTGTCAAAATTGACTTTAAATATATTCAGCTACGTAATTTTATTAGAATTTGAATCCATTCACTGTCTAAATTTTGAAATAATTCCATGCGAACATTTTGTTGGTTCATGTTGAAATCAAAAGTTTAAAGTGGTTTAAATAATTGAAAAACAATTGCCGCAAACTGTAAGTTATCAAAATTGACTTTAAATATATTCAGCTACGTAATTTTATTAGAATTTGAATACATTCATCGTCTTAATTATGAAATAATACCATGCGAACATTTTGTTGGTTCATGTTGAAATCAAAGGTTTTAAAGTGGTTTAAATAATTAGAAAACAATTGCAGCAAACTGTAGATTGTCAAAACTGACTTTAAATATATTCAGCTACATAATTTTACTAAAATTTGAATACATTCATCGTCTAAATTTTGAAATAATTCCATGCGAACATTTTGTTAATTGGTGTTGAAATTAAAGGTTTTAAAGTGGTTTAAATAATTGGAAAACAATTGCCGCAAACTGTAAATTATCAAAATTGACTTCAAATATATTCAGCTACATTATTTTATTAGAATTTGAATACATTCACCGTCTAAATGTAGAAATAATTCCATGCGAACATTTTGTTGGTTCATGTTGAAATCAAAGGTTTTAAAGTGATTTAAATAATTGAAAAACAATTGCCGCATACTGTAAATTATCAAAATTGACTTTAAATATATTCAGCTACATAATTTTATTAGAATTTGAATACATTCATCGTCTAAATTTTGAAATAATTCCATGCGAACATTTTGTTGGTTCATGTTGAAATCAAAGGTTTTAAAGTGGTTTAAATAATTGGAAAACAATTGCCGCACACTGTAAATTGTCAAAATTGACTTCAAATATATGCAGCTACATAATTTTATTAGAAATTGAATACATTCATCGTCTAAATTTTGAAATAATTCCATGCGAACATTTTGTTGGTTCATGTTGAAAACAAAGGTTTTAAAGTAGTTTAAATAATTGAAAAACAATTGGCACAAACTATAAATTGTCAAAATTGACTTCAAATATATTCAGCTACATAATTTTATTAGAATTTAATTACATTCATCGTCTAAATTTTGAAATAATTCCATGCGAACATTTTGTTGGTTCATGTTGAAATCAAAGGTTTTAAAGTAGTTTAAATAATTGAAAAACAATTGCTGCAAACTGTAGATTGTCAAAATTGACTTTAAATATATTCAGCTACATAATTTTTTTAGAATTTGAATACATTCATCGTTTAAATTTTGAAATAATTCCATGCAAACATTTTGTTGGTTCATGTTGAAACCAAAAGTTTTAAAGTGGTTTAAATAATTGGGAAATAATTGCCGCAAACTGTAGATTGTCAAAATTGACTTTAAATATATTCAGCTACATAATTTTATTAGAATTTGAGAACATTCATCGTCTAAATTATGAAATAATTCCATGCGAACATTTTGTTGGTTCATGTTGAAATCCAAGCTTTTAAAGTGGTTTAAATAATTAAAAAACAATTGCCACAAACTGTAAATTGTCATAATTGACTTTAAATATATTCAGCTACATAATTTTATTAGAATTTGAATACATTTATCTTCTAAATTATGAAATAATTCCATGCGAACATTTTGTTGGTTCATGTTGAAATCAAAGGTTTTAGAGTGGTTTAAATAATTGGGAAACAATTGCCGCAAAGTGTAAATTGTCAAAATTGACTTCAAATATATTCAGCTACATAATTTTATTAGAATTTAAATATTTTCATCGTCTAAATTATAAAATAATTCCATGCGAACATTTTGTTGGTTCATGTTAAAATCAAAGGTTTTAAAGTGGTTTAAATAATTGGAAAACAATTGCCGCAAACTGTAGATTGTCAAAATTGACTTCAAATATATTCAGCTACATAATTTTATTAGAATTTGAATACATCCATCGTCTTAATTATGAATTAATTCCATGCGAACATTTTGTTGGTTCATGTTGAAATCAAAGGATTTAAAGTGGTTTAAATAATTGGAAAACAATTGACGCAAACTGTAAATTGTCAAAATTGACTTTAAATATATTCAGCTACATAATTTTATTAGAATTTGAATACATCCATCGTCTAAATTTTGAAATAATTCCATGCGAACATCTTGTTGGTTCATGTTAAAATCAAAGGTTTTAAAGTGGTTTAAATAATTGAAAAACAATTTCCGCAAACTGTAAATTGTCAAAATTGACTTTAAATATATTCAGCTACATAATTTTATTAGAATTTAAATACATTCATCGTCTAAATTTTGAAATAATTCCATGCGAACATTTTGTTGGTTCATGTTGAAATCAAAGGTTTTAGATTGGTTTAAATAATTGAAAAACAATTGCCGCAAACTGTAAATTGTCAAAATTGACTTTAAATATATTCAGCTACATAATTTTATTAGAATTTGAATACATTCATCGTCTAAATTATGAAATAATTCCATGCGAACATTTTGTTGGTTCATGTTGAAATCAAAGGTTTTAAAGTGGTTTAAATAATTGAAAAACAATTGCCGAAAACTGTAAATTGTCTATATTGATTCTAAATGAATTAATTTACATAATGTTTGAAATTAATTAACAATAATATATACAGTTCCATTAAAATTCAAGCGTTTAATTGATGAATTATTTTAATCAAAACCCCCTAAATTCCATAATTAATAAATAATGGCTGTAATAAACATTCGAGGTCCAATTAAAACAAAACGCAAAACCGTCCGGCTCTATGATTAAAACAATCCACTGCACATTCACGCTGAGAAAATGAATGTACCCCGAAAATTAAGCAAGAAAAAAAAAAACAAGTGAAAACATATTGTATAACGTGTAACGACACAAACACTAAGACTTAGGTAGACACCCCCTTTAACTAAAAAATAATAAAAATAAAAATAAAAAAATTAATACAGTAATATAAGAGAGCGATAGATAACTTGTAAAATATCACACATTGCTTCTAATTAATAACATAACTATATTATAATATTAATGAAATATTA
Source organism: Ontholestes murinus (assembly GCA_963969525.1). Taxonomy (NCBI): domain Eukaryota; kingdom Metazoa; phylum Arthropoda; class Insecta; order Coleoptera; family Staphylinidae; genus Ontholestes; species Ontholestes murinus. The sequence goes on along the minus strand of OZ018397.1, from coordinate 5,635,228 downwards.
TATACTTTTTCAATGTTCACAATAAAGTGCCCCAATTTTGTATGATTCGATTTTGAACAATTATTTAGGACAGTAGACATTTTAACAATTTAACGATTAATATTACCCATGAGTAAGGAGGGAAATATGTACGCTAATTACAGAATATTTATATATAGATTATATGCAAATCGGTGTAATTAACTAAGTGGTGTTTCGGAAAATGGGCGAATAAAAATGATGGTAGTAATTTTTTGTGATACCTTTTCACGCGCGAAAGAGAGTTTTTTTTCCAAACTTATTATTATTATTAATATTATTTTATTTTGTTTCTTCAATAATTTTTTAATTCAGTAGGCGTCTTATGTAGATTTGTACAGTAATTTGTAGTATGTGTATGTATTATATTTTATTATTTGTAAAAGTATGTTACTAAATATTGTAAATAATAAAAATGCTTCTTGAAAAAAATGTGATTGTGTATTTTTTTTGTTTGTTGTAAGTTCGAAAGGGGTGGATGAGCGGAAAGGATGTGCACCGGCGGTCCTGCTCCTTTGCAGGACTACGCCCTGCAGACTGGATCGATGCGGCGTCGAGTTACGTGCGTCGGGTAATGAACTCCTCTTGTCAAATCGGAATAAAATATGTTTTATAAATCGTATAATGGATGTTCGTTTCATTCGGCATGGGTTTATTAAATTCTGCAAACTGACGTTTAATTAAAATTACTTGTAATATTTCAGGTGATGGAAGGGTGCAGGTAAGTACAGGTGAAATAATTCGGATATTAATTCTATACAAAAATATTTGAATTAAATTTATTTGGCTCTTCATATTTTCATGTTTTCCTATAGATTAATAATTTTTACTATATAATAGAGAATGCACAAACTTGCAAATATGAGGTAAGGAAATTCCGGAAGGATTAAAATATCAAAACATGGTTGAAAAAAGTACTGATGCAAAATAGGAGTTTACTTTTTGATAATTAACATTTTTAATCAAATTGTATTTTTTTAACAAATTATAAATTGTTTTTTTTGTTTGTTTAAATTTCTATCTAAGAAACCTTTGTTTGTATTATAAAAACTGGAGGGTGGGATAGTGGCCACCCACCCACCCTACATATATATTTCAATTAAAATTACAACACTGATTTTAATTTCTTATGAACATTTACAAAAAACTGCTAATGTTTTTAGGACACCAAACATACGACAATGCATGTTTTAAGGTTTTATATGTAGGGTGGGTGGGTGTACCCTATTCCACCCTCCAATTCATGCAAATAATTTCAAAATTTCAATTGAATACAAAATTATTATTAAAAAGAAATATATTTCATTTTTATGCTCTTTTATGTTAAATTTTTCTATAAGAAACCCTCGTTTGTATTGTAATAATTGGAGGGTGGGATAGTGGCCACCCACCCACCCTACATATACTTTTAAACTTAAGCTACAACTTTGATTTTAATTGCATGACAACACCAACAGAAATAGTGATTTTGATTTCAGGACTACAAACGTATGACTGTGACTGATGTAAATATTTATATGTAGGGTGGGTGGGTGGCCACTATCCCACCCTCCATTTCATATACTAAAATCGAGTGTTTTAGTATGAAAATTTAGTTTAGAAAAAAAATCAGAAGAAATAAAATACCAACACTATAGTTTTGTATGTACTCTATCCCACCCTTCAGTTTATGAAAATCATTTCAAAAATTCAATTGAATATAGAATTAACCTTTCATATTTACATACTGCTAAATTTCTCTATAAGAAAATCATGGTTTGTATTATAAAAACAAGAGGGTGTGATTGTGGACACCCACCCACCTAACATATATATTTGATAATGTATAATTTTTCATTTATATTCAAAATTTTATTAGTTTTTTTGAAAAATTAAAAAAAAATGTTATAATTCCAACGAAGTTATTTTTTTAGAAACTTAGTTTTTTTTAACTCTTTTAAACATATTTTCGATAGTTTTGATAGTTTTTGATGATTAAAAACATCTGTTTCCTTATAAATCGATCATTTTTTTCAAATTTTTAACTCTTCTACCAAACTTTCAATTGTTTCTGGTAAAATTAAAAAAAACGATTTAGGCAAATACTGAATTATTAAAGCTCTTCAAAATTTATTTAGAAAAATAGTTGGACACTAACTTTCTAAAAAATCTTTGAATCACTTTATCAAAAAAAAAGGAATGGAAAAGTCATTAAAAGAGTTGAAAACTTTCATTTTTCTTAAAAGTTTTTTTTAACCCTTTTAATATTCCATTGTAATAATGAAAAGTTTCAACTATTTTTAAAGAAATTTCCAGCAGCTTTAATTATTAAAAATAGTTTCCGACTATTTTCTAAAAGTAAGTTCAACTGTTTTAATAACTTTCGACTGTGTTCTGAGACTGAAATTCTTGTAATCACGTCTTCACCTAAGAAGAAAAGAAGAATTGTAGCTTTTCCTAACTAGCTACTTAAGTTTTTGATAAAAAAATGTCCCCAATAAATAATTTTGCTAATACATGACTCCTTGTCAATTTTCCTCCTTTTCAACATTGCCAGCGTAGGTGAATTAGAATTACTATACATTCTAATTCTAGTTTTACAGTCTTCTCCTTCTCCTCTTCAAGATTCTGACTGACTGCAATTGTTGATTAATAAGGAATTCTAATTTGATTTTGCAGTTTTTACAGAAAATAGTGAATGCTTCTTCTCTTTTATTTTTTCAGTCGATTCTTGGGCCTCATCTGACCTTGCTTCTGATCTTGACCTCGAGAGGGGTCAAGGTTGGAGGCAAGGTCAAAGTAGGTTCTAGAATCGGCCATCTACTTCTTCAACTTGAAGCTTTTAAAATTTATTTGTTTACGAACTAATTTTGGTAATAATAATTTTTGTTTCGCAATTTGATAAATCAGTGTTTTTTTTCTTTTTAACTCTTTCGATGATTTTAATATTTTGTGGTTCTTCCTTAGTAGGTGATTTTGGTCAATCATCAATTGTAGTCAACCCCTTTTCATCTTCAAGATTCTGTATTTTGATTTTTAAATCTTTACAACAAATGGTTTTTCTGTAATTGGTGTGGTTTTGGTAAACTTAAGTGATTTATTCAAAATACTTTCTTAGTTATTAATTTTTGTCATTCCTCTCCTTATTTTGCAATCTCCTCAATCAGACGTGTTTTCGGCTCGTCCTCTACTTTCTTTCTGACTGATTTATTGACTTATTATTTTCTAGAGGTCATGTTTATAAACCAATGGTTATTTCTTTAAAATTATAAGTTTGACTAACAGAGTTTGTTATTTTGACTTAGGTAATTATAATTTTTGGCTATTTACAATTTTTGGTTCTTCCTCCTTAAGAAGAAACTAATAGTTTTTAAAATTCCTCCGTAACCAAATTTTTTAATCGTTTTTATTTTCTTATGAGATGATTTTGATGATTCCAGTTCTGATTTTGATGCTAATACATTGTACATCTTTCTTGTTAATTAAACTTTTGTAAATGCAGTAATTCTACTTACATCTGGTTTGAAAATCTTCTCAAATATAGGTGATTTCTACTCCGCCTCAATATTTCTACTGAATAAGCTACCTTTTGTTAATAGGTAATAGATAAAATTCTACAATATTCAGTTTTCTCGTCTATTGGTAATTTCGTTTAATTTAAAGCTTTGACTAAGAATTTCTGCCAGCTTAATTTTGGCAATTACAGTTTTGCTTTTGCAATTGTTCTCTCAACCTATTTCAAATTCTTGACTGGTCATAATTTTTGGTTGCTCTCTCTTAAGCAGAAATTGAAATTCTGATTTTGTAGTCTGTACGACAAATTATAGTTTTGCAATTGGCATCTTCTCCTCTCTCAAATTTTTTACTGGCTGTAATTTTTGGTTGCTCTTTCTTAACAATTCGGAGTCTTAACTTCAAATGGAGATTGTCAAGTGTAACTTTTTTTTAACACCGTTACTCACTACCAACTATTTATTGTCTAAAACATGTAACAATTGCCATTTTGACATTAAAAAGTGTCAATTATTTTAACTGTGTTTATAACTATTATCAAATTTTCCTAACTTATATTATTGTCATCGTCAAACATCAATGTTAACTTTCATTCGTAATGTCAATTGTCAGTATCAGTTTTTACTTATAACTGTCATTGACACTTGGTTAGTTTCACATTCTTCGGCCAGTTAAAACTTAATATAATCTATCAATTATCAAGTGTCAGGGTCGATTACAATTTTCAACTCGCACAAACAACTATTAACTGTCAGCTACTTATATTGTTAATTTTCCTAACCTCAGCTATTGACAATATCAATCGTCAAATTGTCAACTCTCATCAAACAACTATTATCTGCCAACTACTTATAGATTATCAACTTGCTTAACTGATTCTATTATATTGTCATGTATCATTAGCCCTTGTAAATATCAACTGAAAATTGTCAACTCTGAGAAAGACACTATTAAATGTTAACTACTTATTATACATTGTCAACTTTCTTAACTGTATCTATTATCATTGTCAAGAATAATTAGATGGTTTCAATATCAATCGTCAAATTGTCAACTCTCACAAGCAACTATTAACTGTCAACTACTTATTATACATCGTCGACTTTCTTAAGTGTGTCTATTGTCATTGTCGAGTATCATTAGTTGTTGTCAATATCAATCATTAAATTGTCAACTTTCACCAGCAATTATTTACTGCCAACTGCTTTTTATACATTGTCAACTTTCTTAACTGTGTCTATTATCATTATCAAGTACATTAGCTGTTGTTAAAATCAACTATCATTTCAAATTGTCAACTATCACAAACAACTGTTAACTGTCAACTACTTATTATACATTTCCAACTTTCTTAACTGTGTCTATTGCCATTGTCAAGTATCGTTAGCTGTTTTCAATAACAACTTAATTGTAATTTATACAATTGTTAGCTAGCATTTGTCAATTATAAATCGGAATTATGATCTATTAACAATTAACTGTCTATGGCTCGAATTGAAATTGAATATTTATAACCATATTCAAATTGTCTCAGTCGTCTTTGTCATTTGTCATAATCCATCAACAACTGTCAAAGTCAACAATCGGTTGTTACTATCAATTACCACTGACACTATTAATTTTAACGATTAATTCATACTTATTAACTGTCAGTTATTACTGCTATTAGTTATTAAACTAATAAATTATTAAATATTAACTATCATTTAAAATATCAACATTCATTGTCTATGGTTATTGTTAACTATTACTGACAGTTGTTTTTGTAAATGGTTACACTACATCAACAACCGTCAATTTGAACTCTGTACTGCCAATTGTCATTGTTAATTTTAACTGACATCAACCAACAAAAATTAATTGTCATTAAACTGTGATCTTTTAACAGTCAATTATAATTGTCAACTGTAAAAGTCAAATATAAAACGCCAACTGCCAACTGATAATGTATAAAATCCTCATCTCTTTCCATTGTTAATAGTCATAATCGGAACTTACTGTGAATTAAAACTAACATTAATAACTCTAAATTTTCAACGGTTAACTCTCACTTGTCACATTCTTCAAAAAAATTTATTAATCATCATCAGTTGTCAATTACAACTTCTACTGTCACTCATCTCTTCCAATTGTTAGAATATATTGACGGTTACTGCTGACTTTTCAGTGTCAATTGTCATTGTTAATTTTAACTGACAATATCAACTATAAACAGTAGTTGACTGTCATTGTCTATGATTACTTTAAATTGTAAACTGTTAATAGACAAGAGAAACTGTCAGCTATCAAAATCAATTGCTAAATAATAACTACCAACATAGAGTATATATAATTCTCATCTATTGTCATTGTCAATATCAACCACCAACTCACGGTGTATATAAATCCCGTCTATTGTCATTATCAATAATCACAATCGATTAATTATAACTATCACTATCAACTATTTTGTGTCAATCGTAATTGTTAAATTTAACTGACATTACCAACTATCAACAGTTAATTATCGTTGTCAATAATTACTTTAAACTCTATCTTTTTAATGGACCATAGAAACTGTCAAAATGAACTATTAAATATCAACTGCCAAAAAACCCTCGTCTGAATTATAAGAACTGGAGGGTGGGATAGTGGCCACCCATCACAACACTGATTTTAATTTCTAGGGAACATTAACAATGTGATTTTGTTTTCAAAATAATAGGCTTGTAACGATGATGAAAATAATATTTTTAAGAAGGGAGGGTGGGTGGCCATTATCAGACTTTCCAATTCTATTAATATGAACTAGGATTTTTTATATGAAAATTGTTTAGAATAAATAAATGGACCCAATATTTGTTTTAAGGTAATTTCTATCCGAGAAATACTGGCAAATTTTTTTCAGGACTTTACAATTGTTAAAAAAAACTGTTTCTTAAACAATTTTTTTTAAAAGTTAACTTTTCACGAAATTTCTTAATGTACATTTTCAGTTGTTTTTTGTAATAATTCAATTTTTTAAACAATTTTTTTTAAATTAATTTTTTAATTAAAAAAATAATTAGGATATTTTATTAGTTTTTTTTAACATTAAAAAATTATTATAATTCCAACAAACTTAAAACAAAATATTTCTTTAGAAACATATTTTACAACTGGTTTACGCACATTTTCGATAGTTTTTTAATCTTTTTTTTTTTTCTTATAAATTGATAATTTTTTCAAATTTTTAACTCTTCTAACAAAATTTCAATTATTTCTGGTAAAATTCGAAAAAAAACTCATCTTTTGAATTATAAAAGCAGTTGAAAATTTCTTTTAAAAAATAGAATCGAAAAGTCATTAAAACTTTTCCGAGAAACATTACATTTTTCTGAAAAGATTTTTTAACTCTTTTAGTGGCTTTTCGATTTATTTATTTTTTTGGTAAATTAATGCAAAGTTTAATTTTTTAGGAAGTTAGTTTCCAACTATTTTTTAAAGAAATATTCAATAGCTATAATAATTCAGAATAGTTTCTAACTAGTTTCTAGCTTTTCGTAGCTAATGGAGATTTCTCCTTTTTTACTGACTTGAATTTTTGATAAAAAATTTCCCCAGTAAGTAACTTTGGTAATACCAGTTTGGCAAACTACTCGTCATTTTTTCTCTTTTTCAACATTCCCAGCGTAGGTGAATATAGTAATTCCTTCTACTACTTAAAGCTTTAAACATTTATTTGTTTACAAAGTAATTTTGTTAATAACAATTCTAGTTTCGTAATCTCCTGAATCAGTGGTGTTTCTTTCTTTTCGAATCTTTTCGAATCAAGTATTTTATTGTTCTTCCTATGTAGTTAATTTTGATCAATTTTATCAATCTGTTTATGTAATCAACCTCTTCAAGATTCTGGCTGTCCACAGTTATAAGATAATCTTTTTTAATAAGAAATTATAGTTTTGATTTTACAATCTTTGCCAAAAATGTATTTTTATCAGTATTTTTTTTACACTGAATTGATTCAATTCAAATTTAAAATCCTTCCTTCTTTAATAATTTTAGTAATTATATTTCTTGCAGATTGCGAACTCTTTAGTCAGACGTATTTTCTGCTCCTCCTCCACTCCTCTTTCTTAATGATTTATTTACACATAATTTCTTAGAGATCTAATTTTGCAGTTCTCTAAACCAACGGTATAACTTTGACTAACAGTTTTTGCTAGTTTCAAACAATTCTTAGGTATTTATAATTTTTTTGGTATTTACATTTTTTTTTGACCCTCCTTAAGAAGAAACTGTAGTTCTTATTTTATAGTCTTTCGAGAAAATTATAATTTTTTTAATCGTGTTTCTTTTTTGCTTAGGAGATGATTTTGGCAATTCCAGTTGTGGTTTTGCTTCTAAGCCAGTCTACATACACCTAACTAAGTTATTCCTTAGTATGTGATTTTAGTCATTCTGGTTACTATCAACAGTTCTGCTGAATATTTTTTGTTAGTAAGCAATTGATTAAAGTCAAATATTGTAGTTTTCTCAACCATTGGTAATTTTTTTGAATTTTGAACTTTGGCAATTTCTGGTAACCTGATTTTGGTAATTATAGTTTTGGTTATAATTGTCTTCTCCTCTTTGAAATTTTTGGATGCTCTTTCTTAACAAGAAATACAAGTGTTTTTGTGTCTTCCACATCAAATGGCGGTTTTGTGTCATTCACAATGTCGGCACACAAGACGTTTATCATTAAGCGCAAATTGGCAAAGAAGCTAAACCAAGACATCAGATACAATGACGAGAGACATCACTGGCGTAGAACCAAGTTGCAGTTGTAAGCAGCTGTTTCCTGCATCTTATAATGTCGAATTTGGATTCGATGTACGTTTGTTACATTATAATTACCTTCTCCTCCTTTTTCAAAATTTGACTGGCCACAATTTTTTGTTTCGCTTTCTTAACCAGAAATTGAAATTTTAAATTTGTAGTCTTCACAATTGTCTTCTTCTCATCTTTCAAATTTTTGACTGGTCACAATTTTTGGTTGCTTTTCCTTAACCATAAATTGCAATTCTGATTTTGAGGTTAATTTTATAACAAATGGTGATTTCTTTATAACTACCAACTGTGAAGTTTAATTTAATTCCCATTTTTGGCACTAGAAATTGCCAATTGTCTTAACTGTGTTTATAATTTTTATTAACTTTCCTAAGATATGTTAGTTTAGTTTAGTTTAGTTTATTATACTTTAGCTTCTTTATTATTCTCATTCTCAAGTTAACTAACAGTTAGAATTATTAATAGTTACTATCAGTTATTACTTCCAATGCCACTGATGATGATGTGTTTTCTGCTCTTCCTCGACTTTCTTTCTGACCGCTTTATTTGCTCATTATTTATCAGAATAAGTATGTTTGATAAAGAATTGGTTATTAGTTATTAGAGCTCTAATTTTGCAGATTTCTAAACGGTGATTTCTTTTAATTTGTAACTTAGATCAATATTTTTTGCTAGTTTCATTTTGATAATAATAATTATGGTTTTGCAGTCTCCTTTTTCACCTCCTTCAATTTTTCAACTTAATACAAGTTTTAGTTGTTCTTCCTTAATAAGAAATTCTTCTTCTGATTTTACCATCTTCAAAAGAAATAGTGATTTTTCCGTACCTAAACTTTGAAACATTTAGAAGATTGTATTCGGGCTTTGCTTCTAATTTTTTTAAACTGTTTCTGTAATTAAAATCTTTGTATTTCTTCTTTACTGATTTATTTTAGAAATTTTACTTCCTTCTGATTTTGCAATCTCCTCAACCAAAGTTGATTTGTATCTCTTCTCGACTTTTTACTGTATGTTTTTTCTGTTTATAGTTGATTTAGAAAGTTAGTTTTCAACTATTTTTTAAAGAAATTTTCAACAGCTTTAATAATTCAGAATAGTTTCCGACTTTTTTCTACTAAAAGAAATTTCAACTGTTTTAATAACTTTCGTCTGTGTTCTGAGACTGAAATTCTTCTAATCACGTCTTCACCTAAGAAGAAAAGAAGAATTCTAGCTTTTCTTAACTAGCTACTTAAGTTTTTGATAAAAAATGTTTCCAATAAATAATTTTGCTAATACATGTTTGGCAAACTCCTCGTCATTTTTTTTCCTTTTCAACATTGCCAGCGTAGGTGAGTATAATAATTCTAATTCTAGTTTTACAGTCTTTTCCTTCTCCTCTTCAAGATTCTGACTGACTGCAATTGTTGATTAATAAATAAGGAATTCTAATTTAAATTTGCAGTTTTTGCAGAGAATAGTAATTTCTTCTCCTCCTTTTTTCAGTCGATTCTTGGGCCTCCTCTAACCTTGCTTCTAAGCTTGACCTCGAGAGGGGTCAAGGTCTGAGGCTAGGTCAGAGGACCTTCTATAATCGACCATCTCCTTCTACTACTTGAAGCTTATAATATATATTTGTTTACGAAGTAATTTTGGTAATAACAATTTTGGTGTCGCAATCTCCTAATTAGTGGTGTTTTTTTCTTGTTTTTTCAACTCCATCAGTAAGTTTAATTTTTTGTTGTTCTTCCTACGTATATGATTTTGGTTAACTTCTCTTCATCTGGCAATATTTGCTAGTCTGATTTTGGTAGACTATTTTGGTTTGAATTTTTAACTGGCCATAGTTTTTTATTACTCTTTCTTAATAGGAAATTACAATTCTGATTTTGTAGTCTAAGTGGCAGTTTTGCAATTGACTTCTAGTCCTCTTCCAAATTTTGACTGGCCCCAATTTTTGGTTGCTCTTTCTTAACAAGAAATTGAAATTTTTATGTTGTAGTCCCTACAATTGTCTTCTTCTTCTCTTTCAAATTTTTAACAGGCCGTAATTTTTGTTGCTCTTTCTTAATAAGAATTTAGTCTTTATAGCAAATGGAGATTTCTTCGTTACTACCGACTGTCAAGTTTAACATCGTTATTCATTATCAAAAATTGTATAAATTCCCATTTTTGACATTTTAAATTGCCAATGTCTTAACTGTATTTATGATTTTCCTAACGTATTTTATTGTCATTGTCAATGTTAACTATGAGTTGTAATTAGTAAATGTCACTATCAGTTATTACTTCTGACTGTCACTTATCCATTTTCAATATTTTCTGTCAGTTAAAACTAAACATTATCTGTTAATTATCAATTTTTAGTGTCAATTAAAATTGTCAACTCTTATCAAACAACTGTTAACTGTCAACTACTTATTGTATATAGTCGGCTTTCTTAATTGTATCTATTAACATTGTCAAGTATAATTAGCTGTTATCAATATTAATTGTCAAATTATCAATTCTCACTAGCAACTAATAATTGTCAACTACTTATTATACATTGTTGACTTTCTTAATTGTATCTATTGGCATTGTCAAGTATCCTTAACTGTTGCCAATATCAACTGTCAAATTGTCAACTTAAACAAGCAACTATGGTATTAACTGTAAACTACTTATTATACATCGTCGACTTTCTTAATTATATCTATTATCATTGTGAAGTATCATTAACTGTTGTCAACATCAATCATCAAATTGTTAACTCTCACAAGCAACCATTAACTGTTATCTACTTATTATACATTTTCAACTTTCTTAACTGGATCTATTGTCATTGCCAAGTATCCTTACCAGTTGTTAATATCAACTGTCAAATTGTCAACTCTCACAAGCAACTATTAACTGTCAACTACTTATAATACATGGTCGAATTTCTAAACTGTCTATATTGTCATTGTGAAGTATCATTAGCTGTTATCAAAATCAACTGTCAAATTGTCAATTCTCACAAGTAACTATTATTAACTGTCAACTACTTATTATACTTTGTCGATTTTCTTAACTGTGTTTATTGTCATTTTCAAGTATCATTAGCTGTTTCTTTAGTTATAATTTTTATTTGGCATCTGAAATCGTCATTATCATCTCTTAACTATTAACTGTCTACGGCTTGAATTGAATATTAATAGTTACCGTCAGTTGTCACAATGTATAAACAACTGTCACTGTCTATAATTACTGCGATTAATTACTTTCATTTTTTAACGGTTAACACTTACTTGTCAACTGTAAGTTATAACTATTATTAGGATTAATTTTAATTTACCACTGTCAATTATCTATCGATTGTCAACATTCCTTACCAATTTAAACTATTAACATTCATTTTCCATTGTTATTCTTAACTACTACTTAACTACCTTACTTGTCAACTGTCACTGTCTATTGTCATTCGCCACTATCACTCTCAAGTTTTTAATTATCACTGTCAGTTGTTACTTTTAACTATTCATTTAAAATTATCACTGCCAATTCAAGTTTGACGTTACCTACCAATTGTCAACTGTCACTAATAATTAAAACTATCAACATACATTGACCATTGCTATTGTTCACAACTACATTCTGTCGTCTCTGTCAATTGTTATAATCTATTGACAACTATCAAAGTCAACTTTTAAATAACAACTGCCAACTGAAAGTATTCTTGCCTATTGTCATTGTCAATAATCAAAATCTGGTAATTATAAATGTTCATTCTGAAAAGGCAAATCTCACTTATCAACTTATCACTATCACGAGTGTCAAGAGTTTTTAATTATCACCGTCAATTGTTACTGTTAACAATTTCTTTATAATTCTTACAGTCAATAAAAAATCTATCAATTGTCAACTCTCAGTATCATTGTGGACTATCAACATTCATTGTCATTTCTGCCAATTGTTAAAATGTTTCAACAACTGTTATATAACATCAATTTGCATTGATAATTTTAACTGATGTTGTCAACTATCACAACTATCAACAGTTAACTATCGTAGTGAACAATTAACTTAAACTGTAAACTATTCATAGCCTACAGAAACTGTCAACTATCAAAGTCAATTGACAACTTACAGTGTGTATAATTATCACATATAGTTATTATCAATAGACACAATCGAGTAATTATAGATACCATTAACAACTGTATCTTTTTAACAGGTTTAACACCTCATTTTTCAATTGTTAATATCTATTGTCAAAAAAAGAGTTTTTTTACTGTATGACCTTCAGTTATAAGTATTAACTATTGATTTTAAATACTCACTACCAATTAAAACTAAATGTAATCTGTCCATTTTCAACTATCACTATCAACTAAACCTAGCAACATCCATTGACCATTGTTATTGCTGAAGACTGTCACTTGTCGCTGTCAATTGTTACAATCTATTCGCAACTGATACTGTCGACTATTTACTGTCAATCGTCATTGTTTATTTAAAAAAATAATATCCACTATCAACAGTTAACTGTCATTGTCACGATTATTTTTAATTATAAACTGTTAATAGACAATAGAAATTGTCAATTAAATTAACAACTACCAACTGACAGTATTTATATTCTCATCTATTGTCACTGTCAATAGTAACAATTATTTAATGATAAATGTCATTGACAACTATTAATTTTCAACGGTTAAACCTCACCAATCAACTGTCACAATCTATTGTCATTGCAAACTCTCACTGTCAAGAGTTTTTTTTTAAATTATTTCTGTCAGTTGTTACTTTTAACTACACATTTCAAATTAATTCTAATTGTTAATTATTCATTTCAAATTCTGAATATAAATTAAAATTTTTCAAAATACGTAAATCCTCAACTGTCACTATCAATTAAAACTATTAACACTCATTGTCTATTGTTATTATTGACTACTACTGTCAGTCGTCTCTATCAATTGTTACAATCTACTAAAAACTGTCACTGCTGATTATTTACTGTCAAGCATCATTGTTAATTTTAACTGATTTTATAAACTATCAATAGTTGACTGTAATTGTCAATGATTACCTTAAATTATAAACTGTTAATAGACAATGGAAACTGTCAGGTATCAAAATAAACTATTAATAACCAACTGGCAACTGACAGTGTATGTCAGTGTTCTTGTCAACTATCACTGACTATTGTCGCTGAACACTGTCACCGTCAAGAGATTTTGAGTTTTTAATTATCACCGTCAGTTTTTACTTTTAACTACTCATTTTAAATTATCACTGTCAATTAATGTTTGACGTTATCTGTCAATTGTCAACTGCCACTATCAACTAAATCTATCAACATTTTTTGATCATTGCTATTGTTACTACAACTGTCAGTCGTCTCTGCCAATTGTTTCAATTTATCGACAACTGACGGCTAGCGACTTTATACTGTCAATCATCGTTGTTAATCAAAACTGACGTCATCAACTATCGATAGTTAAAACAATAGAAACTGTCAATTATCAATGTCAACTGTCAACAGTCAATGAGTCAATAGTCACAGTCGGTTAATTATTAATGTTTTAACTGTTATATTAATGCTAACAATTACTACATAATGTATCAAATATCTACTGTCACTGATTACTATTTACTGTCAATTGTCATTGTTAATATTAACTGACGTTATATAAACCAGCAAGAATTAACTCTCAGTGATTACCGTAAATTGTGAACTGTTAATTAAGAAGGAAACTGTTAACTAACTGTTATCCAATTCAACTGTTAAATATCAACAGTCAACTGAAGTGTATATAATTTTTGTCTATTGTTATTGAAAATAGTCACAAAAACTGTTCATTTTCAACACTTGTTAACTGTCACTGACTATTGTCATTGCCCACTATCACTGACAAGAGTTTTTTTTATTATTTTCGTCAGTTGTTACTATGTACTATTTATTTTAAATTGCCACTGTCAATCAAAACTGACGTTATCTGTCAAATGTCAACTGATAGATTAAAACTTAACATTTATTGTCCATTATTATTATTAACTATTACTCCTCAGTTGTCTCTGTCAATTGTTACAATCTATCGACAACGTTCACTGTCAACTATTTACTGTCAATCATCATTGTTAGAATTAACTGTATATCAACAAACAACAGTTAATTTTATTGTCAACAATTATCTTAAACTGTAAACTCTTCATAGCCTATAGGTATCAACTGTCAACTATCAATGTCAGCTGGTAAATATCAACTGTCAACTGACATTATATATAGTTCTTGTATATTGTGCATCGTCTATGGTCACAATCAGTTAATTGAAAATGCCATTAACAACTATTAATTTTAATAGTTGAACTTCAAGTGTCAACTTGTCAATAAGAACTTATCGATATCTGTCAAATGCCAACTGTAACAGTCAATTAAAACTATCAACATTTATTATCCATTATTTTTTTGGCCATTTACAATTTTTGGTTGTCCTCATTGACAAGAAACTGTCGTTCTTATTTTATAGTATTTTAAGAAAGACTAAATCGTTTTTTTTTTTTATTTTGCTTATGATATGTTTCTGGTAATTCCAGGTTTGGTTTAGTTGCTAAACTTTCTAACTTCGTAAGTAATTGAAATTTTTATAGTTATCCCTTAGTTTGTGACTTTAGTAATTTTTCTTACTTCTGGTTTTACAATCTTCTCAAACTTAGGTAATTTTTATTCCTTCTCAACATTTGTATTGAAAAGCATTTCTTGGTACGCAATTGATTAAAGTTAAATATTACAGTTTTTTCAACCATTGCTAATTTCATTGAATTTTGAACTTGCTAATCTGATTTTGGTAAAGTTTTGGTTGCAATTGTCTTCTTCTCTTTGAAATTTTTAACTGGCCATAATTTTTGATTGTTTTAAGCAGAAATTGATGATTTTCTAGTCTTTACAATTGTCTTCTTTTTCTCTTTCAAATTTTTAACTGACACAATTTGTGGTTGCTCTTTCTTAACTAAGAATTGAAATTCTGTGTTTTTGTATTCTGCATATCAAATGGTGGTTTTGCAACTACCTCCTTCTCCTCTTTCAAAATATGACTGGCCACAACTTTAACCAGAAAAATGAAATTTTAAATTTGTAGTCTTTACAATTGTCTTCTCCTCATCTTTCAAATTTTTGACTGGTCAATTCTGGTTTTGTAATTTTTACAACAAATGGTGATTTCTTCGTTACTACCAACTGTCAAGTGTAGCTTCTATTCCCATTTTTGACATCAAAAAATGCAAATTGTCTTAACTGTGTGTTAGAGAATATCATTCGAGACTATTCAAGATCATTCGAAATTATTAAAGATCATTCGATATTATATAAGATCATTTGAGATCGTCCCAGATCTTTCAAAATCATTCGAGATCATTAATGATTATTCAAGATCATTTAAGATTATTTAAGATCACTCGAAATCATTTGAGATTATTTAAGAACATTCGAAATTATGTTTATGTTTATGTTTATTAATCTTTAGCTTTCATTCCAAAAAATAAATACATATGAATATACACAAATATAAAACAAAACGTACAAAAATTTTGACTGGATGAAGCTGGGCGGAGTTCGTGCAGCTGCGACGTTCTTCCACTCTAACCCTTGTATTGGTCCATGATGATGAGGGAAGATCATTCGAGATTATTCAAGAACATTCAGGATTATTTATCATCCAAAATTATTAAAGATTATTCAATATCATTTAGGATTATTCGATATAATTGATGCTCATTCGAGATCATTCAAGAATATTTTAAATCATTCAAGATAATTTAAGATTATTCGAGATAATTCAAGATTATTCAAGATCACTCGAGATCTTGTAAAATTATTCGAGATCATTCAAGTTTATTCAAAATCACTTGAAATCATTCAAAATCATTCTATATTATGCGAGATCAGTCAGGATTATTCAAGATCACTCGAAATCATTCTAGATTATTCAAGAGCATTCGAGATTATTTAAGATCATTTAACATTATTCGAGATTATTCAAGATCATTCAATATCATTCGAGGTTATTCAAGATCATTCGAGATCATTGAAGAATATTGAAGATTATTCAAATACAACGAAAACAATTCTAAAATAATTTAAAAAAATTAACATTTATAAATGTTAATTTTTTTTTCTTGGCTATAGCCAAGAAAAGTAAGGAAACACTTTATAAATATAGTTAAATCTTGTAGATACTTGCAAAACCAAAAACAATTGAAAATCAATAAAACCGATAATAATTAGACTGTAAAAAAAAAGTTGGATTTATTAATTGAATATCACAGATTTTCAATTATTTGTGAAAGTTAAAAGGTGATAACAGATATAGTTTAAGCTTTCTACTAACATTACCTGAAGTATTTTGGTTGTAATATTTAAGCGAGGTGCCTTAGCTTATTTTTCAATAGATGATTAAAAGAGTATGACGGAATTAGAGATGATCATTCTAGACCATTCAAGATTATTCGCGAACATTTAAGATCATTCAAAAGTATTTAGGATCATTCGAGAATATTCAAAATCATTTAAGATCATTCAAGATGATTCGAGATCATTCGAGATTATTCAAGATCATTCGAGATTATTCAGATTATTCAAAATGATTCAAGATTATCCAAGATCATTCGAGATTATTCAAGATTGTTCAAGAACGATGAACTAATTTCTCACTTTACCCGTGGTGAACCATTTTTATATTAATTCGATTGTTGATTTAAACACTTATTCAAACAAATGATACAAAACCAAGTGGTTTTAATCAACAATTATTCAAGATTATTCAAGATCTACTAAATGATCTGATCATTCAAGATTATTCAATATCATTCGAGATCATTTAAGATTATTCAAGATCCTTCGAGATAATCTAAGATCATTCAAGATAATTCAAAATTATTAATATCATTCGAGATTATTCAAGATAAATTGAGTTTATTGAAGATCATTCAAGATTATTCAATTACTATTTTAAAAAATCCAGAATAAAAACTGTTGCAAGCAGAAAAAGTAACCAAAACAGTTAAAATTGGTTGATAATTGCCAAAACAAAAACAATCGAAAATCAATACAAACGAAAATAATTAGGAACTATTGAAGAAATAAAACTTAAACGAGGCTCATTTTCCAATAGATTAGAGGAGTGTGAATGAGTCGAAGGAGATCATTCGAAATCGTTCTAGACCATTCAAGGTCATTTCAAATAATTCACCATTGTTTAACATCATTCGAGAATATTCAACATCATTTGAGATCATTCAAAATGATTATTTAACATCATTCGAGATGATTCATTTAAATACATTTAATATTATTTAGGATCATTCAAGATCGTTCGAGATTATTCAAGATTATTTAAGTCTATTAAAGTTTATTCGGGTTAATTAATGATTCAAGATTATCCCAGATCGTTTAATATCGTTGATGATTAGTCAAGATCATTTAAGATTATTTAACCTCATTCGACATGATTCATTTAAAATCATTCAAGATGTTTTAAGATTATTCGAGATTATTTAACATCATTCAAAATTATTCAAGACTATTCGAGATTATTATATTATTATTATTATGTTAAGATCATTATTCAAAATTATTTAAGATCATTCAGGATCATTCGAGATTATACAAAATCGAAACGAAAACAATTTAAAAATAATTTAAAAAATAAATGCTTGAAACTGAGAAAATAGTTTCAAAGTACTGAAACATAAAAACAGTAAAATCTGGTAGATAATTGCGAAAACAAAAAAAAATTGACAATCAATAAAGTCGAAAATAATTAGAAACTATTGAAACTTTAAAAAAAAAAGTTGAATTTATCAATTAAACACGACAAATATTTAATTTCTTGTTGAAGTGAAAATACAGTAGCAGATATAATATAAAATTTTTACAATCATACGTATTTTGGTTGTAAAATTTAAATAAGATTCTTTGGCTCAGTTTTGAATATATTAGAAGTTTGTGAAAACAGTCAGAAAAGATCATTTGAGATCCTTCAAGATTATTGAAGGCCATTCAGGATGATTCGAGAAAATTAAGATAATTCGAGATTATTCAAAATTATTGTAGATCATTAGGATCACTTGAGATCGTTTGAGATTATTTAAAATTATTTAGAATTATTCAAAATCGTTCAAGATCATTTAAGATCATTCAAGACTTCAAGATTATTCGAGATCACTGGAGATTATAAGTTCATGCGAGATGATTCAACGTCATTTAAGATCATTCGAGATCATTTAAGATGTTTCAAGATTATTTAAGCTCATCTGAGATCATTTAAGATCATTTGATATTGAAGATCAATTGAGGTCATTAGAGATTATTTAATATCATTCTAGATTCTTCAAGATGAAAGTTAATTAACTTCCTTTAAGAATGGCCGTCTGACCGACCGAAACACGTGTCAGAAAACTGAATATATCAATATGAAACCAAACAAGTGTCTTATTTCAAAATCAGATGATTTTAAATTTCATCTTGAAAAAATTTGAATGATATTAAATAATCTCGAATGGTCTCAAATGATCTTCAATATCAAATGATCTTAAATGATCTTCTTGAATCTTGAATCGTTTTCGAAACAAACAACGAAAACAATTTAAGAAATTAAACAACAAAAAAGGCACCAAAGCACTTCAAAACAGTTAAAATTGGTAGATAATTGTAAAAACTAAAACAATTGAAAATTAATAATAGTCAAAATAGTTAGAAACCATTGGAAAGTTGAAACAGTTGAATTTATCAATTAAATACTAGAGATACAAGTATTTTGCTTGTAACATTTGATAGATTAGAAGATTGTGAAGGTGTTAGATTCGAGATCATTCCAGACCATTTAAGATTATTCAAGATCGTTTAATATTTATTGGAAAATATTCAAGATCATTTGAGATGATACAAAATGATTCAAGATCATTTAAGATTATTCGAGATCGTTGAAGATCATTCAAAATTTTTGTAATTTTTTTTTTCAATTTACAATATATCATACATAATATAATTCGAGATCATTCAAGATGATTCAAGATAATTTTAGATCATTCCATATTATTCAAGAACAATCAAGATATATTATTAATATTTTTTAAACTATATATATACAAGTATGTCTTTTTTATACCTTAAATCTCCTCTATTCTGATTCTGTATATTGTCATCAATCCTCTGTTTGTCTCATCTATCTATCTCTTACATTATTTCTATATTATATATTTTGTATCCTGTATCCTTTATCTTCAATTTCCTCTCTTCATTTGTTTCTCGTAAGTGTTCTGTTTTTAATATTTCTGGACTCTATGATATTGAGTGGCATATATGTTAAATTTCCTACATTCTCTTACAGGTATTGTATTGTTTGATTTGTGCACTTGTTATGTTTTCTACTTATCAGTCTTCTATTTATTTATTTATTTCATTTTCAGTCTTGTCTCTTGATTTCTCTTTGTTTTCTTCTATCTTCACTATTCGTATTCCATTTCTTTTATATATCTGTGTTCTATCTTATATTCATTAGTCGTTTTCCACCAATGACTTATCATTCATCATCTGTCTTTTGTTTCTTGACCTCCGTGACTGTTTTCTACTTTCTATCGTCTCTATCCTGGTTTTGTATTTTGTCTTTACCATCTATTTTTCTCATCTATCGTATTATATTCTGTTTTCTCTCTACTGTTTTTTTTTTCATATATGTGTTCTGTCTTTTCTCTTTAATATTCTATCTCCTGTCCTTTATTTTCTGTCTTTAATTATGTATTCTATCTTATATCTTCTCTAACTTGTATTGAATTTTTTCGACTTATTTCCTTTATGTTCTGTTTTTCTTTGATATTTATCAGACTTAAACCTCTTATGCATAATTTTCTGTCTTATGCTGTTTGATTTCTGTATTCTTTCCTTTACCTTCTCATCTATTCTCCATTTTTTATATATTATATTATCAGCCTTTTTTACCTTCAAATTTTTAAACATTTATTGTCCACAATTATTAATAACTACTATTGTCAGTTGTTTTGTTGACAATCTATTGACAACTTTTACTGTCAGCTATTTACTGTCATCATTGTTAACTTTAACTGTCATCTATCAACGGTTAACTGTCATTATTAACGATTACCTTAATTACCATAATCAGTTAATAGAAAATGCCGTTAACAACTGTTAATTTTAATGGTTGAACTTCAAGTGTTAACTGTCAATGTCTATTGTCATTACCTAATATCACTCTCAAGATCTTTTAATCATCACCAATAATTTTTACTGTTAACTATCCATTTTAAATTGTCATTAAATACAAACTTGATGTTATCTATCAATTGTCAACTGTCATTATCAATTAAAACTATTAACACTCATTGCTTATTGTTATTGTTAACTAATATCAGTTGTCTTTGTCAATTGTTTAATCCATTGACAACTGTCAGTGTAGAATATTTAGTGTCAATCGTCATTGTTAATTGGCGTTAAATGTTAAATATTAACTGCCAGCTAAAAGTGTCTATTGTCAATAGTCACATTCGCTTAATTATACATACCATTAACAACTGTTCTTTTTCAAAGGTTCAACCTCATTTCTCAATTATCACTGCCTATTGTCAATGTCAAGTTTTTAATGGTAACCATCAGTTGTTAACTATTTAACTGTCAATTAAAACTTGACGTTATCTGTCATTATTAATTAAAACTATTCATTGTTATTGTTTACTGTTTCTGTTAACTGCTGTTGTCAGTTATCTCTGTCAATTGTAACAATCTATCAACAACTATCACTGTCGATTATTTACTTTCAATCATCAGTGTTTTTAAAAGTTAACCATCATTTTCGATGATTATTAATCGTAGACAGTTAATAGAAACCTCTCAGTTATTAAAATCAATTGTCAGTTGTGTCATTGTGAATAGTCACAGCGAGCATTAACAACTCTTAATTATTAACGGTTAAACCTCACTGTCTATTGTCATTGCTATCACTCGCCGTCAGTTGTTACTGTTAACTATTTGTTTTAAATTTTAACTGTCAATTAAAACTTGACATTATCTGTCAAATGTTAACTGACACAGTAAAACTTAACATTTATTATCCACAATTATTCATAACTACTACTGTCAGTAATGTCTGTCAATTGTTACAATCTATTGACAACTTTTACTGTCAACTATTTACTGTCATCATTGTTATATTTAACTGTCAACTATCAACGGTTAACTGTAATTATTAACGATTACCTCAAACTGTAAACTGTTCATAGTATATATAAACTGTCAACTATCAAAGTTATCTATTAAATATCAACTGTCAACAGACATTATATAAAGTCATCGTCTATGGTCACAATCAGTTCATTGAAAATGCCCTTGACAACTATAAATTGTAATGGTTGAACTTCAAGTTCCAACTTTCAATATCTATTTCCATTACCCACTATCACTCTTAAGAGTTTTTAATTATAGCCATCAATTTTTACTGTTAACTATCAATTTAAATTCTCCTTGGAAATCAAAACTTAATGTTATCTGTGAATTGTTAACTGTAATTAAAACTATTAATATTCATTGTATATTATTATTTTTAACCATTGCTGTCAGTTGTCTCTGTAAATTGTTACCATCCATTGACAACTGTCACTGTCGAATATTCAATGTCAAGTGTCATTGTTAGTTTTAACTGACATTATCAACATTTATAGTTAACGATCATTGTCAATTTCCACTTGTCATTATTAGTGAAAACTACTAATTTCTATTGTTTAACTACTATTGTTAGTCGGCACTATCAATTGTTATAATCCATTAACCACTATCACTGTCGAATATATAATGTCATTTGACATTGTTAACTATCCATAATAACTATTATTGTAAACAATTACGTTAAACTATAATCTGTGCATAGCTTATAAGAACTGTCAATTGACACTGCCAAGTTTTATCATTAAATTTAACTGAGGATAATTATAACTGCCATTGTCAATGATTCCCTTAAACAGTATACTGTTAGTAGAAAGTAGAAACTGTCAGCTGTCAAATATTTACTGTCAACTGACAATATTTTATCCTCATAGTCACAATCTGTTAATTAACAAATGTTATTTTTAATGGCTCGACTGTCATTACATATTGTCATTATCTACTACAACTGTCAAGAGTTTTTACTTGTTACCATCAGATTTAACAGTACAATCTGATAAAAATTTTATATTCTATCTGTTAATTGTTTATCAATTAACACTATTGCTATCTATCGTTAATGATTTTTGTTAATTAATTATTATTGTCAGTATTCTCTGTCAATTGTCATCAACTACCACTGTAATATTTAATGTCAAATGTCATTGGTTATTTTCATTGATGTTGTCAACTATCCACAGTTAACTATTAGTGTGAACAATTATATAGCTTATAGAAACTGTCAACTGTTAAAGTCAATTTACAACTGTCAGTCATTATAAATTTTATCTCAAAAGTTAACTGTCATGGTCAATGATTACTTTAAACAGTATACTGTTTGTAGACAGTAGAGACTGTCGACTGGCAATGTATACAATACTCGTCAATTGTTATTCTTAATAGTCATAATCTTTTATTTAAAAATGTTATTTTTAATGTTTATTCTGCCATTGCATATTGTCATTGCCTAATACCACTGTTTTCACCCTTAACTAAAACTTAATGC
The DNA here is from genome assembly GCA_963969525.1 of Ontholestes murinus. Classification (NCBI taxonomy): domain Eukaryota; kingdom Metazoa; phylum Arthropoda; class Insecta; order Coleoptera; family Staphylinidae; genus Ontholestes; species Ontholestes murinus. Next base: position 5,612,270 of record OZ018397.1, on the reverse strand, counting down.
TATATACCAATTGTCAACTGCCCCAATCAAATATGGTCAATTTTTATTTTTAATAACAAGTGTCAGTCGCCTCTATCAATTGTTACAATCTATTAAAAACGACCATTTATTGTTTATTGTTATTGTTAACTACTGACAGTCTTTCCGTCAATTGTTACAATCTAGTGAAAACTATCAATGTTAACTATTTACTGTCAATTGTCATTGTTAATTAATTTTAAGTGACTTTATTAACTATTAACAATTAACTGTTATTGTCATTAATAGCCTTAAACTGTAAACTGTTAATAGACAATTGAAACTTTGAACTTTCAAAATAAACTATAAACTGACAGTATCACAATGTCACAATTAATTCGATAAAATTGGAAATTTGGCATTTGATAATTTACAGCTGATAATTGACAGTAAATAATCGACAGTTGATAAAAAACCGTATATAGCTAACATTTGACAATTGACAATTAACTGTCTGACTGACTGAAAATTGATAATTCGCATTTGTTGGTTGACCATTGATAATTGATAATTATTTTTATAATTTGTGGTTAAAACATAGTGAATTTTTCAATTCAGTGTAAGTATGGATTACCACGTAGTAACGGTCGCAACCATTCTCTTTATTGAATAGATTTTGGTAATGACTGATTTCTTCGCCTTTTCAACTTTCTAGGTAATATACTTCCTTATTTAATAATTTTAGTAATTCTACTTCTTGATGTGTAATCTCCTCAGTCACTGATTTATTTACTCATTATATTTTCGAGTTCTAGTTTTGCAGTTTTCTAAAACAATGATGATTTTGTTTGGTTATAACTTTTTAACTTATTTTTGGCTATTTGCAATTTTTGGTTGTCCTCATTGACAAGAAACTGTAGTTCTTATTTTATAATCCTTCAAGAAAGATTTTTTTAAATCGTTTTTCATTTGCTTATGAGATGATTTTGGTAATTCCTTATTTGGTTTAGCTACCAAACCAGTGTACAAATATCTTCGTAGGTAATTAAAATTGTTGTTGTTAGCCCTTAGTTTGTGGTTTTAATAATTCTGCTTACTTCTGAATTTACAATCTCATCAGACTTAGATAATTTCGATTCCTTCTCAACATTTCTATTGAATAGCTTATTTAGTACGCAATTGATTAAAGTCAAATATTGCAGTTTTCTCAACCATTGGTAATATTTTTGAATTTTTAACTTTGACTGATAATTTCTGCTAGTTTTGGTTGCAATTGTCTTCTCTTGTTGGAAATTTTTAACTGGCCATTATTTTTGGTTGTTTAACTAGAAATTAAATTTTTTATTTTGTAGTCTTTACGATTGTCTTCTTCTCTTCTTTCAAATTTTTGGTTACTCTTTTCTAACAAGAAATGGTGTTATTGTATTTTTGTTTTTGTATTCTGCACATCAAATGGTGGTTTTGCAACTACCTCCTTCTCCTCTTTCAAATTTTGTCTGAGCACAATTTTAACCAGAAAATTAAAATTTCAATTTGTTTGGTTGGTCAATTCTGATTTTGTAGTCTTTACAACAAATGGTGATTTCTTCGTTACTATCAATTGTCAAGTGTAACTTCTATTCCCATTCCATTTTTGACATCAAAAAATACCAACTTTCTTAACTGTGTGTTAGAGAATATCATTCGAGTCTATTTAAGATCATTTGAGATTATTTAACATCATTCGAAATTATTCAAGATCATTCGATATTATATAAGATTATTCGAGATCATTTGAGATCATCGCAGATCTTTCAAAACCATTCGAGGTCATTAATGAATATTCAAGATAATTTAAGATTATTTGAGATAATTCAAGATCATTTAAGATTATTTAAGATCACTCGAAATCATTTGATAAAATTCAAGATCATTCAAAATTATTGAAGATCCTTCGAGATTATTCAAGAACATTCAAGATTATTCATCATCCAAAATCATTAACGATTATTCAATATCTTTTAGAATTATTCGATATAATTGAAGTTAATTCGAGATCATTCAAGATTATTTGATATCATTCAAGATCATTTAAGATTATTCTGCGAGATAATTCAAGATCACTCGAGATCATTTAAGAATATTCGAGTTCATTCGAGATTATTCACGATCATTTGAGATCATTCAAGATCATTTAAGATTATTCGAGATATTCAAAATCACTAGAAATCATCCAAGATCATTATAGATTATTCAAGATCATTCGAGATTATTTAAGATCATTTAACATTATTAAAGATCATTTAATATCATTCGAAGTTATTCAAGATCATTGAGATCATTGAAGAACATTCGAGATTATTCAAGAACGAAAAGAATTTAAAAATAATTTTAAAAAATTGACAGTTACAACCAAGAAAAATACCAAAACACTTAATAAAAACAGTTAAATATTGTAGATAATTGCAATAACAAAAACAAATGAAAATGAAAAAAATATTTGTGGAAGTTAAAAGATGATAGCAGATATAGTTTAAGCTTTCTACTAACATTAGCTGAAGTGATTTGGTTGTAAAATTTAAGCGAGGTGCTTTAGCTTATTTTTAAATAGATTAAAAGAGTTTGACGGAGTTTGAGATGATCATTCGAGATCATTCGAGATCATTCAAGATTATTTAGGATCATTCGAGAACATTCAAAATCATTTGAGATCATTCAAGATCATTCGAGATCATTCGAGACCATTCGAAATTATTCAAGATCATTCGAGATTATTCAGATTACTCAAAATCATTCGAGATTATTCAAAAAGGATGAACCAATTTCTCATTTAACCCATGGGGAAACATTTTGGTATTAATTCAATTGTTGATTAAAACACTTGTTTAAACAAATACCAAGTGTTTTAATCAACAATCGAATAATTCAAGATTGTCCAAGATCTATTGATCTTTCGAGATGATTCAATATCATTCGAAATTATTTAGGATCATTCGAGAATATTCAAGATCGTTAAAGGTCATTCGAGACCATTCGAGATTATTCAAGACCAATCGAGATTATTCAGATTATTCAAAATGATTCAAGATTATAAAAGACCATTCGAGATTATTCAAGATTATTCAAGAACGATTAACTAATTTCTCAATAAACCCGTGGTGAAACATTTTTATATTAATTCGATTGTTGATTAGAACACTCATTTAAACAAGTGAAACAATACCAAGTGGTTTTAATCAACAATCGAATTATTCAAGATCTACTGAATGATCTGATTATTCAAGATCATTCAAGATTATTTAAGATCATTCGAGATCATTCAAGATCGTTCACGATTATTCAAGATCATTCGAGATAATTTAGGATCATTCAAGATAATTCGAAATTATTAAGATCAATGGAGATTATTCAAGATAAATTGAGTTTTTTGAAGATAATTCCAGATTATTCAAGATTATTCAATTATTATTTAAAAAAATCCAGAAAAAAAAAAACAGTTGCAAGCAGAACAAGTAACCAAAACACTTCATAAAAACAGTTAAAATTGGTTGATAATTGCCAAAAACAAAAACAATTGAAAATCAATACAAGCGAAAATAATTAGGAACTATTGAAGAAATAAAACTTAAACTCATTTTCCAATAGACTAAAGGAGTGTGAATGAGTTGAAGGAGATCATTCGAAATCGTTCTAGAACATTCAAGGTCATTTCAGATAATTCACCATCGTTTAACATCATTCGAGAATATTCAACATCATTTGAGATCATTCAAAATGATTCAAGATTATTCAAGATCATTGATGATCAGTCACGATCATTTAACGTCATTCGAGATGATTCATTTAAATACATTCAATATTATTTAGGATTATTCAAGATCATTCGAGATTATTCAATATGATTCAATATTATCCAAGACCATTAAAGTTTATTCGGGTTATTAAATGATTCAAGATTATTCCAGATCGTTTAAGATCTTTGATGATCAGTCAAGATCATTTAAGATTATTTAACCTCATTCGAAATGATTCATTTAAAATCATTCAAGATTATTCAAGATTATTCAAGGTCATTCGAGATTATTCAAGATTATTCGAGATTTTCACGACCATTAAAGTTTATTTGGGTTATTTAAGGTCATTCAAGATCATTCGAGATTATTTAACATCATTCAAAATTACTCAAGACCATTCGAGATTATTATTTTATTGTTATTATTATTATTATTTATTATTAAGATCAGTATTCAAGATTATTTAAGATCATTTAGGATCATTAGAGATCATTCGAGATTTTACATGATCGAAACGAAAACAATTTAAAAAATAAATGCTTGAAACTGAGAAAATAGTTTCAAACCACTGAAACAAAAAAACAGTAAAATCTGATAGATAATTACGAAAACAAAAACAATTGAAAATCAATAAAATCGAAAATAATTAAAAACTATTGAAAAAATAAAAAAAGGAGTTGAATTTAAAAATTAAATACGACAGATATTCAATTCCTTGTTGAAGGGAAAATGTAGTAGCAGATATAGTATAACATTTTTACTACCAAAAGTATTTTGTAAATATTATTTTTGGTTGTAAAATTTAAATAAGATTCTTTGGCTCAGTTTTCAATATATTAGAGGTTTGTAAAAACAGTCACAGAAGATTTTTTGAGATCATTCTAGATCCTTTAACATTATTGAAGGGCATCCAGGATGATTCGAGATGATTCAAGATAATTCGAAATACTTAAGATAATTCGAGATTATTCAAAATTATTTAGAATTATTCAATATCGTTCGGATCGTTTAAGATCATTCAAGACTTCAAAATCATTCGAGATTATTGGAGATTATAAGTTCATGCGAGATGATTCAACGTCATTTAAGATCATTCGAGATCGTTTAAGATGATTCAAGATTATTTAAGCTCATCTGAGATCATTCAAGATCATTTGATATTGAAGATCAATTGAGGTCATTAGAAATTACTTAATATCATTCTAGATTCTTCAAGATGAAAGTTAATTAACTTCCTTTGAGAATGGTCTTCTGACCGACCGAAACACGTGTCAGAAAACTGAATATACCAATATTAAACCAAGCAAGTGTCTTATTTCAAAATCAGATGATCTTAAATGATCATAAATGAACTTCAATTAATAACAGAAAAAAGTTAAACGTTTTTTTTATACTACTTTTTATAAAAAGTTGTATAAAAAAGTTAAACGTTTTTATAAAAAGTAGTATAAAAAAGTTAAACGTTTTTCTGTTATTCATTAAAAATGTACTACGAAGTGAATGCCTCCAAAATTCAAGATATGAACTTCAATTATCTTGAAAAACCTTGAATGATATTAAATAATCTCGAATGGCCTCAAATGATCTTGAATGATGTCGGATGTTCTTGAATAATCTTGAATCATTTTCGAAACGAACAACGAAAACAATTTTAAAAAATTAAACAACAAAAAAGGCACCAAAACACTTCAAAAAAGTTAAAATTGGTAGATAATTGTAAAAACTAAAACAATTGAAAATTAATAATAGTCAAAATAATTAGAAACCATTGTAAAGTTGAAACAGTTGAATTTATCAATTAAATACTAGAGATAGAAGTATTTTGCTTGTAACATTTGATAGATTAGAAGATTGTGAAGGTGTTATATTCGAGATCATTCCAGACCATTTAAGATTATTCAAGATCGTTTAACATTTATTGGAAAATATTCAAGATCATTTGGGATGATCCGAAATAATTCAAGATCATTTAAGATTATTCAAGATCGTTGAAGATCATTTAAAATTTTTGTATTTTTTTTTTCAATTTACAATATATCATACATAATATCATTCGAGATCATTCAAGATGATTCAAGATCATTTTAGATCATTCGATATTATTCAAGAACAATCAAGATATATTATTAATATTTTTTAAAACTCTATATATATACTTTATTGTCAACTATCACAACCAGTGATTATTGTCAATTGACATTTGCCTATAATTGTCAACTCTTCTTGGCAGTATTTTAAAGACAATAAATATTTCTAGCTACTTCTCACCATCTTCATTATTTCTTAATGAATAAATAAACTAATAAAGATATTTCATGTCATTATTATTCTATGGTGTCCCACAGGCATCGATTCTTGGACCACCAGTTTTTTCTAATTTGTAATATCAATTGAAATATATTTATTTATTCATGTTTTATAATTTATTAACTCATGTTAACCTATATTTGTTTGACTATGCATACATTATATAATCTCTCTCCCAAGCAATAAATATTAATATTTACACGACACGGAAAACGCCACAATATAAATCTACTTTGTAGAATTATTGGGTTTGTGTAACCAAGTACTTTATCTGCCGATAGGGAAATTAGATAACGGCTTTTCTGTACGCTCTTTGATAACGAAGCCCACAAACTTCCTGCCAGTGATTGCGATTTATTCGTACCGCGATTAATTTCACGAAATCCCCAAAAAAAAATTAACAATTCATTACGGTTCCTCCAATAATATATAATAATATAAATAACATACTTATTGTAGATAGTATTACAATATATTACTGCCCTTATTTTAAATTCACTCTGTCTCTGTGTTAAATTCGCACGCATTTCCATCGCATTTGTAATTCAATCCGGTGGTGGAATCGATACGCGACTCGTCCACCCCACGCTGCACCCTTTTTGCATTTACACATTCGTGTGCAACTACGTACGTTTGCATAAAATTAAAACTGACGCATAGAAAAAGCGTAATAACCTAATTAAAATATTCGAAAATGTTCGTTGCATGCGAACGATGCATGGGCATTTAAAAGAGAATTTCATCACATCAATCTAATAACACAAAATATGTTGTTAATAATGTTACGTAATTATTATAGTATATGCTTTGAGGTAGTATTATTATAATATAATAATAATAATATAAAATTTAATACTATACAGGAAAGTTTTTCCCTTATTTGATAAATTATAGTAGTTTCTTTACTTACATAATAACATTTTATATTTTATTTGGTTTAATATAAATTAACTATTAACAGTTTAAGGTTATACTGACTATACTCTAGTTGGCCTTGATAATTCATTAATTATAATTAATGATACGAGCTGACTATCATGTCCTTTAAAATTAATAATGACGATTGAATAATCTCAAACGACCTTGAATAATCTCGAATGGTCTCAAATGATCCTGAACATTTTCGAATGATCTTAGTAATCTTTAACGATCTTAAATAATCTCAAATGACCTTAAATACTACCGAATGATCTAGATTACTCTAGATCATTACTATCAAATGATCTTCCACATTCTCGAATGATCTTGAATAATTTACAATGATCTCTAACGATCTTAAAGGACGTCAAACGATCTTGAATAATATCGAACGATTTTGAATGATTGTAGAATCTTGTTGTTGTTGACAGTAGACAATTGTCACATGATGTCAAGTCTAACAATTAGTTAATGGTAACAGGAGAAAAAGGGTTTTCTAATTTAAAAAAAATAGTTGATTTTTTTAAACAAATCAAACATAGCAAGCAGTTTAAGATTTACATTGAAAGGTTGTCGAGAATTTCTAAAAATTAAAAAAAAACAAAAAGTTTCAGTAAAGAAAATATTTTTTTTAATTTTGTTTATCAGTAGACTGACAAAATAAAAACTAAAAATAAGCATTCTTTTTTTTATAACAATAATAACCATTTTTAAAAGAAAAACTAGTGACGTATTTTTGAAACACTTAAAAAAAATTCAGGGGCTCATGTAAAAAAAAAGGCGAAAAGTTAGATCTTGAATGGTCTTAAATAATCTGTAATGATCTTGAATAATATTAAGCGATCTTCTATAATCCCGAAAGATCTGGAATCATCTTGTATAATCTCGAATAATCACAATACAGATCATTTGAGATTATTCAAGATCATTCAATGTCACTCAAGATCTTTCAGGACTTTTCAAGATCGTTCCATATAATTTAATATTATTCGAGATCATTCGACATTATTCAAGATCGTTCGATATTATTTAATATTCCATATTATTCAAGATCATTCGGATTATTGAAGGTCATTCAAAATCATTTAACATTATTTAAGAGTTCATTCGAGATTATTCATGATAGTTCGAGATTGTTCAAAATCATTCGATATTATTGAAGACTATTCGAGATGATTCCAGATCGTTCAAGGTCAATCGAGATGATTCGAGATCAATGTAGATCATTTAACATCATTCAAAATCGTTCAAGATTATTTAAAATAATTTTGATTCAATAAATATTATTGAAAATCATTAGATATTATTCAAGGACATTCAAGATCATTCGTGGTTATTCAGGATCATTCGAGACCATTCGGAATCATTCAAGGTAGTTCGAGATTGTTTAATATGATTCGATATTATTCAAGATCGTTCGTGATCATTCGACATTATTAAAGATGATTCAAAATCATTCCAGATTAATCGTGATTATTCGAGATTATTTAAGATTATTCGAAACCATTCCAGATTATTCAAAATTATTCGATATTATTGAGAACCATTAGATCATTCGAGATTTTTCCAGATCGTTCAAGATCAATCGAGAACATTTAATATCTTTCGAGACCGTCAAGATCGTCCGAGATTATTTCAGACCGTCCAAGGTCAATAAAGATCATTCAAAATCGTTCAAGATTATATTCAAAATCATTTAAAATCATTCAATATTATTGAAGATCATTCGATATCATTCAAGAACATTTAAGGTCATTCGAGATTATTCAGAATCATTCGAGACCATTTAAGATCATTCGAGATTATTCAAGATCGTTCGGAATCATTCAAGATCCTTCGAGATCATTCGACATTATTCAAGATCGTTCGAGATTATTTAATAATATTCGATATTATTGAAGTTCATTCGGATTATTAAAAATCATTCGAGATTATTCTAGATTGTTAAAGATCATTCGGAACCATTCCAGATTATTCAAAATCATTCAATATCATTGAAGACCATTAGAGATTGTTTGTGATTATTCGAGGTTATTCCAGATCGTTCAAGATTCAAGATCATTCGAGACGGTCAAGTTCATGTCATGCGAGATGTTTTCAGATCGTTTAAGATCAATCGAGATTATTCAAGATCTATGAAGATTATTTAAGAGCATTCAAAATCTTTCAATATTATTAAAAATCACTATTCAAGAACATTTAAGATCATTCGTGATTATTCAGGATTATTCGAGATAGTTCGAGATTATTCAAGATCATTCAGGACTTTTTAAGATCATTTGAGATGATTTAAGATCATACGATAATATTCAAGATCGTTCCATATAATTTAAGATTCATTTGAGATTGTTTAAGATCATTCGAGACCATTCCACATTAAACAAAATCCTTGGAGATGATTGATTCAAAATCATTCGAAGGCCATTCGAGATTGTTCGCCATCATTCGAGATTATTCCAGATTGTTCAAGATCAATCGTGATTATTCAAGATCATTCAAACTCTTTCAAATTTGAAAATCATTAGATATTATTCAAGAACATTTAAGATCATTGTTGATTATTGAAGATCATTCGAGACCATTCGAGATTATGATTCATTCAGGACCTTTCAAGATCATTTGAGATGATTGAGATTTTTCAAGATCATTCGGAATCATTTGACATTATTCAAGATCGTTCGAAATTATATAATATGATTCGATATTATTCGTGAATTGTTCAAGATTATTCAATATCGATCATTCGAGATTATTCATGGTCCTTTGAAATTATTTAAAATCATTCGATATTATTGAAGACTCTTTAAGATTGTTCGCTGTCATTCTAAATGGTTCCAGATCGTTCAAGATCAATCGAGATAGCTCAAGATAATTCGATATTATTGAAGACCTTTCGAGATTGTTCGCCATCATTTGAGATTATTCCAGAACGGTCAAATGTTCAAGATTATTCAAAATCATTCATTAATATTGAAGATCATTTGATATTATGTAAGAACATTTAAGATCATTGGTGATTATTCAGGATTATTCAAGACCATTTCAGATCTTTCTAGATTATTCAATATTATTCAAGATCTTTCAGGACCTTTCAAGATCATTTGAGATGATTCAAGATCGTTCCATATTTTATCGGAATCCTTCAGATCGTTCGAGATCATTCGACATTATTCAAGATTGTTCGATAATATTTAATATGATTTGATATTATTCAAAATCATTAGAGATTGTTCAAGAGCGTTCAATATCATTTAAGATCATTCGGAATGATTCAAGATCATTTAAAATCATTTCGAATCATTCGTGATTATTCAAGATGATTAAAAATCATTCGAGATTGTTTAAGATCATTCGAGATTATTCATGATTGTTTGAGGCCAAAAGTGGTGAGTTGAGAGTGTTCTACTAAAGCTATAGCAGGTAAGTTGAAACATTGAAAAACTCTTATAAACCGGTTTTGACGTAGTTTGGATCTCATCAGCGTAGTTTTTTTGAATTTTAATCACTCAAGGTATCTGTAAAGATATTTTAAATTCTGCACATTCAATACTTCAAGCCTTCATATAAATATGTCTTCTCATCTTCTCAGGTTATTGAGGTCAAATTACTAGATTTCGTCTATTTACAGTAACTTCGTTTTCATTCATCTAAATTAAGTATTTTGGTTGTAAAATTGAAACGAGGTGCTTTGGGTCATATTTGAATAGATTTGAAAAGTGCAAACGAGTCGGAGAAGACCATTCGATATCGTTCTAGGCCATTCGAGATCATTTAAGATGATCGGAGATCATTTAACATAATTCTCTGGATCATTCAAGATTATTCTATATCTTCCAAGATTTTAAGATTATTCGAAATCATTCAAGATCGAAATAAATAACGGAAACAATTTCAAAGTAATCTAAAGACCTAACTGTTAAATCTTGCGAACAGTGCCAAAACACTGCATAAAAGCAGTTAAAATTGGTAGATAATTTCACAAACAAAAATAATTGCAAATCAATAATTTAACTAGATTATTCCATATTATTCAACATCATTCAAGATTATTATGTTAACATCATTCGAGGTTATTCAGGGTCGTTTGAGATTATTCGAGATCGTTCAAGATTGTTCGAAATTATTCAAGATCATTCGAGATTATTCTAAATCATTCAAGATCGTTCGAAATCTTTCAAAATATTAAAGATCGTTCAAAATTTATTAAGATCTATCGAGAATATTCAAGATCATTTGAGATCTTTGAAATCATTCGAGATAATTAAAGAACATTCAAGATTATTCGAGGTAATTTACGATATTTCAACATCATTCTAGATCGAAACGAATAACAAACAATTTTAAAATAATCTTAAAACCTTGACAATTAAAATGGAGAAAATTACCAAAACACGTCATAAAACCTGTTGAAATTGGTAGATAACTGCAAAATCAAAAGTAATTGACAATTAATAAAAGAAGAAGTAATTAGAAACTATTGAAAATTGTAAAATTTAAAGGAGATGTTTTATCTTATTTTTCAATACATTAGAATAGTAGGAAGGAGTTAAGAGATCATTCGAAAACATTTTGGATCGTTAAAGATTATTTAAGATCAATAAAGGTAATTCAACGTATTATTAGGATAATTCAAAATAATTTATTTAGGATAATTCAAAATAATTCGAGTTCATTGAAGATCATTTAAGATTATTCTAGATCAGTAGAGATCATTCTAGATTGTTCAAGATCATTCGAAATGATTTAGGACCGTTCAAAATTATTGAAGATGATTCGAGATTATTCAAAATAATTGAAGACTATTCCAGATCGTTCGAAACTATTCAAGATCATTCGAGATTATTCAAGATCGTTTGAGATTGTTCGAAATTATTTCAGATCGTTCAAGATTACTTATTTAAGATCATTCGAGATCATTCAAAATCGTTCAAGATTATTCAAAATCATTTAAGTTCATTCAGGATCATTCGAGGCCATTTAAGATCATTCAGGACCTTCTAAAATCATTTGAGATGATTCAAGATCATTCGATATTATTCAATATCTTTCCATATTATTTAAGATCATTCGAGATTATTCAAGATCTTTAGAGATTATTCAATACGATTCAATATTATTCGAGATCATTAAGATTATTCAAGATCATTCAAAATCATTCAAGATTATTCAAGAACATTCCAAATCGTTCGAGATTATTAAAATCATTCAAGACCTTGATCATATAAGTTGATGGTCGTTCGTGACGATTCAAGATCATTCGAGATTATTTATGAGCGTTCAATATCATTCAAGATTATTCAAGTTCGTTCGAGATCATTCGAGGTTATTTAAGATCATTTAAAATCATTTGAGATTATTCAAGATAGTCCGAAATTATTCAAGATCATTCGAGATTATTCAAGATCATACGAGATTGTTCAAGATCCTTCGAGATTATTCAAAAACATTCGATACCGTCAAGATCATGCGAGATGAATCCAACATCGTCCAACATCAATCGAGATTATTCAAGGTAATTGGAGATCATTCAAGATTATTCAAAATCATTTAAAATCATACAATATTAATGAAGATCATTCGATATCATTCAAGAACATTTACGATGATTCGAGATTATTCAAGATCATTTACAGCCGTACTAATAGTCGCGAATTAATTCTCGAACTGAAAAATCCTGAATTATTTGTCGTATTTATTAGTCGGGTATTTACGGGTAGTTTCGGCGACTTCGAAGAATTATCCTCGATACGGAAACTTTTTAGTGACATTTAATTATTACTGGTTTTACGTTGGCACTATACGGGAACTTTTTAGTGACATTTAATTATTACTGGTTTTACTTTGGCAGAATCGTCATGTTCTGTCAGTTGAAGAGCGCCATTTATTAAATTACGAATATAGTAAGTACAATTAATACTTATTTTTAATGGAAATGGTACATAATAATGGTAATTCATTTTACAGAAATGGATAAAGGTAAAATTATAATAACAATATATTAACTATAATGAATTATAAAAATATCTGTTGACAAGTAAGAAGTTGACAGTTCGCGAATAATCTCGAAATAATCTTGCGTCGCGCAGGATTATTGAATTGACGTTTATCTTTAAAAATAATCCGAGGCAAAGGAATAATCCTTATACTCGAATTAATTCGCGACTATTAGTACGGCTGTTAGTGTACCATTTAAGATCATTAGAGTTTTTTCAAGATCATTCAATATTATTCCAGGTCATTCAGAATCTTTCAAGATCATTTAAGATGATTCAAGATCATTCAGAATTATTCAAGATCGTTTTATATGATTTATAATCTTTCAAGATCATTTAAGATGATTCAAGATCATTCGGAATTATTCAAGATCGTTTCATATTATTTAGGATCATTCAAAATCTTTTAAGATTAGTCAAGAATGTTCGAGATTATTCTAGATCGTTCGAATTATTCAAGATCATTCGAGATTGTTGAGGATCATTTGAGACCATTCCTGAATATTCAAGATTTTTTCAGAAAATTCAAATCCATTCGATATTATTGAAGACTATTCAAGATTGTTCGCTATAATTCGAGATTATTCCATATCGTTCAAGATCAATCGAGATTAATCAAAATCATTCGTTATTATTGAAGTCCATTAAAGATTGTTCGCCATTCGAAATTATTTCAGATTGTTTAAGATCAATCGATAACATCAATATCATGCGTGGTGATTCCAGATCGTTCAAGATCAATCGAAATTATTTAAGATGAATCTAGATCAGTCAAAATCATTACACAGATTATTCGTGACTGTTTAATATCATTCGAGATTGTTCAAGATCATTCGGAACCATTCCAGATTAAACAAAATCATTCAATATTATTGAAGACCATTAGAGATTGTTTGTGATTATTTGAGGTTATTCCAGATCGTTCAAGATTCAAGATCATTCGAGACCGTCAAGTTCATGTCATGCGAGATGTTTTCAGATCGTTTAAGATCAATCGAGATTATTCAAGATCATTGGAGATTATTTAAGAGCATTCAAAATCTTTCAATATTATTAAAAATCACTATTCAAGAACATTTAAGATCATTCGTGATTATTCAGGATTATTCGAGATAGTTCGAGATTATTCAAGATCATTCAGGACTTTTCAAGACCACTTGAGATGATTCAAGATCATTCGATATTATTCAAGATCGTTCCATATTATTTAGGATCATTCGAGATTATTCAAGATAATTTGAGATAATTCAAGTTTATCCGACCACGTATCTAATAAGCAATTTAAAATAAAAATTGAATATACCGGTTCTAGAACCTTTATCACCTACTCATCATCATTTAAGATTATTCGAGATCATTCAAGTTTATTGAAGATCATTTGAGATCATTCAAGACCATTATAGATAATTTTAGATCATTCAAGACCATTTAAGATTATTCGAGATAATTCAAGATCATTCGAGATAATTCAAGATTTTCAAGATCATTTGAGATTATTCAAGATCGGTCGAGATTATTTAAAAATATTAATGATCATTCAAAATCATTAAAAATTATTTACACTCAATTATGATTATTCGAGATCATTCAAGATTGTTCAAGTTAATTTGAGATAATTCAACCACGTATCTGATACACAATTTAAAATAAAAATTAGATAGACGGGTTCTAAAAACTCATCTACTCGACCTCATTTAAGATTATTCGATATCATTCAAGATCATTAGAGATTGTTCAAGGTCATTTGAGATTATTTAAGTTCATTTAAGAGCACTCGAGATCATTCGAGATTTGTCAAGATCATTCAAGATTATTTAAGAACATTCAAGTTTATTCAAGAACATTCAAGATCTAAACGAACAACTCGTGATTATATGGAATTATCTTGAATCATCTCGAAAGATCATCAATAATCTTTTAAGATCAAGGTGCAGAATGATATTAATAATCTCGGACAATCTAAATGATCACGAAAGATCTTGAATAATATAATACAATGATCTTGAAAAATCTTGAATGAACTTAAATAATTCTCGAATCTTGCTTAATTTGGAATGACCTTGATAAATAATCTCGAATGATCTTGAATGATCTCAAATGATTCTGAACAAACTAGAATGACCTTAAGAGTCTCCAGCGATCTCAAATGATCTTGAATTCTACCGAATGATCTTACGTAATGTTATATGAACTTCAATAATCACGAACGTTCCTAAATCATTTCAAATGGTGTCAAACGATTTTCAATGATCTCGAACTATCTTGAATAATCTTAATGCTCTTGAATATACTTGATCTTGAATAATATCAAGTGATCTTGAAAAATCTCAGGTGTCCTGAACAATTTGGAATGGCCTTGACTGATCTCGAATGATCATGAATAATGATCTAGAATACTACCGAATAATCTAGAGTAATATGATATGATATTTAATAATCTTGAACGATCATGAATAATTTCAAATGGTCTCAAACGAACATGAATATTCTTGAATAATATCGAATGATCTCGAACGATCCTGAATATCTTGAATACTACCGACTTATCGTGAATAATTTCGAATGATCTTGAAAAATCTCGATGACCTTGAGTAATATCGAATGATCTTGAATAATCACAAAAAATCTTGAATTGTCTGGAATGATCTTAAACAATTTCGAATGATATTGAGCTTTCTCGAACGATCTTGCAAATCTCGAACGATTTTGCAAATCTCGAACGATCTTGGTTAATGTCGAATGATCTCGAACGATCTTGAATAATATCGAATAATCTTTAATGGTCTCGAATGATTCTGAATAATCTCGAATGATCTTAAATGTTCTTGGATGATGTCTAATGATTTTCAGTAATATTGAATGATTTTGAAAAATTGATCTCCGATAATATTGAATAATCTCGATTGATCTTGAACGATCTGGATCTTCTCAAATGACAGACAACAATCTGTAATAGTCTTTAATAAAAATATCGAATGTTCTTAAATAATCTCGAATGATTTTGATTAATCTTGAATAATAACCAATCATATTAAATAATCTCGAAAGATCTTGAGTAATGTCGAATGATCTAGAACGATCTTGAATGATTCCGAATGATCTTGAATAATCTCAAATGATAGTAAATAATTTGGAACGATCTTGAAAAGTCCTGAATGATCTTGAATAATTTCGAATGACCTTAAATCTGCTTAAATGATATCGAATGATCTCCAAATATTTTTAAATGATTTTAAATAATCTTGAATGATTTTAAATCATGTCTATTGATCTTGAAAGATCTGAAATCATCTCGCACGATCTTGGTGATGGTCTCGAATGATCTTAAATATTCGATTAATACTGAATGATCTGGAATAATCTCGAATGATCACGAACAATGTCTAATGGCCTTCAATAATTTCAAATGATTTTTAATAGTCTGGAATCTTCGGTAATCTCGAATGATTTTGAATAATATGGAGTCATATTAAATAATCTCGATCTTAAATAGTGTCGAATGATCTCGAAGGATTTTGAATGATTCCGAATGATCTTGAATAATATATAATAGAATCATTTCAATAATTTAACGATCTGAAATAATTTCGAATGATAGCGAATAATCTCGAATGGTCTTCAATAATATCGAATAATTTTGAATACATGAGATCAAAGGATTTTCAATAATCTGGAATGGTTTCTTGAATAACCTCAAATGATTTTGAATGATCTTAAGTAATCTGGAATAATCTTGAATAATCCCGGAAGGATTGCTAACGAATCATATTAAATAATCTCGAAATTATCTTAAATAATATAGAACGATCTTGAATAATTAATGATCGTGAAAGATTCTGAATGATCTTAATCTAAAAGGTCCTGAAAGATCTTCAATAATATTTAATGGTCTTGAATAATCTCGAAAGATCATAAATGGTCTGGAATGATCCTGAATAATCTCGAATGATCTTAAATATTCTTAAGTACTATCTAATGATCTTCAATAATATCGAATGATTTTTAATAATCTCGAAGGATCTTATATAATCTGGAATGGACACGAATGATCTTGAACAATCTCGAATGATATTGAACAATCACGAATGATCTTCAATAATAACGAATCACATTAAATAATCAAGAACGATTTTGAATAATGTGGAATGATTCGGAATATTCACGAATAATAATCTCGAATGATCGTCAATAATATTGAATAATTTTAAATGATTTTGAATAATTTTTTTAAACGATTTTGAATGATGTTGAATAATCTCGATTCATATTAAACGATCTGGAATCATTTCGCATATCAAATGATCTTAAATGTTCTCGATTGATCTTGAACAATCTGGAATAATCTCGAATGATGGCGAACAATCTCAAATGATCTTCAATAATATAGAATGATTTTGAATAATCTCACAGGATCTTGAGCAAGCTCTTATAGTCTTGAATAATCTCTAATGATCTTGAATAATTTCGAACGATCTTGAATAACCTCAAATGATTTTAAATGATCTTAAATAATCTCGAACGATCTTGAACAATCTTGAATAATCTCAAATGGTCTTAAACGATCTTAAATCAACTCGAATGATCTTGAATAATATCAAATCGTCTTGAACGATCTTAAATAATTTCAAATGATTCCGAATAATCTTGAATAATCTCAAATAATATTTAATGATCTTGAATAATCTCAAATGAACTGGAATCTTATATGATCAAGGTCCTGAATTATTTTAATCGCAAACGATCCTAAATGATCACGAATGATCTTGAATGTTCTTGAATAATCTCAAATAATTTTGAATGATCTTAAATATTTCGAATGATCTTGAATAATATCGAATCATATTGGATACTATCAAACGATTTTGAATAATGTCGAATGATCTCGAACAATCTTGAATGATATCGAATGATCTTGAATAATATATAATAGAATCATTTCAATAATCTTGAACAATGTTGAATGATTTTCAATAATCTTGATAATATAGAATCATATAAATAATCTCGAACAATATTGAATAATGTTGAATGATCTATAATCATCTTAAAAGGTTCTGAATGATCTTGTAAAATATTACTTGATCCCGAATGATTTTGAATGATCTTGAATAATATCGATTCACATTAAATAATCTCTAACGATCTTGAATAATGTTGAATGATTTCGAACGATCTTAAATGATTCCGAATGATATTGAATAACCCCGAATGATCCTAAAAAATGGAACGATCTTGGATAATATCGAATGATCTTGAAAGATCCTGAATGATCTTGAATAATATTGGATGATCTTGAATAATCTCAAATGATCTTAAGAAGCCTTAAATGTTCCTGAATGGTCACGAATGATCTTAAATGTTTTTGAATAATATCGAATGATCTTCAATGATATTGAATAATTTTAAATTATTTTGAATATCGATTTTGACTCATTCATTTTGAATAATCTCGATTGATCTTGATAGTCTCGAATGATTTTAAATGTTCTCGATTGATCTTGAACGATTTGGAATTATCTCGAATAATAGCGAACAATCTCAATAATATCGAATGATTTTAAATAATCTCAGAAGGATCTTGAATAATCTGAAATGGTCTCGAATTATCTTGAACAATCTCTAACGATCTTGAATAATGTCGAAAGATCTTGAATAATCTTGAATGATTTTGAATGACCTTGAATAATTCGAATGATCTTGAATAATATCGAATCATATTGAATAATGTCGAATAACCTCGAACACTCTTGAATGATTCAAAACGATCTTGAATAATCTCGAATGATCCTAAATAATATGGAACGATCTTGAATAATATCGAATGGCTTTGAACCATCTCAAATGATATGGAAAGGTTCTCAATGATCTTGAATAATCTCGAATGATCTTAAATATTCTTGAATGATCTTCAATAATATCGAATGATTTTGAATAATCTGGAATGGTTTCGAATGATCTTGAACCATCACGAATAATCTCAAATGATTTTGAATGATCTTAAATAATCTCGAATTTTCTTGAATATCAAATCAAATTAAATAGTATCGAACAATCTTAAATAATCTCGAAAGATCTTGAATAATGTCAATTGATCTTGAATAGTCTTGAATGATTATCTCAAATAAACTTAAATGGTCTTGAATGATCTTAAATAATCATGAATATTATTGAATGGTCTGAAATAATCTTGAATGTTGGCAAACAATCTCGAATGGTCTTCAATACGGTCTCGCATGATCTTGAAGAATCACGAATAAACTCGAATGATTTTGAATGATCTTTAATCATCTTAAATGATCTTGAAAGGAATGATTTTGTAAAATATTGTCTGATCTTAAATGATTCTGAATGATCTTGAATAATACCGAATCATATTAAATAATCTCGAATAATATTGAATAATCCGAATGATCTTGAATAATATCGAATCATATTAAATAATCACTAACGATTTTGAATAATGTCGGATGATCTCGAACGATCTTCAATGATTCCGAATGATCTTGATTAATGTCGAATAATCCAAAATAATATGGAACGATCTTGAATTATATCGAATGACCTTGAATCATCTCAAATCATCTTTGAGTAATTTCGAACGATCCTGAATGATCTATAATATTGAACGATTTTAAATTATCTTGAAATATTTTGAATTATCTTACATGATCTCCAATGATGGCGAACAATCTCGAATTCTATACTATCGTATGATCTTGAATAATCTGGAATGGTCTTGAATGATCTTGAATAATCTCGAATGATCTTAAACAACCTCACACGATCTTAAATAATCTCGAATGATTTTGAATGATCTTAAATAATTTCGAATGACCTGGACAATCTTGAGTAATATCGAATGATCTTGAATAATCTCAAACAATCTTGAAAAATCTCGAATTGTCTCAAATGATCTTGAACAATTTTGAATGATCTTGTATAGACTCGAACGATCTTGAATAATCTCGAAGGGTCTTGAATACTGTCAAATGATCTCGAACGATCTTGAATTATTCCGAAAGATCTTGAATACTCTTGATTGATTAAATAATATGGAAATATCTTGAATCATCTCAAATGATCCTGAATGGACTTGATTGATATCGAATGATTTTCAATAATATTGAATGATGATGAATAATTTCAATTGATCTTGAATAAATCTGGAATGGTCTCGAACGATCTTGAATAATCTCAAATATTCTTGAATAATTTCGAACGATCTAAAATGGTCTCGAATGATAATAATAATAAATAATCTTGATCAACCTTGAACGGTCTTAAAAAATCTCGAACGATTTTGAATGATCCTAAATAATTCCGAACAATCTTGAATAATCTCGAATGATCTTGAATAATTTCGAACAATCTTGAATAATTTCGCATGATCTCGAACAATCTTGAATGATCTTGAATAATCTCAAATAATCTTGCATCATCTCGAATAACTTTTAATAACTTGAACAGTCTCGAATAATCTTTAATAATGTTGAATAATCTTCAATAAACTCGAATGATTTTGAATGATCCTAAATAAAATCGAATGATACTGAATTACCTTAAATAATTCTCTAATTCCTTCGTACTCTTTTAAATCTATTGGAAAATAAGATAAAGCAACTCCTTTAAATTTTACAATATTTAATAGTTTATAATTATTTTCGCTATTATTGTCAATTATTTTTAATCTTGCAATTATCTACCAATTTTAACAGCTTTTATGACGTGTTTTGACCATTTTCTCAGTTTTAATTGTTAAGTTTTTAAGATTGTTTTACAATCGTTATCGTTTTTCGTTTCGATCTTGAATTATCGTAAATGATGCCGAACAATCTTGAATGATCTCTAATGACCTTGAACAATCTCGAATGATCTTGATAAATTTTGAATGATCTTGAACGTTTTCGAATAATGATTTTCTATAATCTCGAATAATTTTGAATAATCTCAAAGATCTTAAATGATTTTAGATAATCTCAAATGATCTCTGATAATCTCGAATGATCTTAAAAAATCTTGAATGACCTTGAATAATCTCGAATGATCTTGAAAAAAAAAAAGAATGATGTCGAGTGATGAATGAACTTAAATGATCTCGAATACCCTTAAATGATCGAATGATCTTGAATCATCTCAAATGATCTTAAATAATCTCAAATGATATTAAATAATCTTGAATGGTCTCGAATGATCTTAAATTATCTCAAATAATCTCAAATGGTCTTGAATAATCTGAAATGATCTTGAATAATCTCCAACAATCTTGAAATATTATTCTTTTATTTATATACTTTAAAAATTAAATTATCTTGTATAATCATGAATAATTACTGTTATTTTTTTTAAATTATATTTAAATTGATCTTGAATAATTGTTTTTGAATAATCTTGAATGTTCTTGAATAATCTCGAATGATCTTCAATAGTTTCGAATGATAATAATAATAATATTTATTTATTTAAGGGAAAGGGGAATGACTGGAATAATCTCGAAATGTCTTGATTATTCAAGTGAATAATCTCGAACGATCTTAAATGATTTTAAATCATCTCGAATGGTCTTGAATAATCTCGAAATATCTTGAATGATCTCGAATATCTTGGATAATCTTAAGTAACCTCAAATGATTCTAAATAATCTTGAATAATCTCCAATGATCTTGAATAATCTTGAATGATCTCGAATAATCTTAAATGATCTCGAATAATCTTAAATGACTAATTGACTAATCTCGAAACATCTTGAATAAACTTAAACAATCTTGAATAATTTTAAATGATCTCAAATGATTTTGAATGATCTCAAAAAGTCCTAAATGATCTTAAATGATCCTAAATGATCTTGAGTGATCTTAAATAATCTTGAAAAGAATCTCCAATGATCTTGAAAAATATTGAATAATCTCGAATTATCTTAAATTTTTTTGTTGTTCGTTTAGATCTTGAATTTTCTTGAATAAACTTGAATATTCTTAAATAATCTTGAATGATCTTGAAAAATCTCGAATGATCTCAAGTGCTCTTAAATGAACTTGAATAATCTCAAATGATCTTGAACAATCTCTAATGATCTTGAATGATATCGAATAATCCTGAATAATTGCGAATGATCTTAAATATTCTTGAATAGGGATTTTTAATAATATTGAAAGATTTTGAATGCTCTTAAATAATCTCCATAGATCTTGAATAATCTCAATTAATCTTGAATGATCTGAAAACATCTCGCATGACATGAACTTGACGGTCTCGAATGATCTTGAATCTTGAACGATCTGGAATAACCTCGAATAATCACAAACAATCTCTAATGGTCTTCAATAATATTGAATGATTTTGAATAATCCGGAATGGTTCCGAATGATCTTTAACAATCTCGAATGATATTAAACAGTCACGAATAATCTCAAATGATTTTGACTGATCTAGATTCATCTTGAATAATTTCGATTGATCTTGAACGATCTGGAATCATCACGCTTGATATTGATGTTATCGATTGATCTTGAACAATCTGAAATAATTTCGAATAGCGAAGAATCTTTAATGGTCAATAATATCGAATGATTTTGATTAATCTCGATTGATCTTGAACGATATGGAATAATCTCGAATTATAGCAAACAATCTCGAATAGTCTTCAATAATATCGAATGGTTTTGAATTTTCTGAAAAAATCTTGAATAATCAGGATTGGTCTCAAATGATCCTCAACAATCTCGAATGATCTTGAATAATCTCGAACGATCTTGAATGTTCTTGACTAATCTTAAAAGATTTTGAATGATCCTAAATAATATGAAACGATCTTGAATAATTCCGAATGATCTTGAATCATCTTAAATGATCTTGAAAGATTCTGAATGACCTGGAATAATATTGAATGATCTTGAAAAATCTCTAATGATCTTAAATGGTACCAAATGATTGAATAATAATCTCGAAGCATCGTAAATGTTCTTGAATGATATCGAATGATCTTCATTTATATTGTATGATTTTAAATGATTTTGAATAATCTTGAATGATGTTAAATGATCTCCGATTACCTTGAATAATCTCGATTGATGTTGGACGATTTGGATTCATCTCGCATGATCTTGACGGTATCGAATGTTTTTGAATAATCTCGAAAGATCTTGAACAATCTCGTATGATCTTGAATAATCTCGAATGATCTTGAATAATTTCGGACTATCTTGAATAATCTCAAATGATTTTAAATGATCTTAAATAACCTCGAATGATCTCGAACGAACTTGAATAATCTTGAATGATATTGAACGCTCATAAATAATCTCGAATGATCTTGAATCGTCACGAACGACCATCAACTTATATGATCAAGGTGTTGAATGAGTTTAATAATCTCGAACGATTTGGAATGTTCTTGAATAATCTTGAATGATTTTGAATGATCTTGAATAATCTTAATGATCTCGAATAATATTGAATCATATTGAATAATCTCTAAAGATCTTGAATAATCTCGAATGATCTTAAATAATATGGAAAGATCTTGAATAATATCGAATGATCTTGAATCATCACAAATGATTTTAGAAGGTCCTGAATGATCTTGAATGATCTTAAATGGCCTCGAATGATCCTGAATAATCTTGAATGAACTTAAATGATTTTGAATAATCTTGAACGATTTTGAATGATCTCGAATGATCTTAAATAATTAATCTTGAACGATCTGAAATAATTTCGAACAATCTCAAACGATCTTGAATAATCTCGAATGATCTTGAATAGTTTCGAACGATCTGGAATAGTCTTCAATTATCTTGAATAATCTCGAATCATCTTCAATAATTTTGAACGGTCTTAAATCATTTCGAATGATCTTGAACAATCTAGAATGATCTCTACTGATCTAGAATAATCTTAAATGATCTTCAATGAACTCGAATTATTTTGAATTATCCTAAATAAATTATTTTGAATTATCCTAATAATACGTTGAATTGCCTTTATTGATCTTAAATAATCTTTAACGATCCAAAATGTTTTCGAATGATCTCTTAACTCCTTCCTACTATTCTAATGTATTGAAAAATAAGATAAAACATCTCCTTTAAATTTTACAATTTTCAATAGTTTCTAATTATTTCTTCTTTTATTAATTGTCAATTACTTTTGATTTTGCAGTTATCTACCAATTTCAACAGGTTTTATGACGTGTTTTGGTAATTTTATCCATTTTAATTGTCAAGGTTTTAAGATTATTTTAAAATTGTTTGTTATTCGTTTCGATCGTAAATTACCTCGAATAATCTTGAATGATCTTTAATTATCTCGAATGACTTCAAAGATCTCAAAAGATCTTGAATATTCTAGAGTGATCTTAAATATCGAATGATATTGAATCAGCTTGTATGATCTTAAATGATCTTGATTAATCTGGAATGATATTGAATACTATCGAATGGTCTTGAAGGATCTTGAATAATCTCGAACGCACTTGAATAATCTTAAACTATACAGAATAATCTCCGATGATTTTGAATGATCTTGAATAATCTCGAATGATCTTGAAATATCTGGAATAATATTGAATTATCCCTTAAATAATATCGAACGATCTTGAATAATCACGAATGATCTTAAATGATCTTGAATAATCTCGAAGAATCTTGAGTAATCTCGAACGATCTTGAACAATCTCGAATGATCTTAAATAATATCGAACGATCTTAAATAATCTCGAATGATCTTGAATCATCTCCAACGATCATGAATAATCTTATATGATCAAGGTCCTGAATTATTTTATTAATCTCGAACAATCTTAAATAATAACGAAATATCTTGACTAATACCAAATGTAATCTTAAAAAATCTCGGATGATCTTAAATAATCTTGAATGAACTTGAATAATTTGCAATAACCTTAAATAAATGACCTCTAATGCTTATGAATAGTCCAATGGTCTCGAATGATCCTGAACAATTTCAAATAACCTTAATAATCTCAAACGGTCATGAATAATCTCCATTGATCTTTACTACTACCGAATGATCTTCAATAATTTCGAAGGATCTTAAATAATTTCAATTGGTCTTGAACGATCTTGAACAATCTCGAATGATCTTAAACAATGTTTGAATAATCTCGAATGATTTTGAATAATATCGAATGATCTTGAATCATCTCGAACGACCTTCTTATATAATCAAGATCCTGACTGATTTGAATAATCTCGAAAGATCTTAAATGATGACGAAAGATTTTGAATATCAAATGATCTTGAAAAATCTCGAATGATCTTAAACAATTTAGAACGACCTTGAACGGCGTCGTTGCTCATAAATATTCTCGAATGGTCTTGATGATATCGAATAGTCTCGAATGATCCTGAACCATTTCAAATGACCTTACTGATTTTAAACGATCTTGAATAATCTCAAATGATCTTGAATACTATCGATTGATCTAGATCTTGAATAAGTTCAAATGGCCTCAAACGATCATGAATAATCTCGAATGATCTTAAATAATCTCGAATGATTTTTAATCATCTTGAATAATATCAAATGATCTTGAATAATCTCAAACAAATGATCTCAAATGATTCGAAATGATTTTAAATGATCTTGAATCATTCCGAATGATCTTAAATGATATTGAACGCTCTTGAACAATCTCTAATGATTTTGAATAATATCAAATCATATTAAATAATATCGAACGATCTTGAATAATGTCGAATGATCTAGAACGATCTGAAGGATTCCGATAAAATATGGAACGATCTTGAATCATCTCAAATGATCTTGAAAGGTCCTGAAAGATCTTGAATAATATTAAATAATCTAGAAAGATCTTCAATGGTCTTGAATAATCACCAATGATCTTAAATGTTCTTACATAATATCAAATGATCTTCAATATTAATGAATGATTTTGAATAATCTTGAACAATTGACCGTTCTGGAATAATCTCAAATGATGGCGAACAATCTCGAAAGGTCTACAATAATATCGAATTATCTTGAGCTATCTCGATTGATTTTGAACGATCTGGAATCATTTAGAATGACAGCGAACAATCTTAAAGAGTCTTCAATAATATCGAATGATTTTAAATAATTTCAAAGGACCATGAATAATCTCGAATGATCGATATTGAATAATCTTGAACAATTCACGAATAATATTGAATCATATTGCATAATTTCGAACGATCTTGAATAATGTCAAATGATTCCGAATGAAAAATCTCAATCATCTAAAATGATCTTGAGAGGTACTGGATGAATCATAATCTCGAATGGTCTCGAATGATCTTCAATAATCAACAATGATCTTAAATGTTCTTAAATAATATATAATGATTTTCAAATTTGAAAGAGTTTGAATGATCTTGAATAATCACGATTGATCTTGAACAATCTGGAATAATCTCGAATGATGGCGAACAATCTCGAATGGCCTTCGAATGATTTTGAATCAATCATCTCCAAGGATCTTGTTTAATGTGGAATGGTCTCGAATGATCTTGACCAATCTCAAATGAATCTTAAATTATATGGAACGATCTTGAATAATATCGTATGATCTTAAATCATCTCAAATGGTCTTAAAAAGTCCTGAATGATCTTGAATAATCTCGAACTATCTCGAATAATCCTGAATAATTGCGAATGATCTTAAATGTTCTTGAATAATGATTTTTAATAATATTGAAAGATTTTGAATGCTCTTAAATAATCTCCATAGATCTTGAATAATCTCAATTAATCTTGAACGATCTGAAAACATCTCGCATGACATGAACTTGACGGTCTCGAATGATCTTGAATCTTGAACGATCTGGAATAACCTCGAATAATCACAAACAATCTCTAATGGTCTTCAATAATATTGAATGATTTTGAATAATCTGGAATGGTTCCGAATGATCTTTAACAATCTCAAATAATATTGAACAGTCTATAATAATCTCGAATGATTTTTAATAATCCGAATGAACTTCAATAATATCGAATATTATTAAATAATCTCGAACGATCTTGAATGATCTCGAAGGATCTTGAATGATTCCGAACGATCTTGAATAATCTCGAATGATCTTAAATGGTCTCGAATGATTCTGAATAATCTCGAATGACCTTAAATGTTCTTGAATGATATCGAATGATCTTCAATAATATTGAATGATTTTGAATATAATCTTGAACGATTTTAAATGATCTTTATTGACGGTCTGAAATCATCTCGGACGATCTTGACGGTCTCGACAGATATTAAATGTTCTCGATTTATCTTGAACGATCTGGAAAAATCTCGAATGATCTAATGGTTCTCAATAATATCGAATCATTTTGAATAATCTGGAATGGTTTCAAATAATCTCGAATAATCACGATTCATCTGGAATGATTTTGAATGATCTTTAATAATGTCGAATGATCACGAACGATCTTGAATAATATCGAATCATATTAAACAATCTCGAACGAGCTTGAATGATTCCAAATGGTCTCGAATGATCCTGAATAATCACGAATGATATTAAATGTTCTTGAATAATATCTAATGATTTTCAATAATATTTATTGAATCAAAATGATTTTAAATAATCTTAAATTGAATGATCTTAAATGATCTACATTGATCTCGAATCATCTCGATTGACCTTGAACGATCTGGAATCATCTCGAATAGTCTTCAATAATATCGAATGATTTTGAACAATCTCGAACGATCTTGAATAATCTCGAATGAACTCTTAAATAATGTTAAACGATTTTGAATGACCTTCAATAATCCGAATGATCTTGAATAATATGGAATATTAAATAATGTCGAATGATCTCGAATAATATTAAATTATATGGAACGATCTTGAAAAGTCCTGAAAGATCTTGAGTGGACATTGAATGATCTTGAATAATCTCAAATGATCTTAAGTAGCCTTGAATTATCCTGAATAATCTCGAAATGTTCTTGAATAATATCGAATTATCTTCAATGATATTGAATCATTTAAAATGATTTTGAATAACCTTGAACGATTTTGACTGATCTACATTCATCTTGAATAAACTCGATTGATCTTGAACGATCTGGAATAATTTCGCATGATCTTGACGGTCACGAATGATCTTAAATGTTCTCGATGGATCTTGAACGATCTGAAATAATAATAACAATAATAATCTCGAATGGTCTTCAATAATAACGAATGATCTTGAACCTTGAACAATCTCAAACGATCTTGAATGTTCTTGAATAATCCGAATGATCTTGAATAATGTCGAATGATCTCGAACGATCTTGAATGATTCTTCATGATCTTGAATAATCTCGAATGATCCTAAATACTATGGAACGATCTTGAATAATATTGAATGACCTTGAACCATTTCAAATTATCTTGAAAGGTTAAGTAATATTGAATGATTTTAAATGCTTTTGAATCATCTTGAACGCTATTGAATGATCTAAATTATGATCTTGAACGATCTGAAATCATCTCGAATGATCACGAACAATCTCTAATAATCTTCAATAATATCGAATGATTTTGTATAATCTGGAATGGTTTCGAATGATCTTGAACAATCACGAAAAATCTCAAATGATTTTGAATGACCTTAAATAATCTCTTAAATAAATCTTAAATAATCTCAAACGATCTTGAATAATCTCGAACGTTCTTGAATAATTCGAATGATCTTGAATATTAAATAATATCGAACAATCTTGAATAATCGTAAATAATACCGAACGACCTTGAATAATATCGAATGATCTTGAATAATCTCGAATGGCATCGAATGATCTTAAATGTTTTTGAATAATATCGAATGATTTTTAAAGATTAATTAAATGATCTCCGATGAACTTGAATAATATCGATTTGAATGATCTGGAATAATCTCGAATTATAGTAAATAATCTCAAACGGTCTTAAAGAATATCGAACTTCGAAAGATCATGAATAATCTCGAATGATCTTGAACAATCTTGAATCATCTCGAAGGATCTTGCATAATCTCGAATAACCTTTAATAACCTTGAGCTTGATTATTCAAGGATCTCGAATAATCTTTAATGATATTGAAAAATCTTAAATGATCTTCAATAAACTCGAATGATGTTGAACGATATATTAAACAATATCGAATAAAGTTGAATTACCTTTAATGATCCTAAATAATCTTTAATGATGTAGAAAGTTGATGATCTTCTCTAACTCCTCCGTAGTCTTCTTAATCTATTTAAAAATAACATAAAGCACCACCTTTAAATTTTATAATTTTCAATAGTTTCTAATTATTTTCGCTATTATTGTCAATTATTTTTGATCTTGCAATTATCTACCAATTTTAACAGTTTTTAGGATTATTTTAAAATCGTTTCCGTTTTTCGTTTCGATATTGAATTATCGTAAATGATCTCGAATGATCCCTAATGACCTTGAACAATCTCGAATGATCTTGATAAATTTTGAACGATCTCGAATGATCTTGAACGATTTCGAATAATCTTGAATGATCTTGAATAATCTCGAATAACCTTGAATGATTTTCTATGATCTCGAATAATCTTGATAACGTTGAATAGTATGAAATGATCTTGAATGAGATTCAAGTAATTTAAAATCAATTATCTCTAATGATCTTGCATTATCTTAAATGAACCTGAATAGTCTCGAATAACCTTCAATGAACTCGAATGGTTTTGAATGATCTAGAACATAGTTTCTCAACCTTGTTTTGCTCACCGCCCACTTTGAGATTGTTTTTTTTTTTTCTAGAGCCCCCATCTTAATTAATTAATTTACTTACCATTTGTCGTGAAAATTAAAACAGCTAGTTTTCTACTCCCACCCTCCGAAAGTCTCAAACACTCACAAAGAGGCATTATAGTCAACATTGAGAACCTATGGATTAGAATGATCTCGAATGATCTTCTCTAACTCCCTCGCACTCTTCGAATCTTCTTCAATGTTTCAACTTACCTGCTTAGCTTTAGTAGAAGACACTCTCAACTCACCACTTACCTTTTGATTAAATTCTAAGCTTGGATAGGTGAAATAAAAATAAATAAAACTCGAATTATTTTGAATAATCCTAAATAATATCGAATAATCTCGAATGACGTTGAATTACCTTTAATGATATTAAATAATCTTTAACGATTTAGAATGTTCTCGAATGATCTTATCTAACTCCTTCGTACGCTTATAATCTATTTAAAAAAAGATAAAGCACCTTCTTTAAATTTTCAATAGTTTCTAATTATTTTCGCTTTTATTAATTGTCAATTATATTTGATTTTGCAATTATCTACCAATTTTAAAAGCTTTTGACAATGTTCTCAGTTTAAATTTTCAAATTTTTAAAATCGTTTCCGTTATTCGTTTCGATCTAGAACGATTTTAAAATCTCGAATGATCTTGAACAATATCAAATGATCTTAAAAAATCTCTAATAATCTCGAATGATCTTGAATAATTTGGAATGGCCTTGATTGATCTGGAATGGTTTCGAATGATCCTGAACAATTTCGAATCACCTTAACAATCTTGAACGATCTCCAATAATCTCAAATGAAATTGAATACTACCGAATGATTTTGAATGAAGTCAAATAATCTTCAATAATCTCAAACGATCTTGAATAATCTCGACTGATCTTAAACGATCTTGAATTACCTCGAATGATTTTGAATAATCTTGAATAATATCGAATGATCTTAAATAATTACGAATGATCTCGAATGATCCTGAATGATCTTGAATACTACCGAATGATCCTGAATCTTAAATAATCTTGAATAATCTCGATTGACCTTGAATAATCTTGAGTAAAATCGAATGATCGAAGAACCTCCAAAAATCTTGAATAATCTCGAATTCTCTCACATGATCTTAAACAATTTCGAATAATCTTGAGTAATCTCGAACGAACTTAAATGTTCTTGAATACACAAATGAAACACGTTTTAACTTTGTATAACTGTTAGTTTATTAAGTAACTATAGTTTCGACAATTTTAATTTGTTATTTTCAAACTAGTTTTTTTAACTTGTCATTTACAAAATAGTTTGAAAATGACAAGTTAAAAAAAAAAACTAGTCACTTAATAAAGTCACAGCTATTATTTGTGAATAATGATGTACAACCAAGTAGAAGCCTTCACCGTTAACAGTTTGTTCTTGAATAATATCGAAATATTTTGAATGATCTTGAATAATATCGAGTCATATTGAATAAAATCAAAGGATCTTGAATAATGTTAAATGATCTCAAACGATCTTGAATCATCTCAAATGATCTTGAATGATTTTAAATAACCTCAAATGATCTCGAAAACTCCTGAATGATCTTGAATAATATTGAATGAATAACCGAATAATCTCGAATAGTCTTCAATAATATCAAATGATTTTAAATATTCTGGAATGGTCTCGAATGATCTTGAATAATCTTGAAAAATCTCGAACGATTTTGAATAACCTCGAATGATCCTAAATAATATGGAACTATTCGTTCAAGATCGAATGATCTCGAATCATCTCAAATGGTCTTGAAAAGTCCTGAATGATCTTGAATAATCTCGAACGATCTCGAATAATCCTGAATAATCACAAATGATGAATAAATGATAAATGTTCTTGAATCATGATTTTTAATAATATTGAAAGATTTTGAATGCTCTTAAATAATCTCCATAGATCTTGAATAATCTCAATTAATCTTGAACGATCTGAAAACATCTCGCATGACATGAACTTGACGGTCTCGAATGATCTTGAATCTTGAACGATCTGGAATAACCTCGAATAATCACAAACAATCTCTAATGGTCTTCAATAATATTGAATGATTTTGAATAATCTGGAATGGTTCCGAATGATCTTTAACAAACAGTCACGAATAATCTCAAATGATTTTGACTGATCTAGATTCATCTTGAATAATTTCGATTGATCTTGAACGATCTGGAATCATCACGCTTGATATTGATGTTATCGATTGATCTTGAACAATCTGAAATAATTTCGAATAGCGAAGAATCTTTAATGGTCAATAATATCGAATGATTTTGATTAATCTCGATTGATCTTGAACGATATGGAATAATCTCGAATTATAGCGAACAATCTTAAATAGTCTTCAATAATATCGAATGGTTTTGAATTTTCTGAAAAAATCTTGAATATTCAGGAATGGTCTCAAATGATCCTCAACAATCTCGAATGATCTTGAATAATCTCGAACGATCTTGAATGTTCTTGACTAATCTTAAAAGATTTTGAATGATCCTAAATAATATGAAACGATCTTGAATAATTCCGAATGATCTTGAATCATCTTAAATGATTTTGAAAGATTCTGAATGACCTGGAATAATATTGAATGATCTTGAAAAATCTCTAATGATCTTAAATGGTACCAAATGATTGAATAATAATCTCGAAGCATCGTAAATGTTCTAGAATGATATCGAATAATCTTCCTTAATATTGTATGATTTTAAATGATTTTGAATAATCTTGAATGATGTTAAATGATCTCCGATTACCTTGAATAATCTCGATTGATGTTGGACGATTTGGATTCATCTCGCATGATCTTGACGGTATCTAATGTTTTTGAATAATCTCGAAGGATCTTGAATAATTTCGAACTATCTCAAATGATTTTAAATGATCTTAAATAACCTCGAATGATCTCGAACGAACTTGAATAATCTTGAATGATATTGAACGCTCGAATGATCTCGAATCATCACGAACGACCATCAACTTATATTATCAAGGTCTTAAATGATTTTAATAATCTCGAACGATTTGGAATGTTCTTGAATGATTTTGAATGATCTTGAATAA
This sequence comes from Ontholestes murinus, assembly GCA_963969525.1. Lineage (NCBI taxonomy): Eukaryota > Metazoa > Arthropoda > Insecta > Coleoptera > Staphylinidae > Ontholestes > Ontholestes murinus. The sequence continues at coordinate 5,579,466 of OZ018397.1, read as the reverse complement.
TCTTAATGATCTCGAATAATATTGAATCATATTGAATAATCTGATCTGATTTTAGAAGGTCCTGAATGATCTTGAATAATCTCGAATGATCTTAAATGGCCTCGAATGATCCTAGATAATCTTGAATGAACTTAAATGATTTTGAATAATCTTGAACGATTTTAAATGATATTAAATAATTGATCTTGAACGATCTGAAACAATTTCGAACAATCTCAAACGATCTTGAATAATCTTGAATAATTTCGAACGATCTGGAATGGTCTTGAATAATCTCAAATGATCTTTTAAATAATGTCGAATGATCTCGAACGTTTTTGAATAATCTTGAAAAATTTTGAACGGTCCTAAATCATTTTGAATGATCTTGAACAATCTAGAATGATCTCTACTGATCTAGAATAATCTTAAATGAACTCGAATTATTTTGAATTATCCTAAATAATATTGAACAATCTTGAATGACGTTGAATTACCTTTAATGATCTTAAATAATCTTTAACGATCAAGAATGTTTTCGAATGATCTCTAACTCCTTCGTACTATTCTAATGTATTGAAAAATAAAATAAAACATCTTCTTTAAATTTTACAATTTTCAATAGTTTCTAATTATTTTCTCTTTTATTGATTGTCAATTATTTTTGATTTTGCAGTTATCTGCCAATTTTAACAGGTTTTATGACGTGTTTTGGTAATTTTCTCCATTTTAATTGTCAAGGTTTTAAGATTATTTAATATAATTGTTTGTTATTCGTTTCGATCGTAAATTACCTCGAATAATCTTGAATGATCTTTAATTATCTCGAATGACTTCAAAGATCTCAAAAGATCTTGAATATTCTAGAGTGATCTTAAATATCGAATGATATTGAATCAGCTTGTATGATCTTAAATGATCTTGATTAATCTGGAATTATATTGAATACTATCGAATGATCTTGAAGGATCTTGAATAATCTCGAACGCACTTGAATAATCTTAAACTATACAGAATAATCTCCGATGATTTTGAATGATCTTGAATAATCTCGAATGATCTTGAAATATCTGGAATAATATTGAATTATCCCTTAAATAATATCGAACGATCTTGAATAATCACGAATGATCTTAAATGATCTTGAATAATCTCGAAGAATCTTGATCATCTCGAATGATCTTGAACAATTTCTAATAGATCTTGAGTAATCTCGAACGATCTTGAACAATCTCGAATGATCTTAAATAATATCGAACGATCTTAAATAATCTCGAATGATCTTGAATCATCTCCAACGATCATGAATAATCTTATATGATCAAGGTCCTGAATTATTTTATTAATCTCGAACAATCTTAAATAATAACGAAATATCTTGACTAATACCAAATGTAATCTTAAAAAATCTCGGATGATCTTAAATAATCTTGAATGAACTTGAATAATTTGCAATAACCTTAAATAAATGACCTCTAATGCTTATGAATAGTCTAATGGTCTCGAATGATCCTGAACTATTTCGAATAACCTTAATAATCTCAAACGGTCATGAATAATCTCCATTGATCTTCAATACTACCGAATGATCTTCAATAATTTCGAAGGATCTTAAATAATTTCAATTTGTCTTGAACGATCTTGAACAATCTCGAATGATCTTAAACAATGTTTGAATAATCTCGAATGATTTTGAATAATCTTGAATAATATCGAATGATCTTGAATCTACTCGAACGACCTTCTTATATAATCAAGATCCTGACTGATTTGAATAATCTCGAACGATCTTAAATGATGACGAAAGGTTTTGAATATCAAATGATCTTGAAAAATCTCGTATGATCTTAAACAATTTAGAATGACCTTGAATGGCCTCGATGCTCATCAATAATCTCGAATGGTCTTGATGATATCGAATAGTCTCGAATGATCCTGAACCATTTCAAATGACCTTACTGATTTTAAACGATCTTGAATAATCTCAAATGATCTTGAATACTATCGATTGATCTAGATCTTGAATAAGTTCAAATGGCCTCAAACGATCATGAATAATCTCGAATGATCTTAAATAATCTCGAATGATTTTTAATCATCTTGAATAATATCAAATGATCTTGAATAATCTCAAATGATTCGAAATGATTTTAAATGATCTTGAATCATTCCGAATGATCTTAAATGATCTTGAACGCTCTTGAACATTCTCTAATGATTTTAAATAATATCAAATCATATTAAATAATATCGAACAATCTTGAATAATGTCGAATGATCTCGAACGATCTGAAGGATTCTGATAAAATATGGAACGATCTTGAGTCATCTCAAATGATCTTGAAAGGTCCTGAAAGATCTTGAAATAATCTAGAAAGATCTCAAATGGTCTTGAATAATCCTGAATAATCAGCAATGATCTTAAATGTTCTTACATAACATCAAATGTTCTTCAATATTAATGAATGATTTTGAATAATCTTGAACAATTGACCGTTCTGGAATAATCTCAAATGATGGCGAACAATCTCGAAAGGTCTACAATAATATCGAATTATCTTGAGCTATCTCGATTGATTTTGAACGATCTGGAATCATTTAGAATGACAGCGAACAATCTTAAAGAGTCTTCAATAATATCGAATGATTTTAAATAATTTCAAAGGACCATGAATAATCTCGAATGATCGATATTGAATAATCTTGAACAATTCACGAATAATATTGAATCATATTGCATAATTTCGAACGATCTTGAATAATGTCAAATGATTCCGAATGAAAAATCTCAATCATCTAAAATGATCTTGAGAGGTACTGGATGAATCATAATCTCGAATGGTCTCGAATGATCTTCAATAATCAACAATGATCTTAAATGTTCTTAAATAATATATAATGATTTTCAAATTTGAAAGAGTTTGAATGATCTTGAATAATCACGATTGATCTTGAACAATCTGGAATAATCTCGAATGATGGCGAACAATCTCGAATGGCCTTCGAATGATTTTGAATCAATCATCTCCAAGGATCTTGTTTAATGTGGAATGGTCTCGAATGATCTTGACCAATCTCAAATGAATCTTAAATTATATGGAACGATCTTGAATAATATCGTATGATCTTAAATCATCTCAAATGGTCTTAAAAAGTCCTGAATGATCTTGAATAATCTCGAACTATCTCGAATAATCCTGAATAATTGCGAATGATCTTAAATGTTCTTGAATAATGATTTTTAATAATATTGAAAGATTTTGAATGCTCTTAAATAATCTCCATAGATCTTGAATAATCTCAATTAATCTTGAACGATCTGAAAACATCTCGCATGACATGAACTTGACGGTCTCGAATGATCTTGAATCTTGAACGATCTGGAATAACCTCGAATAATCACAAACAATCTCTAATGGTCTTCAATAATATTGAATGATTTTGAATAATCTGGAATGGTTCCGAATGATCTTTAACAATCTCAAATAATATTGAACAGTCTATAATAATCTCGAATGATTTTTAATAATCCGAATGAACTTCAATAATATCGAATATTATTAAATAATCTCGAACGATCTTGAATGATCTCGAAGGATCTTGAATGATTCCGAACGATCTTGAATAATCTCGAATGATCTTAAATGGTCTCGAATGATTCTGAATAATCTCGAATGACCTTAAATGTTCTTGAATGATATCGAATGATCTTCAATAATATTGAATTATTTTGAATATAATCTTGAACGATTTTAAATGATCTTTATTGACGGTCTGAAATCATCTCGGACGATCTTGACGGTCTCGACAGATATTAAATGTTCTCGATTTATCTTGAACGATCTGGAAAAATCTCGAATGATCTAATGGTTCTCAATAATATCGAATCATTTTGAATAATCTGGAATGGTTTCAAATAATCTCGAATAATCACGATTCATCTGGAATGATTTTGAATGATCTTTAATAATGTCGAATGATCACGAACGATCTTGAATAATATCGAATCATATTAAACAATCTCGAACGAGCTTGAATGATTCCAAATGGTCTCGAATGATCCTGAATAATCACGAATGATATTAAATGTTCTTGAATAATATCTAATGATTTTCAATAATATTTATTGAATCAAAATGATTTTAAATAATCTTAAATTGAATGATCTTAAATGATCTACATTGATCTCGAATCATCTCGATTGACCTTGAACGATCTGGAATCATCTCGAATAGTCTTCAATAATATCGAATGATTTTGAACAATCTCGAACGATCTTGAATAATCTCGAATGAACTCTTAAATAATGTTAAACGATTTTGAATGACCTTCAATAATCCGAATGATCTTGAATAATATGGAATATTAAATAATGTCGAATGATCTCGAATAATATTAAATTATATGGAACGATCTTGAAAAGTCCTGAAAGATCTTGAGTGGACATTGAATGATCTTGAATAATCTCAAATGATCTTAAGTAGCCTTGAATTATCCTGAATAATCTCGAAATGTTCTTGAATATTATCGAATTATCTTCAATGATATTGAATCATTTAAAATGATTTTGAATAACCTTGAACGATTTTGACTGATCTACATTCATCTTGAATAAACCCGATTGATCTTGAACGATCTGGAATAATTTCGCATGATCTTGGCGGTCACGAATGATCTTCAATGTTCTCGATGGATCTTGAACGATCTGAAATAATAATAATAATAATCTCGAATGGTCTTTAATAATAACGAATGATCTTGTATAATCTCGATTGATCTTGATAAACCTTGAACAATCTTAAACGATCTTGAATAATCCGAATGATCTTGAATAATGTCGAATGATCTCGAACGATCTTGAATGATTCTTCATGATCTTGAATAATCTCGAATGATTCTAAATAATATGGAACGATCTTGAATAATATTGAATGACCTTGAACCATTTCAAATTATCTAGAAAGGTTAAGTAATATTGAATGATTTTAAATGCTTTTGAATCATCTTGAACGCTATTGAATGATCTAAATTATGATCTTGAACGATCTGAAATCATCTCGAATGACCACGAACAATCTCTAATAATCTTCAATAATATCGAATGATTTTGTATAATCTGGAATGGTTTCGAATGATCTTGAACAATCACGAAAAATCTCAAATGATTTTGAATGACCTTAAATAATCTCTTAAATAAATCTTAAATAATCTCAAACGATCTTGAATAATTCGAATGATCTTGAATAATATCGAATCATATTAAATAATATCGAGCAATCTTGAATAATCGTAAATAATACCGAACGACCTTGAATAATATCGAATGATCTTGAATAATCTCGAATGGCATCGAATGATCTTAAATGTTTTTGAATAATATCGAATGATTTTTAAAGATTAATTAAATGATCTCCGATGAACTTGAATAATATCGATTTGAATGATCTGGAATAATCTCGAATTATAGTAAACAATCTCAAACGGTCTTAAAGAATATCGAACTTCGAAAGATCATGAATAATCTCGAATGATTTTGAACAATCTTGAATCATCTCGAAGGATCTTGCATAACCTCGAATAACCTTTAATAACCTTGAGCTTGATTATTCAAGGATCTCGAATAATCTTTAATGATATTGAAAAATCATAAATGATCTTCAATAAACTCGAATGATGTTGAACGATATATTAAACAATATCGAATAAAGTTGAATTACCTTTAATGATCCTAAATAATCTTTAATGATGTAGAAAGTTCTCAGATGATCTTCTCTAACTCCTCCGTAGTCTTCTTAATCTATTTAAAAATAACATAAAGCACCACCTTTAAATTTTATAACTTTCAATAGTTTCTAATTATTTTCGCTATTATTGTCAATTATTTTTGATTTTGCAATTATCTACCAATTTTAACAGCTTTTATATGTATATTTTATACGTGTTTTGATAATTTTATCAGTTTTAATTGTTAAGTTTTTAGGATTATTTTAAAATCGTTTCCGTTTCGATATTGAATTTTCGTAAATGATCTCGAATGATCTTGAATGATCCCTAATGACCTTGAACAATCTCGAATGATCTTGATAAATTTTGAACGATCTCGAATGATCTTGAACGATTTCGAATAATCTTGAATGATCTCGATTGATCTTAAATAATCTCGAATAATCTTGAATGATTTTCTATGATCTCGAATAATCTTGAGTAGTATGAAATGATCTTGAATGAGATTCAAGTAATTTCAAATAAATTATCTCTAATGATCTTGCATTATCTTAAATGAACCTGAATAGTCTCGAATAACCTTCAATGAACTCGAATGGTTTTGAATGATCTAGAACATAGTTTCTCAACCTTATTTTGCTCACCGCCCACTTTGAGATTGTTTTTTTTTTCTAGAGCCCCCATCTTAATTAATTAATTTACTTACCATTTGTCGTGTAAATTAAAACAGCTAGTCTTCTACTCCCACCCTCCGAAAGTCTCAAACACTCACAAAGAGGCATTATAGTCAACATTGAGAACCTATGGATTAGAATGATCCCGAATGATCTTCTCTAACTCCCTCGCACTCTTCTAATCTTCTTCAATGTTTCAACTTACCTGCTTAGCTTTAGTAGAAGACACTCTCAACTCATCACTTACCTTTTGATTAAATTCTAAGCTTGGATAGGTGAAATAAAAATCTATACGTTTTTTTTTATATTATACAAATTTATTCTCATTTAGATAGACACAATATCCCTTGCGAATTATCAGAAAAAAATAACAAGCTTCTTCAATAAAATAAAATGGTCCTTCGAGGACGAGTGAGCATTTTACGCGTTACAACAATAGTACAGTAGCACATTATAGATAATACAGTAAATAGTCGATTCAGTCGCAAAGAGGGACCTTGTGAAATAAATGCAATATGATTGGTGAAACGCAAATAGTGTGTAAGGATAGATTGACTCTCGAGAATACTACTAATAATAAAAAGAAAAAAAAACGGGGGGAGGAAATTATCACAAAACAAACGTCACGTGTTAATGTAAACCAGTGCACAATAATTTCGATTGGATATCCATGAAAGAATTATAAAAAGAAAATCGATTTTAAGTCACCACCAATCAAAGCATCCAGGGTATCATATATCTTATGAGATAAAGCAAATATTAGCGGGGCCGAAACGATACAAAAACCTTACCAATGGCGTTAAAATAATACTTTTAAAGGCATTTTCCTTACACCTATACAATTTGTGCATTTTGGCAAATGGTACATTTCATTATTATTAATTTAATTATTATTAATTATTTCATTTCTCTGTTCCAGGGGTAAAATTTTCATATCCAATAATTTAAATGCGACTATTTTTTGTTTTTTCCTTTTATCCTTTTCTTTAAGCGGGGGGGAAGGGAAATGAGTTTTTCGTTTAAACAAAATAAAGAAAACCAGCGGGACTAGAGATTTTTTTTATTAAAAACCCTAACTTGTAAATTCTCAGTATCAAATTGTAGCAATGGTATCGGAAAAGCTAACACGAAATGGCTAAAGATATGCGTCCATAAAAGAAGTGTTTTTTTTTTTTTTTACAATAACATATCGCCTTAAAAAAATAACCTACAATTATTAAAACTTGACCACAGTCTGAAAAATAGTTTATATGGAGCGTTTTGTAAGGTTCTGGTTGTTGTTATTGTTGTTGTTATTATTAGGTTAGCAGATGATCAGCTGGCCGTTCGTTGGTTGATGGGTAGAAAAAATGCGCGCTTACAATACGCTCCACAGTATAATACGCTAAAAATTATGATGTATATTACTTCTAGAGAAATCAAATATTTTTCTTCTTTGTATTATTATGAAACGCACTCAATATACTCATTGCTCGCAGTAAATGAAAAAAAAAATTACAAAATTTATAACGTAGTAGGTAAGAGCCGCGTTGTTGACGGATACGGCGGCGAACGCACTATCTGAAACAGAAAGAAAAATTGAAATTAGTTTACTGAAATTATATTCGCAGCCCACTCTCTCTTTCATGCACACACCCACGCTCGCTGGGGGGAATCGATAAAATTACACATTCCGATGTTTGCGGTGCGCGCAAAATTAATAAAGCGCCGCTCACGATCCACTGCTTGCTCGCAAACCAGTAATCCAATTTTATGTACAACAGGATTTATTATCATTGTGATTCCCCCTTGGCAAAAGCAAATAGCAGACATCGTGTAATAAAGATTGATTTGTAGCGTTGTAGGCGTGCAGCCGTTACCAATAAAATAAAAACCTCCGATTGTGATATAAATAAATGATATACTACCGATCGTCTTTTTTTATCACGTCATTCATTCAATATTTATAAAATGCAGAGGAAAAAGGTATTATTAAACGTATTTTTAAAATTCTATAGTAACTTAAAAAGATCTAACGAGGTCGCTGGGGTGTAAGGCTGTCTATAGCCAAACGACCCCGTCTAATTTAACTTTAAATTATTAGAAAGATAGAGGAAGAAAAGGAATTTACATTAATATATATGAATAAGAATCTAAAAGCTGAGAGCAGTAGTTTTTTGGGAATGGAGAAGAAAACAAAAAATAGAAACAGGGGAATGAGAGATAAAAAAGAGAAGGAATTTGTCTAGTAAACGCAAACTAAAAGAACAAAACTGAAGAAGAAAAAGAGATAAAATCGTGAAAGAAGGAAAAACGAGAAAATAAAGAAGAAAGAAACAGAAATATATGAAGAAGTGCATAGAAAAAAGAGAAAGATGTAACAGTGCCAAAAGAAAAAAGATTAAAACATTACATCGGCAAGGGAGTAACAATAGTACAATGTACTGGAGAGAAATATGAGAAAATAGAAAAAGAAAATAAACAAAACAAAATTATAGAAAGAAAAAATTGAGAGAGTGAGACGGAAAGAGATGAAACACCGTCAAAAGAGAAAGGGGAAAACACAAGAAAACAATTGTTATAAAGAGAAAGAATAGAGGCAAAAAAAAAGAGAAAATATATGTGCAAACAGTAAACAAGAAAGTAGAGAGAAGAAAAATTTAAAAAACGAAAAAGAACGTGAAATATATAACACAGAGAAAAAAGAAACGCCACAGGGCGAGAAATATGTATATATAATATTAGAGAGAATAACATTAACGTAATGAATGGCATAAAGAGATAAATAGGGAAATAAAATTAGATACCGAGGAAAAGAGTTATAAAGAGAGGTAAAAAAGCTATAGAAAGATAAAAAAGAGACAAAGAGAGAGATAGAGAGAGAGAGAGAAAGGAAGAAAAAAGGAGATAGAAAAAGGAACAGAAAAAAATAGATAAAGGGAGACACAGAGAAAGAGACAGAAGAAAAAGAAACAAACAAGAGACAGAAGAAAAAGAAACAAACAAGAGAGAAGAAAGTAAGGGAGATAGGGAAAGATAAAAAAAAACATCAGCTAGTGAAAACGAGAAAAATATAAAATCATAATATATTTTCCTCGAAAACTATGAGGTTTACACAAAAAGCCTATTCATAATAATTTGTTCAGTTTTGAATTCTCTACAATTATTTCTCATATAAATTTTATGAAACTCCAATAGTTCATTAGCAATTGGCAAAATATGTCAAAATTCTAAATTTTTAATTTATTTCTCGAAATTTAAAAATTTTATGAAAAAAATGTTTTTATAAAACTTGTTCAGTTTCTCATTGCCTTCAACTTCCGTTTGAAAAGTTTTGTAATATTTTTCATATTAAAAAAATAACTTCCGGTTCTTGAATGTTGACCAAAAGCTTTTTAGTTCCAGTTTTTAACGATAAAACCTTAAGTTTAAAGTTTCATCTCAATCGGATCATTGGTTTGTGAGAACTGCGCCCACATACATTTTCACGCACGAAAACAATACTTCCCCTATACATACTATATAGGGAAAGTAACAACAAGCGAAGAAATATAGGATTACTTGAATAAGAAAATGTTTAAGGATTAAACAAGAAGTGATAAATAGAGAGAGACAAGATCAGTGAGAAATAACTAGAGAAAAGAGAAAATAAGGAACAATAAAAGAACCCTTACAGATGCTTCTAGTAAATCTACTTAAGGTTTACATAGATTATAAAAAACAATATATGAAAAATGAGATAATCAAATAAAAATCATTTTGAAATCTCGTTTCTCTTCGATTTCAAAATGATTTTTATTTGACAATTTTTTATAAGTTTCAACGTTTTTTACAGTTTAATAAACAAACTTTCCAACATTTTTCGTGTTTCTCTTTCTTTCAATTTCAACTGTTGAATTTTTTTAAAGAAATCCACATGTTTTCCCTTAAATTTCAACTGTTTCTCCAGTTTTAATTATGTTTTAACTTTTATTTCTTACACCATCAATTCTTTTTTTTTTCTTATCAAATTTCAACTGTATTTAAGGAAATTTTAATCTGCTAAATTCACTCTTCACCATTTTGAAACCTCTTTTCTTAATAATTTCAAGTGTTTTTTCTTATAAAACTTTAATTGTTTTTCTTTTTATTTTCCTCCCCGGCAAATTAATTATATAAAATTCAAATTTTAAGAAAATTTTCATTTCAAACTTTTTTAAATGAAATTAAGAAAATTTCAATCTTTTTTCAACTGTTTTTCCTCAGTTTAAATTATTTTTTTTAACTTATTTATTACTCCTACCATCATTTTTTTTTTAATTTTTATTCTTATCAAATTAAAATACCATTAATTGTTTTAAGCCAATTATTGTTTCAATTATTTTATTTTTGTAAAAACTGAGATACTTGATCTATTCATTATATTTTCAGCGGTACGATAAATTTCTTTGTTTGGTAAATTTAAATTTTTTTAAAGTTTTCAGTTGTTTCTACAAAATTTTCAACTATTACCATATTTCAATTGCTTTAAACTTAATTATTTTTTTTGTAAATTTTTTAATATAACTGTTGAAATTTTTTTTAAACAAAGTCATGTCTTTTCTCTTCTATTTCAACTGTTTTTCCACAATTTAATTAATTTTTACCTTATTTATTTCTTACACCATCAAATTTAAAAAAAAGATCAATTGATTTTTTATACTATTCTGACTAATTCATAAGTAAATTTAAAAAATGTTTTTTCTTAACATTTTCAACAGATTAAAAAAAATTACAATTGTTTTTCTTTGACAAATTATTTGAAATCCAATTTAATGACAATTTTCATTTTGTTTTTTTTTTTTTTAATCAAAGTTTAACAGATTTTTAACTTAATTATTACTTCCAACCTTCTTTTTTTGAAAATTTCAATTGTTTTTTCTTTATTTAATTCAAACTATTGTCAAATTAAATTAAATGTATTTTCAACTATTTCTTATCAAATTTCAGTTAATTACACAAAAAAATGCAGTTAAACAAAAACGTTTACTTTGTTGATCTCACACTTTATATTCATATATTATAAAGTTTTTGTTTGAATCTGAATTTTTATTAGTTTTTTTAACAAAAAGTCAATCATTTTTTTTTTTTTAATTTGGACTGTTTTCCCATTGTTTAAATTAATTCAACTCGGTTATTTTTTTTCAGTGCCCTTTTTTGATTTTTTAATTTTTTTTTGCTGTTTTTCTCATCAAATTTCAATTGTTTTTCGCTTTTTTCTTCTTCCTTGACAAATTATTCATCATTTTAATTGTAATTTCAACTTTTTATTATCAAATTTTAACCGACTTCCGGTTATACCGGAAGTCGTATTATCTTGAAAATATTTTAATTAAATAGAGCACACTTGATTACATAAGCCATGAACATTTCATAAAAATACATTCACTAGAAATCCATAAACTTTTGATGTGTGGTTTCGGTGGGACACCCTGTATATTTTTTGTTTTTTTTTTTCTGACAAATTTTGTTGCAAGTTTTCAATTTCTTTTTTAATGGGTTTTGTTGCCTTTTAACTGTTTTTTTTTTAATAATGCCTTAACTCATTTGTTTCTTCTTTAAGAATTTAAAAAAACAAATGATTTCGTCGTTGACAGTCCAATTTTTAAGAAAATTACAAAAGTTTTTTTTTTTTCTAACTATTCGTAAGCAAATTATAAACTGTTTTTTTTTTTAATTTTTAATTGTTTAAAATTATCAAAATTAGATTGTCTTCTTTTGTCCTAATTCAACAGTTTTTTTAAGTTTGAGTTTGACTTTCTGAAGTTTCAATTGTTTTAATCATTTTTTTCAGTTTCAACTGTTTTTTAACATTTTTTTTAGTTAACTGGTTGCAAGAAAAAAAAATACTGTTTTCGTAGTAAATCTTAATTGTTTTTTTGTTGGTAAAAATAAAACTGTTTAAGTAAAACGTAATTTTTTTTAAATAAAATTGTTTATTTTTTTTAAACAATTTGTTAAAATTATTTTTTTGAAAAATTTTATATTTATATAAGCAAATTTATTTTTCTTTATAAATAATAATAATTTAGTAAATTTAAAAATACGAAAACATTTCGTGAATCTACAAGAATGAGTCTTACTAAGACTACAAAACAAATTAATTTGAAACAACTACTTCTCTAGCTAATACTTCGACAGACATTGAATAATACAAAATAGTACAACTATCAAAGCAACACGAATTTGAATGAAATTATTTTTGTTGAATAAACTAATCAATGAAAAAATGTATTTTAGATTGTTTAAATATGACTATAACATGAAAAATTATGCACAAAAATGAATTTAAACTGATTTCATTAAATTAAATTAGCAAAAGCAATTAAAAAAAATTTGCATTCAAGTTTATAATCATCTGCAAACACGTGTTTCGAAGCTTAAGTGTGTCGAAACTATAATATAAAGTGTGCGTTTCAAATTTGTCAGATTTTTAATTTTCTAATCAAATTTACATCTTTTTTTAAATTTCAACTGTTTTTCTACAGTTTTAAATACAATTATTTTTTCTTGATAAACTTTCCAATTTTCAATTTTTTCAATTTCAAATATTGCAAACTTTTTAAGGCATCTTTGTTTTTTCTAAATGTCAACGGGTTTTCCACAGTTTTTATTAATTTTTAACTAAATTATTTCTTACACCGTAAAAATTTTTAAAAAATTTCAATACTTTTTTTATTCAATTCGACCGATTTTTGTTTATTCGTTGACAAATTTTCCAATATCGAATTTTTAAGAAGTTTTTAATTTTCATCTGTTCTTCCTTTCAATCCTTTTTTTTTAATTTTATTTAAACTGTTTAATCCAAAGTTTTAATTATTTTTTAACTAAATTACTTCTTTAAACCTTAATTTTTTGAAAATTTCAATTGTTTTTTTCTCCATTTAAATCAAACTATTGTCAAATAAATTGAAATTTATTTTTAACTGTTTTTCTTCTTATCAAATTTCAGTTGACTACGCAAAAAGGTGTAGTTATGTCCTTATTTCACTATTTCAAACATTTATTATTATTTATTATTAATAGTTAAGTGATTAATAATTAGAAAAAAGCTAGAAAATATTTCGTAAATTACAACAAATGAGTCTTATTAACACTACAACGTTTAAAGTGTTAATAAGACACATTTGTTGTAGATTTAAGAAATATTTTGGTGTTTTTTCTAATTATTAGATAATTTTCTACAACGTAAAGGACTTATATATTTTTATTAGTTAATTGATCTTGATTAGAAATTAAAAACACTTGGTTTGTTTCACAGAATATTTATTATTTTGTCGAAACTAATCGGAGAAAAAATAATAAATATTCTGTGAAACAAACCAAGTGTTTTTAATTTCTAATCAAGATTTTTCAAATATGTTTCACCACGGGTTAAGTGAGTAGTTAATTGATGTTTCAGTTGTTTATTTTTTTTTTATTTTAATTGTTTTAAAACTTTCTCTAATATTTTGTTTTTTGTGTTCCTATTAAATTTCAATTGTATTCTTCTCTTTCTTTATCAATTATCCAAAATCCCATTTTTATGAAATGTTTAATTTTTAATTGATTATTGGTTGAGGCGTTAACTTCGTCATGCATCTTGAAAATAAAATAATGTGTGATATCAACAAAGTAAACGTTTTTGTTTAAATGTTTGCCTGTTCTTTTTTTCTTATTCTTATCAAATTTTAACAAAATTTCAATCCTTTTTTTCTAAATTTCAACTGTTTTTCTCCTATAGTTTAAACTAATATTTAACATGGTTATTGTTTACCACTGCCCTATTTCGAAAAAAAAATTGCTGGTTTCTCATGAAATTTCAATTTTTTTCGTTTTTTTTTCTACCTTGACAAATCATTCAACATTTTAATTTAAATTTTAACTTTTTTATTATCAAATATAACAGTTACATTTCTTTTAAATATTTGATTGTAGAGGCTTTCACTTTGTGATACATATTTTATAACTTTAAATAAAATAAAATAAACTTTGTTTATATCACACACTTTATTATTTCAGTTCACTGAAATAATAAAGTGTGTGATATAAACAAAGTTTATTTTATTTTATTTAAAAACATTTCTTTTAACCCAAAACATTTTTTTAACTTAATTATTTGGCCCTCTGTATATTTTTTTTATTTTAAACTATACCTAAGCAAATTTAAAACTATTATTTCTTTAATATATTCAAATTTCAATTTCAATTCCTTATTTTTTTCTCCGTTGACAAATTATTCAAGATACACTTTTTAAGAAAATTTTCATTTTAAACTCTTTTCTTGTTAAATTTAAACTGTTTTAAGCAAATGTCAATTATTTTAAATTTCAATTATGATTTTTTTGATTTATTCGATTCAATCTATCCGTAAATAAATTAAAAACTATTTTTTTCTTGACATTTTCGTTTCTACTGGTTTTTCTGATTAAATTTCAATTGTGTCAATTGTTTTGAAAGTTTTTTTCCAATTGTTTTATTTTTATAATCAAATCAAACAGGCAAGTTTAATAAAATGTATTAAAATCCTTTAGTTCGTTGTAGAAAATTAAATAATAAATTTAAAAATACGAAAACATTTCGTGAATCTACAACAATGAGTCTTACTAAGACTACAAAACAAATTAATTTGAAATCAGTTTAAAATTCATTTTTCATAATTTTTCATGTTATAGTTACATTTAAACAATCTAAAGTACATTTTATCATTTATTAGTTTGTTCAACAGAAATAATTTCATTCAAATTAGTGTTGCTTTAATAGTTGTACTATTTGTAACACGCAAATTAATTTGTATTATTCAATGTCTGTCGAAGTATTAGCTAGAGAAGTAGTTGTTTCAAATTAATTTGTTTTGTAGTCTTAGTAAGACTCATTGTTGTAGGCAAGTTTAATTTTATCGAAAGTTTTCAACTGTTTTAAACGTAATTTTACGTAATACTAGATAAATTTGCTATTTTTTTCTAGTTTTCTTGACAAATTTTGAACCTTTTGTTTTCATCTATTCTTATTCGAGAAATTTTCAATTTGTGAACAAATTCCAAGCTGTTTTCAACTGTTTTTATTCAACTGATTTGTTCAAATGTTCAATTTTTTTATTTAAATTCCAAGTAATTTTTTTTGACAAGTCTAGTTTGTAACAGATTTCTATTTATTATTGTTTCAATTATTTTTTAACAATGTTTTATTGAATTTTTGCTAAAACAAATAGTTTTAAGTATTTTTTTTAGTTTTCAGCTGTTACACTTTTGATTTTGATTTTTAGTCTACCTACTTTTAAACAATTTTCTACGTTTGGTGAATTTCAATTGTTTTCAGTAAAAATAGAACAGTTTGAAGTGAATTAAAAAATATTTTCTTTAAACACTGAATAAAACACTTACTATGTTTTTAACCACTATAAATTATAGTGGTTAAAAACATAGTAAGTGTTTTATTCAGTGTTCATTATGAATTACCACATAGTAACGGTCGCAACCATCATTATGATTAATATTTTCTTTAAAATAATTTGATAATTTGAGAGACATTTGAACAATTTTTTTACCTTTTTTGTTGTAAAATTTTCAGCTGTTAGACAAACTTTGACTGTTTTTTTTAATAGTTTCAACAGTTTTTATAATTTTTTAAATCAATTGTTTAAATCACATATTTAAAAAACTTCTTGATAAAACTGCAATTATTTGCTTTAGCTAATTTAATTTGTTTGTTTTCAATTGATTTTCTTGATTAATTAATTAACTTAGTTTACGTTAACAGAATTTGCAAGAAATTATTATTTTTTTCTTTATTATGCACTTGACATGTTCAATCTATGTATAGTATAACCAAATGAACCAATAAAGCATCTATTTATTAATTATTCATATTTTTGAGCAATTGATTTGTTTTTTTTTTTTCAATTAGAAATTTTTCAAGAAAAACTTATTAGTAGTTTTCAACTGTTCGTTCCTATTTTATTATGAGAGGTATGTAATTTTATTTTGTAACTGTATATATTTTAATAGGAATAAAGATTGATTTATTATTCTTATTATTAGATGCTTTTGAAACACATTTTTATTATATTTCTTAAACTAATTGAAGGGTTTAAGAATTTTGAAAAATTTAATTGAGCAAATTTATTAGAAGTATTTTTTTGTTTGTGAAATTTACACCAAAAAAAAAATAGAAGAGAAGAAGGAATGCAATGGATAGAATGGAAAAAAGAAATAGAATATTTTCTGTAAATTGATTTTTCCGTGAAGAACGTGAAAAAGTAAAAGCTAGAAGAAGACTTTGAGGGATTGGGAAAGATTGGGACTGAGAAATATAAGAAAAAGTGAGAAAAATAGAGAAAATATCAAGGGTAATAAAAATTAAGTGCAAAATACCGTAATTTATTTATTTATTTATTTCTCAACAGACAATAAATGCCTTATTACAGAGAAAATTATAAATATATTACATAGTACCCTTAAATATAATAAATTAATTAACATTCAATTAACTAATAAAAACACGAAATAGTTACAATAAGCACAATTTTAAATCATTTTTAAATAGTGTATAATTACAATTGTATATATCGACGCCATATTGTACATCATGATAATACCGGATCATTTTATACAAGGGAGATGACAAGTAGTGATTTGTATGCGGCGTTTTATAGTGAAACGTTTGTTTGTGACGGGAGGCAATTCTTGGTATATTTAGTTCAACTAAATTTAGTAGGTAGGAATTATCAGATAAGTTATGAATTGTTTTAAACAAGTCAATAATTGATGCTATTTTGTGTTTAGTGTGGATAGATTTTTGATTAAATTCGTCTAGTAGTTCTTGGTAGGAATAATTAAAATCTGGGTAATTTCCGTACTTAAAAAAATATAAATACTTAAGAAATCTCTTCTGAACTTTCTCCAGAATATTAATATATTTTATGTAGTTTGGAGACCAAACTGTTGCACAATACATCATTTTGGGCATTAGTAGTGATTGATATAAACTGAGAATAGGGGCAGTCGATTTAAATTCGCGACAATTTCTGATGATGAAACCAAGTATTTTGTAACAATCCTGTGCAGTCTTCTCTACGTGTATATTGAACGATAACTTGTCATCAAAATATACTCCCAAATCTTTAATACACTGTGTTCGTATAATTATAGAGTTATTTAATTTATAATTATATAAAACAGGCGTATTAGATCTAGTGTACGAAATGATATTACATTTTGAAATATTTACACTAATATTGTGCGAGGTACACCACTCGTTTAGGACTGACAAGTTATCTTGTAAATTAACAGCATCGTCATAATCATTGATTACATTAAAAAGTTTAATATCATCCGCATAGATCAAATATTTACAATTTAGCAATTCACAGACATTATTTACAAATATTAAAAACATTAAGGGGCCTAGGTTGGAACCCTGAGGCATCCCACTACCAGCGATGTAGACTTTAGATTTCTTACTCATATATGAAACAAATTGTTGCCTGTTTGATAAATATGAGGAAAGAACGGATATGACATTGCCACTTATATCACAATTTTGGAGCAGAGAGATTAAAATATCGTGTGGGATTCGATCAAAGGCTTTGCTCATGTCTGTATAGATAACATCAACCTGTCTCCCTCTTTCTAAATTACCAGATATGAATTGGGTTATATTTATTAAATTGGTTTGGGTTGATTTCTTTTTCATAAATCCATGTTGATTAGTGTTTAGGGTGTTATTTATTTTTGAATATATATATTCGGTGATAATTGATTCAAAAATTTTACTAAAATTGGATATAAGTGCAATTGGTCTGTAATTTCCTATGTTAGTCTTGTCTCCCTTTTTTAGGACGGGGCAAATTCGTGTAGTCTTCCAGCAGTCAGGGAAAATACCGTTAGATAGTATTATATTAAAAATATATGTTAAGGGTTTAACAAAATAGGTAGCACAGTCCTTTAATAAAAATGCTGGTATATAGTCCGGACCCATAGTTAATTTTGGTTTTAATTGACGGAGACTCCTAAAAACTTGATCCTCGGAAATATAAAAGTTTCCTAGATTGTGTTGACACGATTTTGGGGTATAGTTGTCGCCATTGGGTACATATGAGGACTTAAATTGTTCTGCAAAACCTTCAACAATATCTGCAGGGGTTTGGAGAGTGATGCCATCGCGTGTCATGCAGCCCGGGATGCGTGATTGAGCCTTCTTGTTATTATATAATTAATTATAGAAGAAAAACATTTCTCGATTTATTTTTCCAATAATTTTCCACGTGTTTACTTATTGACAATTTAATCAATTTGATCATTTCACAAGATTAATACCGTGGATGTAATCAAAGCAACGTCGTTAATTACAACCTAACGGTCTCGGCCGTTCTCTCCAATAAATAACCTTTCATCCCAGTATCGCCGACCATCTACTCGAAGGAGAGGGCCATTAATCAAGAGCCTATAATAATCCCCGATGGACATTTTCGCGATTTTTACGAAAACCGCGCGATTTTATTTACTTACAATTAAACGGCCGTTACTCCTAGAAGGAGCGGCCTTGGTATTTTCATTCGTACGGGCACCTTACCGGCGAAGAGAGACCACCCGAAGGTCGTCCTGTTTTTAATTTCTGAGCTCACGTGGAATCGGAGGAGATCAAACAAAGGAAACTTTTGAACTCGCACACTGGTGGATTCATTTCATTGTTTTCGTTTTAGAGCCTGGAGGAAGAATAAAAATCGGAACTCGCTCTTTGTTTTGATTATCGTTTATTATTCTGATGTTAATTTCAACAAGAATAAGAATGGTTGAGACAGTTACTATTTGGTAAACCATGATAAAGAAATAAAATAACCTAAATTGTTAATAGGAATTAATTAAAATGAAGAACTACGTGGTAAATGTCACCACGATTATCTTTAATAAGTTATTAGAGCCTCTAAAATGAAGTTCAAAAGTAAGTCAGTCGCGCGAGTGTTCGTAGTGCGGACATGACTCAAGTTTTGTTTGCTTCTTTTTCTTTCAGGCTCATTTTTCCGACATGATGAATTGCGATAATTAGCGCGCGCGCCGGATAAGCCTCCGCCCTAATTAACTCTGAACAAACTCGACAAAATTGGAAAAACCTACACCCCCTGCCAGCACCCCGCTAATCCGCAGGGCTTCGCCGCGCGCAAATAAATCCTCATCTTTCGAGCACCGGGATAATCCCGTCGGTGGCAGTGGGGTAGTAATAAAGCCTTCGCTTTTACAGCTGGCGGCGGCATTAACACCGACACACCAGGTGCCGATTTGCCCCAAATATTCTCGCGAACTGGAATTGCTAGGGTCGGTATTGTTATCGGGGGATTATCGATATGAAGGGCTACCCTTATTGGATACACGCACGCACTTTTAGGTCTTCAACAAGGGGGGTGGGTACATTCGATTCCCACATATCGAATGTATCCAACCCCTTATTGAGGACTGTTAAGTTATTGATGAAAAGAGCAGATTGTGGTGATTAATATAAGGGGTTGAAACAAACGCCTAGGATATCTGTGAAAGAGGATAATTTTGGAGGCAAAATCCCTACGAGGGACGTGAAAGCCAAACAAAGAATATAGGGGGTTTAATCAGCAAACTAAAACTTGTTTTACTGATTTCTATTACATTTTCAAAATACTAGTACAACCTAAATTTTTATTAGTTCTTTATTTATAATCAAAATTTATATAAGAAATTATAGAAACATATGTATTTTCGAGAACCCAACATCCATGCGGGTAGAAATGGTCATTGAATATATATACAGGGTGATTCATTAAGGGTGGCCACCGTCCTTATCTCGGAAACCGTATATCCTAGAATTTGGGGGAAAAAATTCTTATCACATAATCTGCCAAAAGAAAATGCGTAAAAACATTTTTAAATGCTTAGCTTTCCGCAAGGTGGCGCATTTTATCATTTACATAATTAATTTGGATTTTTTACAAAATATCCCGCATTAAGGCTATTGAAAATTATCAAAATTAGAAACTACTGTACTTGGTTTACAATTTTTGCTTAAGTCATTTTTTTCTATCACCTACAGTTAAGTGGTGGGGGAATTTCTAAAAGCACCCATTATCTAGTTATTTTAGAAACTCAAAATGTTTCCCCTTATTTGCTGTACCTACACAAATTCAGTCTTTCTATAGTGGAATTTTATCCTAGATTCCTTAAAATTTCTTCAATGGTTTTATATGGATAAGCTGTAACATTACGAGTATGTCAAACTATTTTCCTGGGCGATGTTGTAAAAGTAATCAAGTCACCTTTGGAAATGACATTTCTGTTTTGTGATTGTTTATTTATAATTTGTTGTTGCTGTCAAAGTTAATTTGAACGTTTGAAAAATCACTTTATTATAATGCTTTATTTTTCAAATGAAGAAGCATATGATATGCTAGCAATGTATTTTGAAAGTCTACAAAATGCAGTCGTTGCTGAAAGAGAATATTGGTTACGATTTCCTGAAAGACGGCGCCATTCAAGAAAAGTTTTTAAAAGACTGGCAGAACGATTACGAAAAACTGGCAATGTTCAACCTGTTTCGGTAAGAAATAGAGTACGTAGGAGACAAAATGAAGAAAATGTTATTAACGTCTTGGCATACGTTAACGCTGAACCACGTGCAAGTATTAGGGAAATTGCAAGAGATCTAGAATTAAATTATTCTTTAGTGAATAGAATACTAAAAGAACATAAATTGCATCCTTACCATGTTGTTTTACATCAAGAGTTAAAAGACATAGATTTTGATCGACGACTAGATTATTGCAACTGGTTAAAAGGAATGTTAAATGATAATCAACAATTTCTATCTGCAATATTATGGACGGATGAGGCTACATTTTCAAGCTCTGGTAAAATTAACTTGCACAACAGTCACTACTGGTCAGAAACAAATCCACACTGGCAGAGGGAAGTCAATTACCAAAATCACTGGAGCATAAATGTGTGGTGTGGTATTTTAAATAGAAAGATAATAGGACCTTTTTTCTTTGAAGAAAAATTAACGGCCCAAAGGTACTTAGAGATTTTTTAACTAACGATTTGCCCATCCTCCTAGAAGACGTTTCAATTCGTAACAGATTAGACATGTGGTATCAATAAGATGGTTGCCCAGTACATTTTGCCGCAGGTGTCCGAAATTATTTAGATATTGTATTTTCAAATAAATGGATTGGAAGGGGAAGTATTTTTCTATGGCCAGCAAGGTCACCAGATCTTACGGTGTTAGATTTCTTTTTATGGGGTAGAATTAAAGATTTGGTTTTTAAAACACGTCCAACTACACGTGAGGATATGAAAGAAAGGATTTGGCAAGCAGTAAGAGGTATTTCTGGTGCTGAAATTGAGGCCAGTTTCAATTCCACTATAGAAAGACTGAATTTGTGCATAGCAAATGATGGGAAACATTTTGAGTACCTAAAATAACTAAGTAATAGGTGCAGTTATCAATTTTAGTTTTTTGTATTTTTTTTTTCATTAATTATGTTAATAAATACTGTGTCATTCGATTTAACTTGATATTTTTTTTAAATGTAACTGTAGCAGTATGTCTTCACTTACAACTTACAAGGTGAACCAACACTTCGAAAACAACGAAAATTTAAAAAATCTAAATATCTTTGGAATGACAAGAGATATCAGTTTGCGGTTTTGACGAAACAATACGTAATTTCATTTTCTTTTTTGTAAGCAGCTTCGAGTTACATCATTCCATTTGATATTTCTGAGAAAAATACATAAATAGGGTTAAGTGTTACATAACGCCCTCTAGTTGCCAGCGCATAGATTAAATGTGTTAATGTTATTTATTTTTGTAATCAACTTCTAATACTCTTTCCATTGAGCCTAAGCTTGTGAAAATCGGTTAAGGTATACGGAAGTTACAGACCATTTTCTGTAAACAAAAGTATACTTCCCCCACCACTTAACTGTAGGTGATAGAAAAAAATGGTGATGTGGCCATCATAGTACTTTCCCTATATTTTTCTCGAAAACTATGAGGTTTGCGTAAAAATCTTATTCTTAATAATTTGTGCACTTTTGAATTCTCTACAATTATTTGTTATATAACTTTCATGTTGCTTCAATAGTTTATTAGCAATTGGCAAAAAATGTCAAAAATTTCAATTTTTATTTTTTTTCTCGAAAGTTAAGAATTTTATGAAAAACATGTTCAAATAAAACTTGTTCAGTTTTTCATTCTCTTTAACTTTTGTTTGAAAAGTTTTGTAATATTTTTCATATTAAAAAAAATATCGGGAAAAAACATAAAACGCTTCGAGTAAACACCCACTTCCGGTTTAGGAATGTTTACCAAAAGCTTTTCAGTTCCAGTTTTTAACGATCAAACCTTACGTTTAAAGTTTCATCTCGATCGGATCATTCGTTTTTGAGATACAGCACCCACGGACAGACAGACAGACAGACAGACAGACAGACAGACAGACAGACAGACACACACACAGACACAATTTTTTTTTTTCCAGAAATTAGTTTAATGGACTCAGGGGACCTCAAAACGGATATTTCCGCAAAAAAAAATTTTCAAAAAAAAATCACGATCACAATACTTCCCCTATATACTTCGTATATAGGGAAAGTAAAAATGACTTAAGCAAAAATTGTAAACCAAGTACAGTAGTTTCTAATTTTGATAATTTTCAATAGCCTTAATGCGGTAGTATTTTGTAAAAAACGCCAATTAATTATACAAACGATAAAATGCGCCACCTAGTGGAAAGCTACGCATTTAAAAATATTTTAACGCATCTTCTTTTGGCCGATTATGTCATTAGAATTGTTTTCCCCAAATTCTAGGATATACGGTTTCCGAGATACGGCCAGTGGCCACCCTTAATATAATATATGTATTTTCGATTTTATTATGTAAGCACATTGGATAAATAAATACTATCAACTAATCTACATATTAATAAGAATATATTAAAATTTTTTTAATTAATTAATTAATTACATTCGAAAATTGTATGAGGTTAAACGTAAATTAATTCAACCTCAAATATCCGTCCGCGTAGTACGAAAATAATTAATCAAAACCGCGCTCAAAAAAATTAAACATTATCAGTTTCGTGTTTCCACACTGATTTCGTTATTTATAAAGATATCTACCAGACTAATTAATCAAAACCGCACCATCGTCGTGTTCGCGGTGATTAATTAACGACCGTTGAGTTTTTTTTTTTTTTTTTAATATAAACTTTGATATTATAAAACTCGAGAATGATAGAATTAGTTTTGCTGAATTCCTCGAGTGATGATACGGTGTGTTAAGCCGGAACCGGCGGACTGACAAGCTCAATTTCTCTTGATCGCCGGAGCAAAGATTGCCGCTTCAGAATTCAGAAGGTAATTGCACCTCGTGACGGGTGGGGGGATCTGCTCTCGGCAGGTCCTCTTATGAAAGCCCAATTTGATTTCAAGGAGGCAAACGGCACTCTTCGATTCAGGCGAGATGATTAAAGCGCATTCTTTATATTTTCATTTTCCAATAATTTGATTTTTCCCATTTAAAACTATTAATAATATTATAGTTGATGCTTGAAGCCATTACTTTTGATACATTTTTGAATAATATTGTTCATTTCGTTTCATCTTCAGTTGAAGAAGCCTATAGTTCTAGTTCCTAAAAGCTTCCTAAGTTGCAGAATAAGTCCTATTCTCTTAAATTATGTAAGAACTCACAGACATCTACTAGTTAAAACAACTACTTCTCGCACTAAATCGCCACGAGTAGTTTTCTTCACTTGTAGCTGTTCTAACTAAAACAATTACTTCTCGTACTAAATCATGAGAAAGAGTTGAAAATTATTTCTTGAGTTACGCGAAGATTTAATTAAAACATTGGCTGCCAACAAGTTTTTTTTTTGTAAAATGTCAAAAAAGTTTTCTTTGTTTTTAAATTTTTATTTTATAAAATGAGTAAGATAATGCTTATTTAATTCATTTTGATGCATTTTTTTAGAATAAATTACGGGTTTTTTTATGTGTCAGTCACAGATGACTGACAAAGCTTTAATGGCAAATAAATTATGCCTTTCGCCACGTGTCTTACTCTCACAAACTCAAGGGCCAAAATATTGCAAAGGATGCTACAGTGAGAATCATGGCAGAAAATATGCCAGAAGTAAAACTACACAAGTTACAACTTATTGCCCTGTATGTCCAAACCAGCCGCACTATTGTATAGGATGTTTTAATAAGAAACATCGCTAATTTTTATTCATTAAATATACGGGTTTTATTCCAATGTAATACATTTTTCCGCTATTATACCTACAGCTGTTTGAAGGAATATTAGTTGGCCAAGTTGTAGTAACCTACAGATACAGGCCGTATCAGGCAATCCTAGTAACAATTAGAATACATAACTCGTGCCTGACAGTGCTGAATAGAAAGTTTAAAGTAGGTACCCAAGGTCAGTCACCGGTGACTGACGTGGCCCATTAGAATACTTCAGTGTCAGTCACCGGTGACTGACAAAGCGGTCAACGTGTTAATAAACTGGTAATAAAATGAAAAACACTTTCTTCACAAATAATTTTTATTTGATATGATCGAAATGTACATCTAGCTCGAATAAAAATTATTTGTGGAGAAAGTGTTAGTGCTTTTATTCCCAATTTATGAGGAATAGTTGCTTTAGCAATAATACTCGGAAAAAATAATTTTTCAACTTGCTCACGACTAGAAAACAAATTTATTGGCTTACTTCGATAATCGATAAGTTCAAAAATTTACGAAAATCGATCAAAAATTCAGAATCAAAGGACATGAGGAAACGAAAAATCGTATGGTTTAAGTTTTTTTTTTTAAATTCATAGAACTCATCAAGAGGTCATTGAGAACATTGACTAGTTAAGATACAACCTTAAAGGGCAAATATTCGATCCTACACACTGCAAGAATTTTATCACAACAAGTTATCTCTACAAAGATGATCAAAGGCCATCACTAGGTTGATAAAAAATCCAACGCTCAAAGAATCCTTCATTAATAGGCAATAACTCCTAGCGATCAATTCGCTTGAGGCCGACTGGAGAAGACCTTTTGGCCCAGGACCAGTCAAACAACAGTGATCGCAGAAAAAAAGGTTTTAGTCGGGAATAGACAATAAAAATGTCACTATAAACGTTAATCATTTTTCTAACAATTTATTGAAAATGAATACTGTTCACGGTCTACAATATTATACGAGGGTAGATTGAAAAGTTTCCGGAATGAGTAAGAGATGGCGCGCGTATCGTGAAATTGTTATAATGGTTGTCAAGGCTAACCTATTTTAGGTAAGCTGTCAAATTTTCAGACACGTGCGTCGTTCCGTTTTTTTTACCAGGATATCTTGTGAAGCAAGTCAGGCACTTTTGCAAAAATGGATAAAAACGAATTTCGTGCAGTCATCAAACATTTCTGGATGGATGGGAAAAAGGCGACGGAAATACGAGATATTTTGCAGAAAGTTCATGGCACATCCACACCTTCATTTTCGACTATTAGTTTCTGGGTGAGCGAGTTCAAACGTGGCCGTACGAGCACCAAGGATGAACCACGCAGTTGATGTCCAAAAACGGCCACAATTGAAGAAATGGTCGACAAAGTCCACGATCTCGTGTTAGCCGATGGACGAGTGAAGTTGCGCGAAATAGTTGAGACCGCGGGCATCTCATATGAACGTGTGCAAAATATCGTGCACGAACATTTGGGCATGAGGAAGCTGTCGACGCGATGGGTGCCGCGTTTGCTGACTATGGACAACAAGCGAAATCGTGTGACCACTTCGAAAGAGTGTTTGGCCTTGTTAAAGCGTAATCCAACGGATTTTTTTCGCCGATTCGTGACCGTGGACGAAACATGGATCCACCACTACACACCAGAAACCAAGCAGCAATCGAAACAGTGGATTTCTCCAGGCGAATCTGCTCCGAAGAAGGCAAAGACTGTCCCATCGGCTGGAAAGGTCATGGCCACCGTTTTTTGGGATTCGCAAGGTGTAATACACATCGACTTTTTGCAGAAGGAAGATCTGCGTCTCCATTTTTACAAATTCAATTAATAGAAGAACTGAAACCTGGTGACCATACACAAAGAAGAAAGTATTATAGATGATTTTTTAACCAAATCATTTTCAGCGTTGAAGGAAAATTCAACTCTGATCCTTCTTGAATAGTTTTCTTTACGAAACGTTATGAAATAACACGTAAAGAATAGATGAACACTAGACAAACCAAGTGTTTATCACTTAGAACTTTTCTTCAATATTTTATTTTATCCAGTTTGATTCGTATCAAAGCGTATTCAAGTAACTCAATCAAAAAAATTAAGTCTTTATCAATTCTTTACTCTGATGACTTTCCATCCTTTATGAGTCAGTATTTGTTGAGTTTTAGGCTGAAGGAATCATTAGACCATACAATTTCTAAAGCAATGAATAAATATTAAAGCTGCTTAATATCAGTACATAATAATACAGAGCTCACTACTTAATTAAACGATAATAATATTAACGATATGGTTTTAACAAGACTGTGCTACAAGCCAAACAGCTAATATAACAATGCAATTATTACAGGAAACATTTTCTGGCATTGTATTGGCCCTATAAATTCGGTGATTTAACTGTTAATAATAATTTAGGCGTTTTAGAGTTGGGGGCGGGGGGGTGGGGAAATCCTTTAAAGTAACAAGACCATTTACACACCCTCGCATTTACACAAATAACACGGCGGAAGAACCACATGATCGATTGCCAAATACTATTTCTACTACTCCTACTAATAATAATAATAATAATGTTGACGAAATGTGATTTTAACAAGATGGTGCAATATGCTTAACAGTCCATTAAAAAATTAATAACTGCACGAGACATTTCCTGGCCCTGTATTGGCCCTATAAATCGTGTTAACTTTTAATAAAACTCTATAGTCCACACACCCATCTCAGTGTGATGTATTTCTGTTGGTTTATTTCTTGATTTATGTGGAAAGACTAAATAAATACAGAATGGAGAAAAAATTACTTTCTGATTTGAAAATTTTTTTGGAAATTTTTGCTTTTGTTGCAACCAATAAACTTGGGAGATTGTAATATGGAACAATACACCATTGCACAACGCACAAAAGTAGTTTTATTATTTTTTGGAAAATTACAGACATTACAATTACAGTTCGTGCTATGGTGGTTAAATTTGAGCGATATGGAATCGTTGGAGATATGAGACATGCTGGCAGACCTCTTTCTAGACGATCGGCCGAAAATATCGAGCACGTTAAACAAAGTGTTGCAGAAAACCCTGAAACATCAACACTACGACGTTCAACAAAAGATCTACAATTATACCTCTACAAAATCCACTTGGTTCAACAGCTCCACGCTTGTGACCTTACATTGCATTTGGAATACTGCAAAGCTGTTCTTAATCTCGCTGAGAATGATCAAGAATTTTTGGAAAATTTAATGATGACCGACGAGGCGAACTTTCATTTAAGTGGTTTTGGTGCACACAGAATCCCCAACATGTTCAGCAACGTTCATTACACCCACTTCGTGTGACTGTTTGATGTGGCATAACCTCACGCAGGATTTATGGACCATATTTCTTTGAAAATTTAGCACTGCAAACGTCCACATCAGTGGAAATCGCTACCGAACAATGCTTCAAAGCTTCCTCTTACCACTCTTACAAGCGAATAACAACATTGACATCATACGGTTACAGCAAGATGGTGCTACAGCAAACATTGCTCCTGAGACAATGAACTTGTTGCGGGAACAATTTCTTAATAGTGTGACCTGAGATGCGATCGCCTGATCTGACGGCCCCAGACTCTTTCCTGTGGGGCTCTCTAAAGGAAATGGTCTACATCATCAAAGCACGGACTTTACGGGAGCTGAAAGACACCATTCGAGCGGAAATTGAGCAAATTACACTGGTCATGCTGGAAAAGTGATGCAATGAAAAGAGCCAATGTGTGCTTGAATTGTAAGGGTGGGCATTTAACCGACATTATTTTCCACAGTTAATGTAAAAAACACAAAAAATAAACTTCTATTTGCAATTTATTTTTCTAATGTGTGGAATTATCGGGATATGAACCTGTGAGCTTAAAATATAAATACCTTAAGAATATTCTCTGAACTCGTTCAATAGCAGCGATATGTATGTATGGTGACCAGATAACAGAGCCCATATTCTAGTTTAGATCGTACATAAGCTATATACAAGGTTTTAATTACATTAATATCATTAAATGGTAAAGTTATTCTTCTTATAAACTCAAGTAACCTAAAAGCATATTAATATGCGGTACAAAAGTCGCCTTATTATCAAACAACAGGCCAAGGTCACGATTGTATTATTAAGAACGTAATTATATAATAAAACTTGGGTCTTGAGAGAGAATGAAATGCATTTACACTTACTTACTAACGTTAAGATCCAGGTTATTCATTTTGCACCACTTTTCTATAGTTATCAAGTCAGCTTGAGGCGCAGGGCAGTCAGTTTCCGACATAATAGACCTATAGATCTTAACGCCATCTGCATATACCAATATTTTTGATGAGATATTATCAACTATATCATTCACAAATAACAGGAATAATAGAGGTCCTAGATTAGTGCCCTGAGGTACACCAATAGTAGAGTAAAAACGCTTGGAATAAAAGTTATTCTACTTACTGAAATGATGCCATTAGTTCAACCATCTTATCACTAAACCCCCAAGAAATTAATTTAGCAATCATAGTGGCATAGCGTATTGAGTCGAAAGCCTTTCTAAAATCGGTATAAATAACATTGACTTGTAACCGCCGATCTAGATGACACGACACAAACTCAGTAAAATTTAAAAGTTAGTGGTAGTAGATCTTCTTTTCATGAAACCATGCTGTCTTGTTGATTCTGTAATGAACTTCTTGCATGTTTAAATTTTAGGACAAGCAGTTTAATTTTTAAGGAATCTTTTTATAAAACTATTTTTTGTAGAAATAGTGCTCTTTTGTAGAATGGTTAGGTTGTGCAACCTGGTTTGTGTGTCACCAAATTTTATGTTGTATGGCACCTCTTACAGTAAGTTTAAACATATTGATCCAGCATACACTGTTTGTATTTAATGCTACTTTGATTTTATGGATATAATTTTTATTTGATTGTTAATTCTCACTCTATGTATTGTGTAATAATTTCTTATTTTGTAATTTAGGGTTATTATATTGTGCAATATTTTGTTTCTTTATCGTACATATTTATATTACAGTTGTCTTGTAAAATGGTTAATTTCCGTCAATAAAATTATTATTATTATCACTTATATGACAATTGATGAACAATTCTTAAAATGAAATACAAATCATGTGCGAAAATTTATCATAGTACCCTCGCTTATGTTTTCCTGGTTGGAAGGTTAGATAGAGGAATTTTATCCGCGCAGCAATTGTTTTTGTATTTTTTTCTTATCGTTAAAAATGGGCGACGTTGATAAAAAACATTAAGTCGCGTTTTTGGTGATTATTTTTAAATTTAAAACGAAATTTTTGGATTTAATGATTGGATTATAAAGTAGAAAGAATTTGGAGTGTGTTTTAAAAATATTATCTGTGTATCAATTGTTTTTTGTATTTTTTCTAATCGTTAAAAGTAAGGAACGTTAATTAAAAAAAACATAAGTCCCGTTTTTGGTTTTTTAAATTAAAAACACAATTTTTTGATTTGTTGATTGGATTATAAAGTAGGAAGAATTTGGGGTGGATTTTAGAAATTTTAACCGTGTAGCAATTGTTTTTGTATTTTTTTCTAATGGTTAAAAATGAGTGACGTTGATAAAAAAATATAAGTCGCGTTTTTGGTGATTATTTTTTAATTTAAAACGAAATTTTTGGATTTAAATATTGAATTATAAAGTAGGAAGAATTTGGAGTGGATTTTAAAATTTTTATCCGTGTAGCAATTGTTTTTGTATTTTTTTCTAATCGTTAAAAATGAGGAACGTTGATAAAAAACATAAGTCGCGTTTTTGGTGATTATTTTTAAATTAAAAACACAATTTTTGGATTTAAAGATTGGATTATAAAGTAGAATTTGGAGTGGATTTTAAAAATTTTATCCGTGTAGCAATTGTTTTTTGTATTTTTTTCTAACCGTTAATAATGAGGAACGTTAATAAAAAAACATAAGTCGCGTTTTTAGTGGTTATTTTTAAATTTAAACGAAATTTTTGGATTTAAAGATTGGATTTTAAAGTAGAAAGAATTTGGAGTGGATTTTAAAATTTTTATCCGTGTAGCAATTGTTTTTGTATTTTTTTCTAATCGTTAAAAATGAGGAACGTTGATAAAAAAACACAAGTCGAGTTTTTGATGATTATTTTTAAATTTAAAACGAAATTTTTGGATTTAATGATTGGATTATAAAATAGGAAGAATTTGGAGTGGATTTTAAAAATATTATTCGTGTAGCAATTGTTTTTTGTATTTTTTTCTAATCGTTAAAAATGAGGAACGTTGATAAAAAAAAAAACATGTCCCGTTTTTGGTGATTATTTTTTAATTTAAAACGAAATTTTTGGATTTATTGATTGGATTATAAAGTAGGAAGAATTTGGAGTGGATTTTAAAATTTTTATCCGTGTAGCAATTGTTTTTGTATTTTTTTCTAATCGTTAAAAATGAGCGACGTTGATAAAAAAAAAACATAAGTCGCGTTTTTGGTGATTATTATTAAATTAAAAACACAATTTTTGGATTTAATGATTGGATTATAAAGTAGGAAGAATTTGGAGTGGATTTTTAAAATGTCATCCGTGTAGCAAAAACAGCGCCATACTTGTTTAAATGAATATGTAAGGTGGGTGGTTGTATAGAGCGAGTTTCTTTCACAATCTCTACGAATTCCCAACATCAGCTGATATAAAGCCGGTGAAAAATTCTTAAGATGAAAACAAAATATGTGCTAAAATTTATCATCGAATTCTTGCTCATGTTTTACTAATTGGAAGGTAGAATAGAAGTCACCCACCCACCCTACATATACATAAACACCTAATCAAAAACACGGATTATAGTTTTTTTTAAACATATACAGTAACACTGCTTTAGTTTTAAGGATATTAAAAGTGTGACAGTGACTAAGGTTCAAATGTATATGTAGGGTGGGTGGGTGGCCTCTAACCCACCCTCCAATCAGTACATCATATGAAAGTGTTTTCATGAATTATTAATTATCACTCAAATGACAATGGATGGACAATTCTTAAGATGAAATACCAATTATGTGTGAAAATTTATCATAGAACTCTCGCTTATGTTTTACTGATTGGAAGGTAGGATAGAGGCCACCCACCCACCCTACATATACATAAACACCTAATCAAAAACACGGATTATAGATTTTTTTAAACATATAGAGTAACACTGCTTAATTTTAAGGATATTACAAGTGTGATAGTGACTGAAGTTCAAATGTATATGTAGGGTGGGTGGGTGGCCTCTAACCCACCCTCCAATCACTAAAACATATGAAAGTGTTTTCATGAATTATTAATCATCACTCACATGACAATGGATGAACAATTCTTAAGATGAAATTAAAAATATGTGCGAAAATCTATTATAGAACTCTCGCTTAGGTTTTACTGATTGGAAGGTGGGATAGAGGCCACCCACCCACCCTACATATACAATTTACATTAACAATTAATTGCGATGGAGTTTCCAGGAAATTGAAAACTAAAATTGTGTGCGTAAGCAAAAAAAGCACAAAAATTAGTGTCTTATGATATGTTTTAAATAAATATGTTCTATGTCCCACCCTCCAATCTATGAAACATAAGCGAATATTTTAATAAATGAATAATTATAATAAGATTGACGATAAATTGAATATTAAAATTTCTGAAGTGGCAAGAACAACATTGATAAAATAGTGTCATATGTATGTTTAAAAAAATATATGTAGGGTGGGTGGGTATATAAGGTGAGTTTCCTTCGGAGACCCTACGAATCATCAACATAGGGATGAGTTAATGACCTTTAAAGCAATTCATACACATGCTATCATATTCTTTCGTATGTTTATTTATGTTGAAACCTTCCGAGCAAAATTATTTTTTCGGCAATGGATCTCATCTAAGAAGACAGTCAAAAATTTGCTCACGTTCTTTAGGTGGGTCAAAAATCTGACGCTTAACAAATCCTTTATAGCAGAATATAACATATAAGGATACCAGACATTCAAAGATCCAAAAAATTAACGTTACTATAAATGCTCACCTACGATAAATCAGTTATCTTTAAGGTAAATCTTCTAACTGATGGTTGAGGTGTTAACTTCGTGATACATCTTGGAAATTTAAACAAAACACTCTTTTTTGTGTTTTTTAAAAGTTTGAAGAGGATCAGTTAATGATCGGAAAATAAAGTATGAAAGAGATTTGAGGATATTGATGACATCCAATGAAACGTGAAGAGGTTATTAAACTCCATCCCAAAAGAGGCTTTCTTGAAAATATTGTTGATGTTGAAGTCTTCCACTTCGTTATACATGTTGAATAGAAATGAAACACACTTATAACTTTGTTTACGTGATATACACAGTTATAAGTGTGTTTCATTTCTCTCTTGAAAAGTTTCCAGGACATGTAAAGCAGATCTCAGCAGTGAACAGTTATGAGAGGTGACTATTTCGAAAGACAGTAAGGTAACTTTCATTAATATTTCATCTACGTTAATGTTAGAGGACTATTCACAAAACTTTATTGCCAGGGGTTTTATGTTGGAACCTTGTGGAACCTCGCACTTCACCAAATCTACTCCTTTGCCCTTCGTTACTTGCCAAGCGTGTACTGGTACTGGTGGGCATTAGAATCAATACAAAATTTCGATCAACAATTACGTAAAAACCTACATACCTATACAACTATTGTATTCCATACAATTGAATACATTCAACAAAACATATCAGACCAATTACGAAACCTGTTTTGACTACCTGGAGATATTCAAATCAATATCAACCCCATAAAAAAACCAGTACCTGCCTCGTACACCTACCTACCTCTTTGAAAGTGGAGTAATAAAATTTTACAAGCGATTTCGGCCATTCCGCACAAATAAAACGTGACACTTGTGGAGGAATTTGCCGTTTCGGCGACGTCGACAGAATCGACGCGCGTTTTTTATTGCTGCGTGCGTACAATTGCGCAAGGGAATTTAATTAAAACAATTAGCGGCTGATAACGAAATCGCCTTGGCGTAATTGCCCTCAAGGATGCTTGGATTTTGTTATTCCCATTGTTCCGACTGTGTCAAAATGCAAATAATTTAATTTCCACATAAATGAATGGCCGTTAAACATTGAATTATTGCTTTCCTAACAAAAACATTCGTTTGGCCAGTTTTGAAATT
The DNA here is from genome assembly GCA_963969525.1 of Ontholestes murinus. Lineage (NCBI taxonomy): Eukaryota > Metazoa > Arthropoda > Insecta > Coleoptera > Staphylinidae > Ontholestes > Ontholestes murinus. The sequence goes on along the minus strand of OZ018397.1, from coordinate 5,545,673 downwards.
TTGATCTCATCCGTATAACGTATGTCTCATATAGAGTTTAAACATTAAACAGCATAATGTTCATATAATAAAGAACATAATTTAATTATTAGTTATTATGGCAATCAAAATAGCTCCATATAAAATGGACATAAATACGCCAGCAATGTCCAAAATATTGATTGTATGGCAAAAATACTTCGCTGACAGAGAATTTTGTCATATGAAGCAGTAGGGGTCAGAATGGAAGAACACATTTGGTAGTGAACTCCGCCCGGAAATCTTGGAACCCAAGTTTTTGAAGTTATTAATGTATAATTTAAAGTTTTATACAGGGTGACTGACGAAAAACCTTTGGTGCTGTATCTCGCTTATTTTTTATCCGATTTTAATAAATAAAACATCAAATTAAACCATTTTTAAAAGACTTTAATAGGATCTGAACTGTTATTTTTTCTCGCACCCAGTTTTTGACAAAATACGATCAAATTTTTTTTTTTAATTGCACTGTATATATATTTTTATTGATTCGCAAGGAGATTTTTTTTCTGAATATAAAATTGTAGACAAATTTATCCACACATCAAACTTAAGTCGAGAAATTGAGGATTAAAAAAATAAATAAAAAGTCAAGTATCCATTGTAAACAATATACAGACCCTATTTTAAATGTCAAAAGTGACAGTGACAGCCATTGATACAATACTGCAACGATTTTTAATTATTTCATAATTAAAATGTTGCAATATTTCAAACACTGTACTAGAATTTTGTGCTTCTACAGAAATCGTTTTTCAGTTTTTGAAATCTTGCAACATTTTTATTATGAAATTATTAAAAATCATTGCAGTATTGTACCAATGACTGACACTGTCACTTTTGACATTTGGAATAGGCTCTGTATATTGTTTACTATGGGTATTTAATTTTTAATTTTTTTTTAATCCTCAATTTCTCGACTTTGGTTTGATGAATGGAATTTGATGAATGGATAAAATCGTTTACAAATTTAGATTCAGAAAAAAATCTTCTTGCGGATCAGTACAAAAACTGGATGCAAGAAAAAATATCAGTTCAGTTCATATTAAAGTCTTTTAAAAATCATTTAATTTGATGTTTTATTTATTCAAATCGGATCAAAAATAAGCGAGATACAGCACCAAAGGTTTTTCGTCAGTCACCCTGTATATCTAATATTAACAGGATATTGTAAAGTGAAAAATAAATGATCAATTTTCAAAATCAGACAAATTTAACATTGCATTAAGGTCACAACGCTTTAGTTATGATGTTGTAATTGGAAACCGCTTTTCTTTTAACTGGTTCAAAAAAGAACAAATCCATTAGTTTAAAGACTACATGCTGAGTTATTGGTAACTACCGATTTTCTTACACCCACCCATTTAACGGAGCATCTAAATACAAAAAGCCCACATCGATATTCTGATTAATGTTTGTTCAAAAATTTAAATAGATATTTAACCGTGTACCGTTTCACATTAAGCTGTCAGCACTATTGATTTATTAGATTGTTGCACCGACTAGGTAGTAAATAAAAATCGGTATTTATTAGGTAGGCCATCACAGAGGAGATTTTTTGAAAGCTTTTATTATTAATATTAACATCAAGAGTGAAATACAAAAAAATAATAATTAGAACACAAAAATATTTCGTAAATCTGCAACATTACATACATTTTTATTATAGAAAAGTTTCTTAAGGTTTATAATCATATAAGAAAATTTAATTCTTGGATAACAGTTACATAATCCATAGATATTTAGATTTTATGAAATCATCATACAAGAAATTAGATTTTAAAAAATCTAAACACAACAATCTATCTTTAAGCACTTTTTGATCTAATCAAAAATTTACCTCCTGGAATAAAGTTTCATAGATTATGAAGATTTAGATTTTTTTGGAAACTATCCCACATCGACAGGAAAAAGATTTCAAAAAATTTGAACATATCAATTTAATATACTTTTGAATCAAATTTTTTCACTCCTGGGCAAAAATTTCATAGACAGAATTTATTACAATCATTTAGATTTCTTGTAAAATATCCTACAACATCAACACTGATACAAATTTTTCAAAACCTCAACTTGAGAATATGTGTTTATGTTTATGCAGTTTTTGAACCGAAAATTCGACGCCTGGGCAAAATTACACGATTTGAAATTGACCAACACTTCTTCAAACAGGTGAAACCTTTTGATCTAAAATTATGAAATTGAAATCAAAAGGCTAATCTAATCAATTGCTCGCCAAAATAAGAAACAATTCTAAAACGGTAAAACAACTGAATTTAAACTTTCTAGGTGAAGAAGGTGAAGAAATTTATGAAATCAAACAAACGCTATTCAATGCCTTAAATAAAGAAACAATTGAATAAGGTGTAAATTTTTATTTGAAATTCAAAATAAAATTCCAACATTTCTCAAAAACCAAAAAATACCAACTAGAAACAAACACTGTCGTACTTCAAAATCCTAATTTATTTATCAAAACTTTGTGAACCTAAAAAATCTCTAAAGGTGATATTCGAGTTTAATGGGTTATAGAATTTGGTCTATAATTTTGTTTTGATGGTATATTTTACATGTCTTTCTTTTTTAAGATTGAATACGAATCGAAAACTCTGGCCAAAATAATCAGTGACGAAGGTTTTTAATTTATTTGTAGAGTTTTGAAACGAGCACGCAAATATCTCATCCCCTGACACGCACATTCACACTCGTTCTTCTGTAAAGATGTCGGAAAAGTGCTATCAACTTACCTCTAGTAACCGCAGGTAATTAGGTAATCACCTAACTTTTCTACAACAGATGCTGCTTGCTGGGGTTGGATAGGATCTTCATATAAGGAAACTACCACCGCTGAAACAAAATAAAGAAATATATTAGTATCTACGTCCAACACCATCATCTGGAAAAAATATTTGTACGAACTGCTATTTTATATATTTATAAACATTGTTTATTTTTGTGCATTAAAACTTTTTCTGTAATTCTAGCTGAATGTTTTACTTATTGGAGGGTGGGATAGAGGCCACCCACCCACCCTACATATGTATGATTACTTCAGACACTGTTACTGTTTTAAGTTTTGGAAAACACGAGTAGAATTGATCTCAATGAGTTAAAAAAACTTAAAATTAATATTGTAGCTTAAATTCATGATTATATGATAGCTGGGTGGGTGCCCACGAACCCACCCTCCAGTAACTACACCACACACGTGATTACTTGGGGAGTAATTTACGCAAAAGTGAATCTTTCTGTATGAAATCATTTTTTGCATTGTTTAGATACTGTTACTGTTTTATCCTGTAGGAAAAATTTTTTTTGCATTCTTATATATTAAAACTTTATAGTTCTAGTTGAATTTTTTACTAATTAGAGGGTGGGAGGGTGGTATACCCACCCAGCCTACATATGTAAGATTACTTAAAACACTGTTGTTTTAATTTTTGAAAAACAAGAGCAGAATTGATCTCGATGAATTTATAAAACTTAAAATCAATATTGTAGCTTAAATTTAAGTTTATATGTAGGATGGGTGGGTGTCCACTATCACAGTATCCAGTAATTACGCAAAAGTGAATCCTCCTGCAGAAAACATTGATTATATTTGTTTTATCTGTAATTCTAGCTGATTATTTTATTAATTGAAGGAGGGTGGGTTAGAAGCCACCCACCCACCTTTTTACTTTAATATCGTTGTTTTCAATTCTGAAAAACAAAATCAGAATTGGCCTTTAAGGACTTAAAGAAACCTATAATCAATGTTATATAATTAGGGTTTATTTGTAGGGTGGGTAGGTAACCACTATCATCTAGTAATTACACTACAAACAGGGATTTTTTGGGAAGAAAAAAAATTAAATGTTTGCATTCTTGTATATTCAAACTTTATTTGCAATTTCGACGGAATGTTTTAATAACTGAAGGGCCTGTTGGAGTATATATATATACACACCGCAGAGAACAGCAGGGGAACAGAAGAGGGCAACAGATAATAGCAGAACGTAGGAAAGAAAAGCAATGAACAGAAGAGAACATCAAAGAACAGCGTAGAACAGCAGAGCGTCATAAAACATCAGAGGACATCAGAAAACAGTAGAGAATAGTAACGAACGTTAGATAAAAGCAGAGAACGGCAGAGTACAATAGAGAACAGCAGAGAACAACAAAGAACAGCAAAAAGCACAGACAGACCAACACAGAATTGAAGGGACATCAGAAAATAGCAGAGAGCAGCACAAAAAACATCAATAAAACAGCAGAGAATAGCAGAGAACAGTAGAGACAAACAAACAAAAAAACAACTGAGAACATAAAAGCGCAAAGAGCAACACAGAATTTCAGACATCGGAAAATTGAAAATAGCAGAGAACGGCACAAAACATGAGAGAACATCAGAAAACAGTAGTGAACAGCTGGGAAAAACAGAGAACATTATATAACAATAGAGAACAGCTGAGAATACCAGAAAATATAATAGAAAAACAAACAGTTGAGAAGAGATGATGAAAAGGTATTTTAATTTTTACATTCTTCTGTATTAATAATAATTCTTTATTACAGAAGACCATTAAATAATACATTTATAATATACATATAACAAAATATATATACAATCAAATAACAATACTATACAATAAACTATACATAAACCAAAACCAAAAAGTATATGAAATAAAAAACCTTAGCAGAAATCAATAGATCTTAAACAAATTCTTTTAAAATTATTTATTGAGACACCAAAAAATTCTATTAACTCGCTAACTGAATTGACATTTCTTATTAGTGTATTTTTAGGGCTATTATAGCCATACTGAGTCATATGGTGTTCTTCGGCAAGTAGTTTTTGCTGCCTAGTTGAACGAAATGGGACGTTGAGAGAAATCGATGACAGTATACATGGGCAAAATATCAGTCCATTCAGTATGCGATATGCAAAACATAATGAAAAATAAATTCTTCGTTTTTCAAGAGGCAGCAAACCAAGATAATTAAGGAGCATATTAATGTTATTATCAAACAAAAGGTTAGATCGGTAGCAGATTAGTTTTACCATTTTACGTTGTACACGTTCCAATCTATCAATGTGACACTGGTGGTATGGCGACCAAATAATGCAACAATAGTCTAAAATTGGTCTGACTAATGCGGAGTATAATGTTAATAAAGTGCGGATAGATTTAAAATGTATACTAATACGCCGTAAAAACCCTATTGTTTGTAAAGCTTTTGCTGTTATTAAATTTAAGTGTTCATTAAATTGAAGTTTGCTGTCGAATATAACGCCTAAATCATTAATGATATAAACCCTCTCTAAAGGATTGCTATCTAGAAAATAGACAGCCGGTACAAATAGTCCTTGTTTTTTAGAAAACCGTATGTATTTGCATTTAGTAATGTTTAAACGCAAGTCATTATTGTAGCACCATAACATAAGTTGATCCAGATCATGAATTTTGGAGGCGTTCACTTCGTAGTACATTATTAATGAATAACAGAAAAACGTTTTAACTTTTTTCTGTGATCCAGATCATTTTGCAGGATGCGACAATCATCACTGGTGGTGATTTTGCGATACAACTTCATATCATCTGCATAGAGTAAGAAATTTGATTGAATTTCTTTACCAATATCATTAATAAAGATGAGAAATAACAATGGCCCAAGGTGAGACCCTTGAGGCACGCCGGAACTTGCGTCTATTACAGATTTGGAAACTGCATCGTTAATTTTCACCACATGTTGTCTACAACTCATGAAAGATTGAAGCCGTTCAATCATGTACCCAGCTACACCATACATACGGAGTTTGTATAAAAGTCTGCACTGACTAACTTTGTCGAACGCTTTACTAAAATCGGTATAGACTGAGTCTACCACTGTCCCTTCCTCCATTGCATCGGTAATAAAATTTGAGTATATAAACAAGTTGGAAGCTGTAGATCGTGATGGAAAAAACCATGTTGTTGCTCACATATCAGTGGCTTAAACATTATTAACATAAACTTCGCAACCAACTTATCTAACAATTTAGGAAAACATGATTGAATAACTATTGCTCTGTAATTGTTTACAAATTTCTTTAATCCTGATTTAAAAACAGGAACAGTGTAGCAACGCTTCCAAAGAGATGGGAAGATTCCATCTCTGAGTGAACGGTTAAATAATTTAGTAAGAGGTAAAGACAAAGCAGATCCACATTCTTTTATTAAAGCAGGCGGTATTCCATCAGGACCGGGTACAGCACCGTTTTTAATTTCAGATAGGCATTCTAAAACATCAGTTTCACTAAATTGCAAAGTATTGAATATTATATCACTAGAATTAATAACTTCAGGACCAATTGTAGTATGATGAGAATATGAATTTTGAAAATAATCAGCAAATAGATCCGCTATACCTGAATCCGAGTTTGCGACAAGGGTTCCGTACGTCATACTGGATGGAAGACCTCTGCCACTGCCATTTTTAGATTAAAACTTTATCTGCAATTCTGACGGAATGTTTTTATAACTGAAGTGTCTGTTGGAGTACAACCACCCACCCTGCATATATACACAACAGAGAACGGCAGGGAAACAGAAGAGAACACAACATCAGAGAGCAAATGATAATAGCAGGAAATTGGAAAGAAAAACACAGAACAAAAAAGAACTTCAAAGAACAGCAGAGAACAATAGAAAACAGCAGAGAATAGCAGAAAATAGAATTGAAGAACAGAGGAAACAAACAGAAAAGCGGCTGAGAACAGAAAAAAATAGCAGGAAGCACAGAGAATATCAGAAAACAGAGAACAGCAAAGAGCAACACGGAATTTCAAAGAACATCAGAAAATAGCAGAGAGAAGCACAAAACATCAGAGAACATCAGAAAACAGCATAGAACAGTAGTGAACAGAAGGACAGTAGAGAAAAGCAGAGAACAACAGAAAATAGCAAAAAAATAGAATGCAACAGAAGAGGAAAACAAAAGAAAAATAGCTGAGAATGGCAAAAAAAATAACAAGAAACACAGAGAATATCAGAAAACATCAAAGAACATCAGAGAGCAGCATAAACCAAAAGACAACATCAGAGTACAGCAGGGATTAGCAGAGAGCACAAGAGAAAACATCAGAGAATAGGAGAGAACATCAAAAAACAACAGAGAATAGCAGGAAAAACAATTAAAAATTTATTAGAATCACATTTAAAATTGTATATAAAATGCAGTCCATTATTAACAAAATGGCAGAGGACAGAACATAACATCAGAGAACCATAGAGAAGAGCAGACAGAGTATATGAGAAAACATTAGAAAACAGCAGTAACAACAGAGAAGAGCAGAGTACATCGGCAGTGAATAGCAAAGAATGACGGCGAATAGCAGAGAACGATCAAACAAAAATAAAATCAGTGTTGTAACTTAAATATAATTTTATGTGTAGGGTGGGTGGGTAGCCACCATACTCTGGTAATTACACAACAAACAGGGATTTTTCGGGAAGAATTTTTTAAAAAGTTTTTACATTCCTGTGTATTGAAACTTTATTTGCAATTCCGACGGAATGTTTTAATAACTGAAGGGTCTATTGGAGTACACCCACCCACCCTGCATATACACACAGTAGAAAATAGCAGGGAATAGAATTGAACATCAGAGAATAGAACGTAACATCAGAGAGCAGCAGAGAGTAACAGATAATAGTAGAAAATAAGAAATAAAAGCAGAGAACAAAATAGAACGTCAAAGAACAGCAGAGAACAATATTGAATAGCAGAGAACATCACAAAACAACAGAGAATAGCAGAGAACAGTAGAGAGCAGTGGAAAACAACAGAGAACAGCAGGGACAACATATAGAATAGTAACGAACAGCAGTTAAAAGTAGAGAACCGCAGATAATAACCGAGAACAGCAAAGAGCGACAAAGAAAATAGCAGAGAGCAGCATAAAACATCAGAGAACATCAATAAAACAGCAGAGCACAGCAGAGAATAGCAGAGAATAGTAGAAAACAACTGGGAACAGCAAAAAAAAGCAGGAAACTCAGAGAATAGCAGGAAACTCAGAGAATATCAGAAAACTGAGAATAGAAAAGAGCAACACAGAATTTTTAGAAATCAGAAAATAGCAGAGAACGGTACAAACATCAGAAAACAAGAGAGAGCAATAGATAATAGTAGAAAATAGAAAAAAAAACAGAGAACAGAAGAGAACATCAAAGAACTGCAGAGAACAACAAAGAACAGCAGAGTACAGCAAAGAGCAACACAGAATTACAGAGTACACCAGAAAATGGCAGATGATAGCAGTACAAAGCATCAGAGAACAGCAGCAGGGGACAGTAGAGATTAGCAGAAAATAGAATTGAAAACCAAAGGCAAATTTAAGAAAAGCAGCCGAGAACTGCAAGAAAAGTAACAGGAAACAGAGAATGTCCAAAAACATCATCGAATACAGCAGTGATTAGCAAAAAAAAACATCAGAAAATAGCAGAAAACATCGGAGACCAGGAGAGAACATCAACAGCGGAGAATAGCAAAAAGTAGCAGTTAAAATGAAACATTGTTGTAGTACAATATTAAAAACATTCAGAAACCCTATACTGTGTCAGTATTTCCTTAAGTGTTACTATGGAGTTTCGACAAGGAAGATCCTCATCAATCCAATAGTTGAAATATTATTAGAATCACATTTAGAATTGTATATAAAATACAGTTATACATTATTAAAAAAAGAACAGAGAGCAGAAGAGAACACCAGAGGACAGAAAATAGCGGCAGAGAATAACAGAGAAAAGCAAAGTACATTCGAGAGCATTAGGAAACATCAGAAGCAGAAACAGAATATCGGAAAACATCAAAGAACATCAGAGAATAGAACACAACATCAGAGTACAGCAGAGATTAGTAGAGAACATCAGAATAACAAAAAACATCAGAGAACAGAAAAGAACATGAACAGTAGAGAATAGCAAAAATTGGCAGAGAAGAGCTGATAATGGCAGAAAAACAGTTAAAATTGTATTAGAATTGTAACGGGTGTCCAACAATTATTGCAGTCCCGGGTGGCGTTGGAATCAAAAACGTAGGTCAATTCTTTCATGTGCCAAATAAATGAACTGACATTTTAATGTCGAACATAACTTAAATGTGCATTAAAAATGTCAGTTCATTTATTTGCAACATGTAAGAATCGACCTACGTTTTTTATTCCAACGCCGCCAACGACCGCAATAATTGTTGGACACCCGTTATATAAAGTAAAGTTCATTATTTAAAAACAGAGCAGAGAGCAGAAGAAAACACCAGAGGACAGAAAATAACATCAGATAACGGCGGAAAACAACAGAGGAAAGCAAAGTACATTCGAGAACATTAGGGAACATCAGTAGCAGAAACAGAATAACAAAACACAACATCAGAGTACAGCAGAGAATAGCAGAAAACATCAGAGAACCGAAAATAACATGAAAAAAACAGTAGAGAATAGCAAACATTGGAGGAGGAGAGCCGATAATAGCAGAAAAACAGTTAAAATTGTATTAGAATTGTATATAAAATACAGTTCATTATTAAAAAACGAGCAGAGAGCAGAAGAGAACATCAGAGGACAGAAAATAACATCAAATAACAGCAGGGAACCACAGAGAAAAGCAAAGTACTTTCAATAACATTAGAGAGAATCGAATAATAGTAGAGGACGTCAGAGAATAACAGTGAAAAGCAGAAAATAGAATTGAACAGCAGAGGAAAACAAAAAAATAGTTGAGAACAGCAAACAAATAACAGGAAATACAGAGAATATCAGAAAACATCAAAGAACATTAGAGAGTAGTATAGAACAAAATATAACAGAGAGCTGAAGAGAATAGCAGAAAACATCAGAGAAGATGTCTCCCCATAAAAAAAAAACAGCAGAGAATAGCAGAAAAACAGTTAAAATTGTATTTGAATCACATTTAGAATTGTATATAAAATACAGTTCATTATTAAAAAAAAAAAATAGCAGTGAGCAGAAGAGAACATAACATCAGATAACAGCAGAGAACAACAGAAAAGAGCAGAGTACATCAAAGAACAGTAGAAAATAGCTGAGAGCAGCAGGGGAAAACAGAGAATAGCAGATAACATCAGTGAACAGCAAAGAAACGCAAAGAACGTCAGGAAACAGTAGAAAACAGCAGAGAACGATGAGTTCAAACAGTTTTTCCGCTCGAATTTTCGGAAAACAAAAGCAGAAATGGTCTTAATGAATTTAAAATCAGTGTTGTACTATAAATTTAATATTGTATGTAGGGTGGATGGGTGGTCACTATCCCATCCTCCAGTAATTACATCCCACACAAGGGTTGTTCGGGAAGAAGTAAATATTTCTGAAAGAAAGACATTTTTCTATGAGCTCAAATTTTTGCCATGTAATATTAATCAAATAATCAATCGCTAAGTTATTAATTAATGAATCGATTTCATATTATGAGTAAATATTAAATACACTACTTCAATACTCGTTCAATCTCTCCATTAAATGTTGATTGATGAGTTACGTGAAGATGATGCAACATAAATGATCGATCGAATAACCAATTTCTCGACACAATCCTAAGCTAATAAATAATAATTCCAGAAACATAACAAACTGCCCCTACGCATGATACAACCTCCCTAACCCAACAAACGCGTATTGCCACAAAATTTAAACCTGACGTATCAGCGACGATATTTTCGTTTATTTAGGACAACAATCCATTCCCGTCTCCACGTCGGCAAACAAGACGTTTATTTGTCTGTTTGTTTACAGAAACTCTTCGGGAGGACGTGTTTACACGGCTTCCTGCCGGCGCTGGCCGACTCCGTATAAAGAGAAGAGCGCGAACAAATCGGGATGGTTTAATGACACTGTTACGCTCCGCTCATTTGTATTCACAAATAAAACTTGATGAATTAGATGACGGCGCGTAAGCTCCTCGTAACGGATCCACATCCTTCCGCCAGCCGCTCGGCAGTTGGTTAATTCATGCGTTTTACCTATGCAACGTGAATACGAATTTTCGATCTCGTGAGTTAATCACTCATAATTAACACAGGTAATTTACAGACGTTAAATGTGACGAAATGATGGTTAGGCAACTACAAGGTTACAATTAAGGATGTGTTTTTAGAAACAAACAAACAATAAACGTTAAACGAGTAAAAAAATAGTAAAAGCAAAGAAGAGAAGAAGAAGAAGTCTTATAATTATGAATTGGTATTCCCCTGTTGGTTACACACTACCCTACTTTTTGTAGAATCGATTCTAGCAGGTGATTGATAATCTTTTGAAGTATTGTTTGCCAAGCAACCTGTAATTCATGCTGAAGAGCTTGCAGCGTCTGTGGAGTATGCTGTAAGTCTTCTCATTTCAGTACTACACACGTTGCTTGCGTAGTTAGGCTACTAGTAGTAACATAAGATGTGGCCGATGGGATTACAAGTCGAAAGTTCTGATTCTACGGAAAATTGTTCGATGAATTAGAGGATGACCTTCGTTTCTAACCATAGATCGACACTTGGTCTGGTACTAAAGAATCGGTTTCTTGTTGCCATAAGCCGAAGATGGCGGTCTTGAACCTCATTTGTTCTTCTTTGTTCTCTGGTTTCTCCTTTGCGACTTTCCTTACCCTCTTTTATCCATGGCCTGATAGCAGCGAATGACGATGGATTGGTTTTGGTTAAGGCGGTTAATAAAACCTCTGCCGAATTCGCTTAAATGACAGTAACTTTCAAGTTGGCGCACTTTCTGCATAATTGCACTTTCAAAACAAAAAAAATCAAAGAACCATAAACAATTTCGTAAATTATACCTTCTAAGGAAATTTGGCAATGCTCCGCAAACTCTCACCGCCATTGTGGGTCAACGCACTTATCGCCAAAAATAAAAATCGCAATCAGCGCCAAAACACAAAAAAAAAACAGGAACGCGATTTTGGCGAAAATCACCCATAGATCCGAATTGCAGCAGCAGAAATTGCCGAGCACAATGGGACCGTGAAATCGTTTTATTACATAATGAGGCGTGAATTCGCCGGAACGGCTCTTAAGTGGAGTATGCGGTATCATTTCAATTTAGGGAAAGCTCTACGTCCCGCATCAATTTTAAGAGGAACGTTCCGTCGCAAGCGACTTAAGAGCTTATTGGATGATGACTAGGTCTCTACCTACTCATCATTAAAATGAAGGAGTTGAATGTTCCCAAAATAATGATTATTGTTCGTCGGTTGGTTTTCTAGAAGCAAGGCAAAGATATGAGGCGATATTCGATATCACAATGGTCATGAGAACAAAAGCTTGATAGAACGGACAAAATAATATACAACTTAACCATTTATTGTCAAATATGAAACCAATCGATATGAAATGTAATTGTACTAGACATTAGTCTTCTAGAAACGTTGTAAAGAATATAAGACATACAACCAGCTCGAAACTGGTTTGTAGTAGAATGTGTTCCTAAAATATCTTAGATTTACTTTCTGGAAGTGTTGCAAAAGATACAAGTCAACATCAAAAAGTTAATAAGACCCAAATCCGAAATTACAATATCAAAAATTTAACCCCAATCATCAATCATTCGACCTGTCGCAAAAGTATCTATTCGGAACGACACATTTCGGTGACGCATTCCACGCATACACCACCGACGTTTATTTAAAGAAAAACGAAACAGTTTACTCTTTCCTGCCACCGGCACACCTCGTCTCTACTACACCGCAAGGGCCATCCATTTTCTAGGATTAGGCCCGAAAATAGACGCACGCACCAGAACGGCGCTTTTATATTTATAGGGACGACGCACCTTTCCATTCACTCAGCGATTTGTGTAATTATTTCGAAAACGCGCGCGCCTGCGTTGCGTCGGAAATTGTTGCGTTAATTGAAGGCGTACCGGCGGTCGCCGACGCTTTTATTTTTGGAACCGTGACAAAACTAAATAAAAATCTGTTCTCTTATAGAAAGGATATTCAAAAAAACTGTGGTAAACCTGTAGTAATATATGAATTTTGACCATGATTATATTAGTAGTAGTAGTCGTAATAGTAGTAGTAATAGAAGTAGTAGTAGTAATAGCAGTAGTAGTAGTAGTAACAGCAGTAGCAGTAGTAGTAGTAGTAGCAGTAGTAGTAATAGCAGTAGCAGTAGTAGTAGTAGTAGTAATAGTAGTAGCAGTAGTAATAGTAGTAGCAGTAGTAATAGTAATAGTAGTAGCAGTAGTAATAGTAATAGTAGTAGCAGTAGTAATAGTAGTAGTAGTAATAGTAGTAGTAGTAATAGTAGTAGCAGTAGTAATAGTAATAGTAGTAGCAGTAGTAATAGTAATAGTAGTAGCAGTAGTAATAGTAATAGTAGTAGCAGTAGTAATAGTAATAGTAGTAGTAGTAATAGTAGTAGTAGTAATAGTAGTAGCAGTAGTAATAGTAATAGTAGTAGCAGTAGTAATAGTAGTAGTAGTAGTGTTTAGCTATCGACCACGTAGTCCTTCCGTCGTGTTATTTGTGTATTTGTGTGTGTGTAAATGATTACATTAACTCAAAAAATCACTTTCGTTATCGACAACCTTTAATTTCCCTGTTTGCATCTGGCTTTAAACGTATGTATTTTAATTAAACTTACATCCAAGTAAAGATAAGATAATTGGATTAGATTTTTGCAGTAGATAATTTCAGATAAAATTAACAGTGACAGGTGAGTGAGTAATGCTACGAGTTGTAAATTGCCAGAAAAATATTTATGTTAATTTTAAGTACCTATTACTTGTTTAGAACCTATTTCCATAAAATAATTTTCAGGTGAGTCACCTGCCATAACTTTCAATTATGCAAATGGTTTTCAGTAATTATTATCCTAATATAATTATCGTTTCCCTGGCAAACAACAGCTCGGAGAAAATCGATCTATTTAAAACGCGAACAAATAGTTAGGAACCTGTCACAACTATTGCAAACTTAAATAAAAATCCTCCTAGAATAATCATATAAAACTAACTAAAATCTGTTTCATGCATTTGTAAAACAAACGTGATTTTTAGTTAACAATTAGTTACTTCAAAAAAGATTCAGTGAATTCAGAACATCTCCTTTTTTAACCTAAGAGAATTGTAAAGCTCAGCTTCTAATCCGGAATTATTCAGATTTCTTTGGCTTACAGAGTTCAATTTGGACTATAGAATTGACGGGTTTGGATTCGATTTGGGCTAAAGAATTGTTAAGATCAGCTTGAACCAAAAAATTAGAGAATTGTAGTTCGTCTTAAGCTGGCGAACACTCAAACTTAGTTTGGATTAAATTATTAGGCTCGACTTGGACTGAAGAATATTCAAGGTCAGTTCGGACAAAAGAATTTTAAATCTTAATCTGGACTAAAGAATTGTTACGCCTTGGACCAAAAAATTGTCAATCTAAGCTTAAGACAGATTAGACTAAAACATTATTAAGTTCTACTTGGAATTAGGGATTGTAAAACTAAAGACTAAAGAATTGTCTAGCTTGAATTTTATTTGGGCGAAAGGATAGTCAAGCTATATACTACTACTCAAAAATTATCAATTGGACTAAAGAATGGTTGCAACTAAAGAATTGCCAAACTTAGAATAACTCAACTCAGGCTGGTGAATAGACATATTTAGCTTGGGCTAGCTCAAAAAAAAAATTGTAAGGCTCGATTTGGACTAAACAATTTTCAAGGTCAGCTTAGACAAACGATTTGAAAAGCTTAATTTTGACTAAATAACTGTTAAGTTCGACTTGGATTAAGGAATTGCCAATTTAAGCTTGTCAGTTTGGACGAAATAATTACCAAGTTCGACTTAAACTAAATATTTAGAAAGCTTAATTTGAACTCAAGAATTATGAAGCTTCGATTTGATTTGGACTATAGGTCAGGTCAGTCAAGCTAAGCCTGTAGTAAAGAATTATTAAGATCTATTTGGTCTAAAGAATTACCAAGCTTTATTAGGACTAAGGAAAGGTTAAGTTCAGTTTGAACCAAACAATTGCCAAACTAGAGAATAGTACGTCGACTTAGACTGGTCAATAGCCAAACAAAACATTTTTGAACTATAGTTTGAAATTGACAGAAAATCTGTCGAAACTATAGTCACGAATAAAGATAAAAAGTGTGTGATATATAAAAAGGTATTTACCATACAATCATTTATTAAACTTAGCTTGGATTAAAGAATGGTCAAGATCAACAAAAGCCAAGCAATGGACTCGACTTGGACTAAAGAATGTCAGCTTGGACAAGAATTGTAAAAAGCTTAATTTAGACAAAAGAACTATTCGCCTTCGATTAAGGAATTCCAAATCTAAGCTTAAGTCAGTTTGGACTAAATAATTATTAAATTCGACTTGGACTAAAGAATTGTAAAGCTAAATTTAGAATTGTCTCTTGGATTTGGTTTGGACTAAAGAACAGTCAAACTAAGTTTGTATGAAAGATTAATCGAACTCAATTTGGACTTAAAAATAATTAAGACCAGTTTGGACTAAAGAATTACAAATCTCAATTTGGACTATAAAATTTTCGAATTTGAATTTGAACCATAGAATTTTCGAATTTGAATTTAAACTAGAGAATTTTCGAGTTTAGATTGGATTAAAGATTAAGTTAACCAAGGGTTTAACAAACTAAGAGAATTTAAGCTTGACTTAGGCTGGTCAATAGTCAAACTTAGCTTGGACTAAAGGATTGTCAAGCTCAACAAAGGCCAACCAATTGTTAGGCTCAATTTGAAAAAATGCCAGCTTGGACAAAAGAATTGTAAAGCTTTATTGGAAGTAAAGAATTGTCAAGTTTGTCTTGGGCTAAGGAATTTCTAATCTAAGCTTTAAATCAGTTTGGACTAAATAATGAATAGATTCGACTTGGACTAAAGAATTGCAAGGCTCAATTCAGACTACAGAATTGTCTTGGATTTGAATTGCACTAAAGCACAGTCAAGCTAAGCTTGTACTAAAGAATTATCTAGATATATTTGGACTAAATAATTGCCAAACTAGATACTAGTAGCTTGGACTAAAGAATTGTCAAGCTCAACAAATACTTATACTCAAGAATTATCAATTGGACTGGACTAAAGAATTGTTGCAACTAAAGAATTGCCAAACTTAAGAATAGCTCAACTTAGGCTGGTGAATAGTCAAATTTAGCTTGGACTAGCTCAAAAAAGGCCTAACAATTTTTAGGCTCAATTTGGACTAAAATATATTCAAGGTCGGCTTGGATTAAATAATTGTGAAGCTTTCATTTGGAATTGTTAAGTTCGACTTGGGCTAAGGAATTGCCAATGTAAGCTTAAGTCAGTTTGGATTAAATAATGAATAAGTTCGATATGGACTAAGGAATTGCAAGGCTCAATTTATACTAAAGAATTATCTAGCTTTGATTTGAATTGGACTAAAGCACAGTCAAGGTAAGCTTGTACTAAAGAACTATTAATCCAGATTTGCACTAAAGAATTATAAAGCTGTATTTGAACTAAAGAATCGTTAAGCACAGTTTGCACTATAGAATTAACAAACTAAAGAATTGTAGCACGACTTGGACTAGTAAATAGTCAAACTTAGTCAAACTCAACTTGGATCAAAGAATTGTCTAGTCTAATTCTGCTTGGATTCAAGAATTGCAAACCTCAGCTTAGTTCTAAAATTCATAGGCTCTAACTTGCACTAAAGAATATTCAAGCTCTGATCGGACAAAAGAATTGTCGAGCTAAATTTAGACTAAATAATTATGAAACTCGACTTGGATTAAAACATTGAGAATCTCAGCTTCAGCTAACGAATTGTATGGCTCAACCTGGACAGAATAATAATACGACTCAGCTTGGACTGGGAAAAATTTCTAAACTTAGCTTGGACTGTACAATTTTTGGAATTTAAAACACAGTGTCTCTGCTCAACTTGGATTAGTGAATCAAGTTTAACTTGGACTAAGGAATTAACTAACTCAACTTGGATTAAAGAATTATCAAGCTCAGATTAGACAAAAAATAATTAAATTTAACTTGGACTAAAGAATATTTTAAGAACAGCTTGGACAAAAGAATTGTCGAGATCATTTTGACTAAATAATTATTATACTAGACTTGGATTTAAAAAAATAGCGAATCTCAGCTTGGGCTAATAAATTGTCAAGTTCAACCCGGACAGAATAATCAAATCAGCTTGCACTAAAAAATTCCTAAATAAACTTGGGCTGATGAATTTTTGGAATTGAAAACACTGTGAGTGTGTTTTCACAAAATAAAGTCACCCTATATTCTATGCCAAGTTAATCAAGATGTGCCACGAAGCAAACTGGTCTATCATCAAGAAATTGAAGTATTCTTGCTCGACTTGGACTAAAGGATGATCAAACTCAGTTTGAACTAAAGAAGTCATGCTCATCTGGAACTTAAGTGGTGTCAAAAACACAACTTATACAGAAAAATAGTCAAACTTAGTTTGCTTACGTATTTCAATTTATTTTTGTTCTATGAAAACACCTTTGTAAAACTGTAATTGTCTGTTGGGATAAAGTTTATTATTATTATTGAAGAATTTCTAAACTTTGCTTGGACTGGAGAATTGTTACTCGACTTGGATAAAAGAATAGTCAAACTTACCTTAGACTAAAGATTGTCAAGCTAAGCTTATACTAAAGAATTATCAAGCTAAATTTTGACTAAAGAATGTTTAGTTCGCCTAAGGAATTTTCAATCTCAGCTAAGATTAAAAATTGGTAACCGCAGTTTACACTAAATAATTATAAACTCGACTTTTAATTTAGGAATAGTCAAACATAGATTGGATTAAAAATTAGTCTAACTCTGCTTAGGCTAAAAAAATTGTCTGGTTCCTAAACTTAGATAAAAGAATCAACTTCGACTAAAGATTTTCCAAACATAGCTTGTACTAAAGAATTTTTAAGCTCTATTTAGACTAAAGAATGATTAATTTCGCCTCGAACTAAGAAGTTGTTTAGACTAAAGAATTTCCAATCACAGTGTAGATTAAATAATTATAAACTCAAATTGGATTTAAGAATGGACTAAAAAATTGTAAAACTCTGCTTAGGCTAAAGAATTGTCTGGCTCAAGTTACACAGAAGAACTTCTAAACTAAACCAAGCTTAGCTTGGACTAAAGAATTTTTGCTCGACTTAAATTGAAGAATAGCCAAATTTATCTTAAGACTAAATATTACCTAGTTTAACTTAGACTAAAGAATTGGCTTCGACAAAAAAACTAAGTCAAGCTCAATTTAGACTAAAGAATTGTTATATTAATTAGACTAAAAAATTGTCAATTTAAGCTTTCAAAAAACTTGTCAAACTGAAGTTGGATTAAAGAAATGTTAAATTCGCGTTAATCTAAGAAATTGTTCATCTAAACTTAGAAAGACTAAAGAATTGCAAACCTCAGTTTAGACTAAATAATTTTAAGCTCAACTTGGATTTAAGAATAGTCGAACATAGCTTGGAAAAAGATAGTTAAACTCTGCTTAGGTTTTAAGAATTTTCTCACCCAACTTAAACAGAAGAATAGTCAGTTTGGACTAAAGATTTTTCAAACTTAACTTGGATTAAAGAATAGTCAAATTTATCTTCGACTAAATATTGTCAAGTTCAACTTAGGCTAAAGAATTGACAGGCCCAACATGGAGAAAAAAAACTTGTCAAGCTCAATTTGGACTAAATAATTGTTAAATTCACATTAGACTAAGAAATTGTTGATCTAAGCTTAGGGTAAAGAATTGCCAACCTCAGTTTAGAGTAAATAATTATTAGTTTGACTTGAATTTAAGAATAGTCAAACATAGCTTGGACTAAAGAATAGTCAAACTCAGCTTAGTTTTAAAGAATTTTTTGACTGAACTTAGACAGAAGAATAGTCAGCTTGGACTGAAGATTTGCCAAACTTAGCCTGGACTAAATAATGTTTACTCGACTTGGACTAAACAATTGTTACTCGACTTGAACTAAAACATAGTCATATTTATCTTGGACTTAAGATTGCTTAGTTTAGTTGAAGACTAAAGACTTGACAGGCTCAGCTTGAACAAAACAAAAAATGCCAAGCTCAATTTGGACTAAAGAATTGTTAAATTCGCCTTGGACTAAGATATTGTCAATTTAAGCTTAGACTAAAGAATTGTTAACCTCGGTTTCGTCAAAATAATGATTAAACTCAACTACTCAGTCAGCTCAGTCGTAATTGTTACGCTCAGTTTAGACTACAGAATTATCAAGATCATCGTGGACTTGATTTGGACTAAATAGTGAAACTCCTGGACTAAAAAACTATCATACTCAACTTGGACCAAAGAATCCGTTTGGACCAAAGAATTGTCAAGCTTGGCTTTTACAAAAAAAAAAAAATAGCAAACTCCGCTCAAAGTAAAGAATTGGCCAGCTTAGCATAGACTCAATTGTCAAACTCAGCTTGGACTAAAAAATTGTTATTGGATTGGATTTTTAGTCTTCACTTGGACTAAAGAATTCTAAGCTCGACTGAGAAATGTCAACATATGCTTAGATTAACGAATTATCAAGTTCAGTTTGGACTAAATAATTATTAAGCTCGACTTAGACTAACAAATAGTCCAAATCAGCTAGGAGTAAAGGTTAAGCAAGCTTACTTTGAACTAAGTAATTATTGCCGAAGTTGAACTAAAGAATAATCAAACCCAGCTTGTACTAGAATCAAGAACAATTAAGGTGAGTTCGGACTAAAGAATTATTGCTGGGCTTGAATTGAAGAATAGTCAAACTCAGATTAGACTTAAGAATTGCCCAGTTTAGTTTAAGATATTGTGGCTTGACTTGAACTAAAGAACAAAGTAACTAATTGTTTTGAGCTTCATCTAATGAATATTTAAAATCAACTTTATGTCTATTTATGCTCCACTATGACTTCTCATCATCGTTACCAGAAAACTTAACAAATCGTATTTACAGCTCTCTTTACTAATGATTAATATATTATTTAAGAAATAATCTCACGATCTGTGCAAGATATATTTTTATGCTCGAGCGCGCAAAGTCGACTCCTTTGTTTAGACTCAGCTTGATACTAATAAGACGACGGCTTGTTGTGATGTAACCGTTCAAGAAAAATCACAAAGAAAATACAAGAACTTTTGTAGCTGATTGTTTTGGCATTAAGGGTTGTTTACAATGAAGCACTTGGTTGGTTTTAAAATTGGTTTAGGCTTTGAGGATCAAATCAAATCATCCCCTAAAAAAGATTTCCAGCTTATTCAGATCATTAGTTCGATTTTTTTATAATGCTAAATTCCCAAAGCACGAAACAACTTTTCCAGAATATTTTGAAGAACTTTTCTAACATAGCAAACGATAAAGAAAAGATTTTCTTTCGTTTTGACAACGATTCAGGTAAAGTTCTTACGCCAAAAAAATGTAAATGTGTAAATTGATTAAAAGAAAGTACTTCTTCTGCCCACCTAAAAACCTTCCATAACGATTTATAAAACCTTAATTTCTGCCATTATTATGACTAATGTAAACACCGTATTCTACAGATAATTACCCTTTCATTGTGTCAAAGTCACCGCCCCTTGAATTGAGTTATATTTCCTGACTTCATTTACATACATGAAGGGTCACGCAATGACGTAATATTTCGTCGTGGAAGGGTAATCCACGACAACCCCCGAAACGTTATTCACGACACGTACCCCATTTATACGACTTACCAACCCAAGCGAAAGAATGGGGAAAAAAACCTTGCTTACTACAAGAAAGCGTGACCACTTACTTTCATGCTATATGGATTTTCGTCATAATCTATTTTTACCGAGTTTCGTGTGTGTTATTATTATTATTACCATCGATTGCGCTGAAGGGGATTAAAGGCCAAACATCGATTGCGGCGAGGCGCGCAAATGTCAACTACGGCGGAGAGCGCGTCCTTACCTTGTGTCGTTTTCATACAGTGTACTCCGACCTTTCCAAGTTTGCATCGGATCACACGGTCTGTACCAGAAAGGTATATGTAACGGTTTCCTGCTAAGGTGACGCCAGATGAGGCCAGAATGTCTTGTTTGTCGAAGCCTTGCACCAGTTTCGCAAGTTCTTCTTTGCCGACCTGCAACGAGAGAAAAACGAATCGATTAGCGTTTATATTAATTAAATAGGTGAAAGTCGCCGGATTACGTTCGGCAAGTGTTGTTGCTATGTGAAGGAGATATTCCGTACGAGACGCATGTGGCTTGTGTGGTGGGCGAGCTCGCGACACGACCTGCCCACGCTTTCTGCTCCGGAATTGAATCTTCGATAACACGAACGGATTTTTTGAATTCAACTTTTAAGTAATTTTTTCGCGTTTATCGAAATCCTTGATTATTTTTTGACCTGGAAGATGGGTTAAGAGTCAACCATCAACCTCACATAAACATATTTCTTCATCAAAATACTGCTATAAATTTTGAAAAACGTCAACGATTATAGTACTCTAGTTCTTCTTGAAATACAAAGCAGTAAGTGTGACTTTAGGTAATATGTATATGTAGGGTGGGTGGGTGGCCTCTATCCCACTCTCCAATCCATGGAACATACACAAAAGTTTTGATAAATATTTTTTTAACCAGAAGAAGATTTGGACTGTATTTTTAGCAATCTACTCTCTATTGTAAAATTCTTTTTCAGCAAAACCCTCGCTTATATTCATGTAACTGGAGGGTGCGATAGTGGCCACCCACCCACCCTACATGTACATTTAATCTTAAACTGAAACAGTGCTATAAATTTTGAAAAACATCAACAGTAATAGTACTGTAGGTTTTTCAGGAATACAAAGCAGTAACAGTGATATTAGGAAATATGTATATGTAGGGTGGGTGGGTGGCCTCTATCCCACTCTCCAATCTCTGGATCATACACAAGAGTTTTGATAAATATTTTTTTAATTAGAAAAAACATAAACTTTATTTTTATAAATATACTCTCTATTGTAAATTCTTTTTGAACAAAACCCTCGCTTATCTTTTTCTAACTGGAGGGTGGGATAGTGGCCCCCCACCCACCCTACATATACATTTATACTTGCACTGAAACAGTGCTTTAAATTTTGAAAAACATCAACAGTAATAGTACTGTATTTTTTTCAGGAATACAAAGCAGTAACAGTGGTATTAGGAAACATGTATATGTAGGGTGGGTGGGTGGCCTCTATCCCACTCTCCAAACCCTGGATCATACACAAGAGTTTTGATAAATATATTTTTTAATTAGAAGAAAATATAGAATTTATTTTTAACAATTTACTCTCTATTGTGCAATTCTTTTTACCAAAACCCTTGCTTATGTTTTTGTAAATGGAGGGTGGGATAGTGGCCACCCACCCACCCTACATATACATTTAATCTTAAACTGAAACAGTGCTATAAATTTTGAAAAACATCAACAGTAATAGTACTGTAGTTTTTTCAGGAATGCAAAGCAGTAACAGTGATATTAGGAAATATGTATTTGTAGGGTGGGTGGGTGGCCACCATCCCACTCTTCAATCCCTGGATCATACACAAGAGTTTTGATAAATATTTTTTTAATTAGAAGAAAATATAGATTTTATTTTTAGAAATTTACTCTATTGTACAATTCTTTTTAGCAAAACCCTCTCTTATGTTTTTGTAACTGGAGGGTGGGATAGTAGCCACCCACCCCCCTACATATACATTTATTCTCAAACTAAAACAGTGCTATAAATTTTGAAAAACATCCACAGTAAAAGTACTGTAGGTTTTTCAGGAATACAAAGCAGTAACAGTGGTATTAGGAAACATGTATATGTAGGGTGGGTGGGTGGCCTCTATCCCACTCTCCAATCCCTAGATCATACACAAAAGTTTTGATAAATATTTTTTTAAACAGAAGATTTGGACTTTATTTTTAGCAATCTACTCTCTATTGTATAACACTTTTTCAGCAAAACCCTCCCTTATTTTCTTGTAACTGGAGGGTGGGATAGTGGCCACCCACCCACCCTACATATACATTTATACTTACACTGAAACAGTGCTTTAAATTTTGAAAAACATCCACAGTAAAAGTACTGTAGTTTTTTCAGAAATACAAAGCAGCAACAGTGATATTAGGTATTATGTATATGTAGGGTGGGTGGGTGGCCTCTATCCCACTCTCCAATCCATGGAACATACACAAAAGTTTTGATAAATATTTGTTTAACCAGAAGAAGATTTGGACTGTATTTTTAGCAATCTACTCTCTATTGTATAACTCTTTTTCAGCAAAACCCTCGCTTATATTCTTGTAACTGGAGGGTGGGATAGTGGCCACCCACCCACCCTACATATACATTTATACTTAAACTGAAACAGTGCTATAAATTTTGAAAAACATCAACAGCAATGGTACTGTAGTTTTTCAGGAATACGAAGAAGTAACAGTGATATAAGGAAATATGTATACGTAGGGCGGGTGGGTGGTCTCTATCCCACCCTCCAATCCCTGTATCATACACAAAAGTTTAACTAAATATTTTTTAACGAGAAGAAAATATACACACTATTACTTTCTTTATACAATTTGGATTTTATTGTTGTGTCAACTTTAACTTAAAATTATTGAAACCAAAATTTTTACAATTTCTGTAAATAATTTGCAGTTGATGTGTTAATCTATCAACAAATTAATTACTCCGTGCTGTTTAAGTTATGTTAATGCAAGACAAACCGCGCGCGAATCGCTCATTAAATCGCCGTTTTCTTCTTCTCTCGAAGCCATCGATTTAATAGGCAATTACTGTGGTTAACAATGAGTTACCAATCCAGAACATTATTTACCCGCTTACGACTGACTAAGGCCGTAATGAGCGATAATGGTACGTTGTAATGTATTGCATTATTGAAATTATATGCATATAAATGATTAATTGTATAACATCGGTAATTTCAATTATATAGTGATGAAAATAGAAAATTTCCCATCTATTTAAATGCCTCTTCATCATCTTCAATGCTTCATTCATATAATAACTCGCAGATGAATGAGAAGAAATGGAGATGATGAAGGGGAATTTAAATAGATGGGAAATATCTATTTCATTCTATTAGTTTTGTTTGAGGAACTTTTTCAAATGATAAATAAAACTTACTTTGTTAATATCACACACAGAATTTATTTCGTAACTATAGTTTCAACCTTACAAGGCCACAATCAAATGTAGGGTTTTGTTTGGTTTATGACTTGACTTACAAGTCCTACAAAAAAAATATACACAATATATTCACAATAAACTGAAATTTAGATCTCAAGACTTAAAGGCAGAGTTCACATGGCAGTGTTCTTCCACTCAAACGATTATATCCTATAGCCAGGCAGGTGATTATTACCATTGAGGCAATATTTTTGCCATTGCTAGTGGCTATTTTTTCCAATTTACGTGGAGTTATTGGATGACGTGTATGTCAATGTGACATAATAATGTTTCGTAGTCAAAAGTACATTTATTTTGGAACAAAACAAATAAACAGATTAATTATTGTATTGTCATCTTCATTCATACAACCACTCAGCAATTTTTGAATTCCTCTTCGAAAAAATGTTTAGCCTCTTGTGGCGAATTAAGTTAGTAGTCAATTTTCATACAAATCTTGCTCAATCTGTCCGAACAATCAGTAATCAGACAAAAACTATACGGTGGTGGGTGTAGGAAGAAAAAAAAACATTTTTTGCGATTAAGAATAAACTTGTCATGTATTTGCACTGGTGTATTCCAATCTTTTTTCCTGTAATGCATTAAATGGATCAATCTTAACCTCACTTACAATGTGATGTAAAAAAACCTTAGATAGCAAATACTGTCAAATAAAAAATAACTTTAGACGACTCTCGGTTTCAGTTCATGAAGCAGCCAATTGCCTTTCTTTTAAATCATTTTCATGAATTTTAATCGTACAAAAACTGTTTATTAAGTAACTTCCAACGAATGCAAAAATGCACATTGGATAAATTTCCGCCATCTAAAGTTATTAGGTCTGAGTGGAAAAACGCATAACTGTAAAATGTGAACTCTGCAAAATTTTTGTAATTTCTTTATATAGATTATAATTTTATGTGTAGTATTAACAGGATATTGTAAAACTTAAAGTAAATCAATAAACAAATTTCACAAGCTTCTCTCGGATCTTAATCCAGTAATGCCTCCAATTCGCTGTCTTAGATATTTTTTTTGCTAACCAGAGCAAGGCTAGTTTTGAACGCTCAAATCATTATTCTTGAAACGTCGAAACCATTCCCTACGCGATTTATCAATTGGAGCATTGTCACCATAAACTTCTAGAAGTATTGTCAATATACTTTACTTGCAGTTTTCTTCCAATTCAAGCAAAAAAGCATTCGATGCGCTTCATCTGCAGTTTTCTTCCAAAACAAAAAAACTGAAACCTCCCTCAAATGCACACACAATTTAACATAGTCATAAGAAAAGTTAAAGTTTAATTTTTTTAAGAAGAAGAAACTCCAAACGATAATGGACTATTATTGGCAGATGTCCAATTTTTCTAAAACCGCTAAAATTAGTTTGTATAAACTGATATTGATTGAAATGCAAATACTTATGTAGTGTAGGTGGGTGGCACTACCCTCTAACCAATGAAATAAGCCACAGAGTTTTATTAATCATTAGAGTATTTGTTTTATTTCAGTTTAATAATTATATATTTATCGCTTATGTATATTCTATTCCTTTAAATTGCCGTTTAAGTTATAAGATTTGGAGGGTGGGATAGTGACCACCCACCCACCCTACATATATACGCGCTAAGGTTTTACTAAGTATTTGTTCATAAGAATTATTTCAGTTTATTAATTATGCATTTCTTCTTCTATATATTTTACTTCATTAAAAATCACCGTTTATGTTATATGGATTCTAGGGTGGGATAGTGGCCACCCACCCATTCTACATATATATTTTAATGTAAAGCAAACACTGATTTTAAAGTTTTGGTCAACACCAACAGTGAAATTGTTATAATTTTTGGAAAATCGAAAACTAAGAGCGATTGATATACAAATAATTATGTGGGGTGGGTGGGTGGCCTCTAACCCACCCTCCAACCAATAAAATACAAGCCAGGGTTTCACAGAATAGGTATTCGTTCTTAAGAATGATTTCAGTTTATTAATTATGCATGTTTTCTTCTATATAGTTTATTTCTTTAAAAATCTCCGTTTGTGTTATAATAATTGGAGGGTGGGATAGTGGACACCCACCCACCCTACATATATAGTTTAATATAAAGCTAAAACACTGCTTTTAAATTTTTGGTTAACACCAACAGTGAAAGTGTAAATTTTGGAAAATCGAAAATCGAGATTGATTGATGTACAAATACTTATGTAGGGTGGGTGGGTGGCCTCTATCCCAACCTCCAATCAATGATATACGCGTCAGGGTTTTAATAAATGAGTATTTCTTCATAAGAATTATTTCAGTTTATTAATTATGCATTTTTACTTCTATACATTTTATGTCTTTAAAAATAGTCGTTTATGTTATGATAATTGGAGGGTGGGATAGTGGCCACCCACCCACCCTATATACATATATATTTTAATAACATGCTAAAACATTGATTTTAATGTTTTGGTCAACATTAGCAGTGAAATTGTTGTAATTTTTGGAAAATCGAAAACAAAGAGTGATTGATGTACAAATAATTATGTAGGGTGGGTGGGTGGCCTCTAATCTACCCTCCAACCAATGAAATACGCGCCAGGGTTTCACAGAATAAGTATTTGTTCATAAAAATTATTTTAGTTTATTAATTATGCATGTTTTTTTCTCTGTAGTTTATTTCTTTAAACATCGTCGTTAATGTTATAACAATTAGAGGGTGGGATAGTGGCCACCCACCCACCCTACATAATTATTTTAATATAAAGCTAAAACACCGATTTTAAATTTTTGATCAACACCAGCAATGACTGTGTTGTATTTTTTGAAAATCAAAAAACTGACAGTGATTG
This sequence comes from Ontholestes murinus, assembly GCA_963969525.1. Taxonomy (NCBI): domain Eukaryota; kingdom Metazoa; phylum Arthropoda; class Insecta; order Coleoptera; family Staphylinidae; genus Ontholestes; species Ontholestes murinus. The sequence continues at coordinate 5,518,646 of OZ018397.1, read as the reverse complement.
AAGTACAAAAAATATTTAGGGTGGGTGGGTGGCCTCTATCCTACCCTCCAACCAATGAAATACGCGCCAGGGTTTTAATAAATTATTATTTCTTCATAAGAATTATTTCAGTTTATTAATTATGCATTTTTTCTTCTATATATTTTACTTCTTTAAAAATCGTCGTTTATGTTATGATAATTGGAGAGTGGGATAGTCGCCACCCACCCACCCTACATATATATTTTGATAAAAGCTAAAACACTGCTTTTAATTTTTTGTCAACACCAGCAATGAAATTGTTATAATTTTTTTTAAATCGAAAAACTGAAGGTGATTGACGTACCAAAAAATATGTAGGGTGGGTGGGTGGCCTCTAACCCATCCTCCAACCAATGAAATACGCGCCAGGGTTTCACAGAATAAGTATTTGTTCATAAGAATTATTTCAGTTTATTAATTATGCATGTTTGTTTTTATATAGTTTATTTCTTTAAAAATCTCCGTTTATGTTATAATTGGAGGGTGGGATAGTGGCCGCCCACCCACCCTACATATATATTTTGTAAAAGCTAAAACACTGCTTTTAAATTTTTGGTCAACATCAACAGTAAAATTGTTGTAATTTTTGGAAAATCGAAAAACTGAGTGATTGATGTACCAAAAAATATGTAGGGTGGGTGTCCTCTATCCCACCCTTTAACCAATGAAATACGCGCCAGGGTTTCACAGAATAAGTATTTGTTCATAAGAATTATTTCAATTTATTAATTATGCATTTTTTTCCATATTTTTCTTTAAAAATCTCCGTTTATGTTATAATAATTGGAGAGTGGGATAGTGAACACCCACCCACCCTACATATATATTTATATATAAAGCTAAAACACTGCTTTTAAATTGTTGGTCAACACCAGCAGTGAAAATGTTGTAAATTTTGGAAAATCGAAAATCTGAGAGTTATTGATGTACAAATACTTATGTAGGGAGGGTGGGTGGCCTCTAACCCACCCTCCAACCAATGAAATATGCGCCAGGGTTTTAATAAATAAGTATTTTTATTTATTTTTACTTCGTTATACATGTTGAACACTAATTAAAACACTTTAACTTTGTTTGTATAACACTGTATTTATTTTGTGACTATAGTTTCGGTAACTAAACGTACCATTATCAAACATAAAGTTTATGTTTGATAATGGTACGTTTAGTTACCGAAACTAACCCACCCTCCCACATATAAAATATGGACCAGGGTTTTAATAAATTACTATTTTTTCCTAAGAATAATTTTAGATTATGAATTACCAATATTTTCAAGAAGGATGTAATTTTTGGAAAATCAGAAAACTGACAATGATTGAAGTACAAAAAATATGAAGGGTGGGTGGGTGGCCTCCATCGCACCCTCCAACGAATGAAATACGCGCCCGGGTTTTAATAAATAAGTATTTCTTCGTAAGAATAATTTTAGATTATGAATTATCCATGTTTTCAAGAGGGGTGTTGTAATTTTTTGAAAATCGAAAAACTGAGTGATTGAAGTACAAAAAAATATGCAGGGTGGGTGGGTGGCCTATATCCCACCCTCCAACCAATGAAATACACGCCAGGGATTTAAAAAAATTTTCTTCATAAAAATAATTTTAGATTTTGAATTATCAATTTTTTCAAGAGAGATGTAATTTTTTGAAAATCGAAAAACTGTCAGTGATAGAAGTACAAAAAAAATATGTAGGGTGGGTGGGTGGCCACTAACCCACCCTCCAACCAATGAAATACGCAACAGGGTTTATAAAAATAAGTATTTTTTCATGAGAATAATTTTAGATTATGAATTATCCATATTTTCAAGAAGGATGTTGTAATTTTTGGAAAATCAAAAAACTTACAATGATTGAAGTACAAAAAATATGTAGGGTGGTTGGGTGGTCTCTATCGCACCCTCCCACTAATGAAATACGCCCCAAAGGTTTTTAAAAATAAGTAATTTATTCATTCATATTCTTCTTCTATATATTTCAGTTCTTTAAAAATCGCCGTTTATGTTGTGATAAACCCTAGATATATATTTTAATATAAGGCTAAAACACTGCTTTTAAAATTTTGGTTAAGTGTTGTAATTTTTGGAAAATCGAAAAACTGAGGGTGATTGATGTACCAAAAAATATGCAGGGTGGGTGGATTGTCCCATTGTACGTTCTACCATAAGAGTCTTCATTTTTTCTCTTAAGGCAATGACGTCAGAACCACAACAAGAGGAACTTATTGGGAAAATTTTGGTAAATTAGATAAAACCAGGTACTCTTAATAGTACAAGCCAGACACTCTCCTCTTTCGCTTCGCTTTACACTCTTTGCAAGTAGGTCTAGAGTAGTTCAAAACTCTTAAGTAACACTTTGCTTTCCAGTATACCACTGCGCAACGATAGTGAGATCCAAAATTGATCGAAACCTGTTTATAGCTGTTGTTATCAAGGAACAATCAATTGTAGTAAAATTGCATGGAGTCTTCAGTGGACCTTTTATACTTTTTTCTTTCTAATAAAACTACAAAGTAGTAGTCTTAGTAAGACTCGTTGTTGTAGATTTACGAAATGTTTTCTTGTTTTCTAATTGTTAGTAATAATAATTTTATTTTTTCCTTTCTGTATTCCCTTTTTTGCTACAATTCAGCCAACCAAGGCCATTGACAAACATCAGCGATTCTTTGGATGCCTCATGGCTCAAAACTCGTCGAATAAAACCGCCTAGTCCAATAGCACTCTTCTCTTATGCTTTACGGTACAATATGGGTTTGAGTGGAAGAACGTATTTTAATATAAACTCCGCCCGTGCTTCTTTCGCCCAAAATGTTATGTATGTTTTTTGTAATTTATTTGTTTTGAAATGTATTTTTTAAGAAAGATGTACAAAGAATTAATAAACATAAACATATAGATAGTGCTTGAGAGTGATATACCTATACGTAGCCCTTAGTGGGCCCTTATGAGTCTTCATTTTTATCGCAATTCAACCAACCCCAGACAATTGACAACACCAGGACCTCAAGACGAGTCTGATGGCTCTAAATCTCGTTGGATAGTACTGTGCAGACCAATAGTACATGCTCGACACTCCTCTTCTGCTGTAAGTAGTATAGCTATACGTAAACCTCAGTGAGTCCTTTATGCTTTCCTATTAAGTCCTCTCTTTGTAGCAATCTAGCCGCGGCAATGGCAAACTTCAGGACTCCAACAAAAGTCTCATGGCTCTAAAACCCGTTGGATAAAACATTTCACTGCAATAGATCATGGCCGGCACTTTCTTCTTTTGTTTTGCACTCTGCAAGCTAGAGTATAGTGCAACTTCATGTAGACGCTATCCAGTAGGACCTTTATACATCCTTTCATTTGAACCCTTGGTATTTGTCGCGATCCAGCCAACTTAAGGCAATGACAAACACTAATGCCACTGCAGGGATTCTTTAGATGCCTGATGGTTGGTTCTAAAAGTTTCAAATTGGATAGATCGATGCAATCCAATAAATAGCATATGCTCGGGATACCTCTTTTCTTCTACTCATCATCTGCATGGCCAGAGTAAAGTCCCAGTTTGTCAAGGTACAATCTTCAATTACAAGCACCTATTTAGATTACGATTACGAACTTGCTAGGAACGTCAGAACCTTCCACTTAACAGTTGCTACACCGTCTGGCAATTTTACTATTGATCACAACTAAATCGTTTGAGACCCTGAAGCCAGAAGCTACAAAGCTCTCTGTGATATTTCGCCAATTAGAGTCTCTTCAGAGTAAATATTATGGTGGTGAGTAATGTTGGTAGTAGTTAATTTTCATGGAAAAATGAGACAATTTTTCCAAACAGAGAAGTCTTCCAGAAAGAGCGGCAGGTAGGTATCCACAGCCATTTTGTTTTTTCTTCGTGTTGAGCAGTAGAGTATATGTTCAAACTAATAATGTCGGTATAAACTGTTTTAGTATCCACTGCCATTTTGTTTTTTCTTCGTGTTGAGCAGTACAGTATATATTCAAACTGATAATGTCGGTATAAACTACTCCAACTTCTGGGTAAGTTTGCTGAATTACCCTAGAATCTTGATGGAGGATACCGAATAAGCATCCAAAGTCAGCTTTGGATGCGAGTGGAAAAACTAAAGAAACTATCAATTAGAAGAGATCATATCTCTACATATCATAGAAGATGACGATTTATCATGTGAAGAAAGCCTTAGAATTTTACGTAGCATAGACTATGATACTTAAAATTCTCAGACTTTCTTCACATGATTATTCGTCGTCTTCTTTGTCTCTATTTTAAATTGAAGGTAAATAACACTCGTCTGGTATTTGGTTATTTGAAGTTAGTTATTTGTTACCTCTGTTCTTATTATATTCTTTACCCCCAGGATGTCACAAGCCACATTGAAGGCATTTAGAAAGCTTTTACAGTTTAAAATTGCTGGTATTGCTAATCTAAAGTCTATAATTACGGTTAAAGCCCTTAACTTAAAGAGAGATTTCCTTAACTGAAAGTACTTAATACGCCAACCAATTTTACTCATTTTACGTGTGCTCACTATCTCACTCAAAGCAGAATTTATCTTCAGGAATAGTAAACTCTCACAGCTGCGCCTATTTCTGTCAACAAAGCCATCAATTTTGTTTGCATAGAATTTTATAACTATTTAAAACTCTTGTACAGATATTGAAAATGTTTACATCGTTAACAAAATGTACATTTAGCAAAATAAACTGTGGAGAAAGTGATTACAAGTTATTTTATATTGCATCGTCTTCAGGTAACTCATCAATCAAGATTTTTTAAAAGCTTCCTAGTAAATACTTTCACCGACATTTTAACCTCGAAAGTTATTTTTTTGGAACCCTATAAGAGTTTGTGGTATCAATAGACATCTCTTTTGACTCTGATTGACTAATATTTAGTTGAACTACTACAAAATTTGGGTAAATTAGCCTAAGCAGCTGGGAACAAGCATTCAGAGACTGCTCAAATATTGACACGAGTGGAAGAACACAAGGACCTATTGGTAACACAAACCGCTAATCTTTGTAGCATCGATTTCAGCAGGTGGTCGATCATTTCTTGAGGTATTTTATCCCAAGAAACATATTATTCTAGCTAAAGAACTTGCAGCGTCTGTGGAGGGTGCTTTAAGTTTTTTAGTCTTCACCCCATACTTGTTTAATGGGAGGAAAATCAAGAGATCGGGGTGAGCATGGCAAGATATTGACATTATCCTCCACAAATCAATCCCTAGAAACTCTTACAATATGGAGAAAAGTGGGTTTGTCTTCCAACTGCTGAAGAATCACAAGAACATGGAATTCTATCACCTCATCCACACATCGCTGGGCGTTCAAATTGTCTCTGATGAATACCTAACGAGACCTACTTTCATTCACCATTAACCCTACAATTTGATGCACATGCCTCTCACAACTTTGAAGATGCCAACGCTAATCTGCATTGCCAAAAGATTATGATGACTAGGTTTTAACAAAAACAACTGATCAATCAATTAAATCAAAACAAAATTTCAGCATATGCATCCTTGGTAGTGAGCAGACTATACATTTTCAAATTTAATTCTTTTTCGATAACCTCTTCGGCTATTTTTACTCCTAATCCCTACGAATTTTTCGTCTAGACTTCCAGAAATACCTGCATAAGCACTAAACGCATCATCGCAAAGTTATAAGTAGAGAAAATCATGTGAAATGAGTTGGCAGACAGAGTATTTTATCGCTTTCCCGGAATTAACTTGGGTGGGCCATTGCCAAGAAAAGTAAGTTTTCAAAAGGAGATCAACAATAAATTGAAACGATAACGCATACGAACTAACGATAGAGAAGGTCAAAAATAGTTGATGCAGGTCTGTTTCCAACATAGATATAATAGAGTAAATACATTTAAATTAACAAACACTTGTTATTTTCCATATTGATATATTCAGTTTCCTGACACGTGTTTCGGTTTATTACAACCATTATCAAAGAATGTTACAGTGCAGCATTCACTATATCATCCTTTGATATTGGCTGTAATAATTCGAAACACGCGGAAACTGAATATATTAATATGGGAAATAACAGGTGTTTTAATTCAAAAGTATCTACTCTATTGTATCTATGTTGGAAACAGACCTTCATCAACTGTATCTATTATACTTTTCCATCAAGAGTGTAGCAGAGAAACTGTAAACTTTAATAGAGTAATATAAACATGATCATCTAGTTGGCGGTAGCCCATCTCTACTACTTCTATTGTTACTTGAGCGTTTCAAGTTGTAAAGCTCGTTATAAACAATAATCACTATTTAATGAAACTAATCTCATCGGAATATGAAAGCCCTTTCAGCTCTGAACGTTTTAATTAAATTCTGGAAAATCACGCCGCCCTCTCCGAATATAGACCAGAGGTAATTACGGAAAGATGACTCTTCGAATTGGACGTTTTTGTGTGCGTAGGCAATCGAATCTTGAATCTAACCCCCCACCTCCCCACCTCCAACTCCGCGCCATCGAGTTATTCCTTGCCGACCTACTATACTAGAGCACTACTACATAATTGGAAATGTAAATTGAAAGGTATGCGGCCGTCGCGCGCTCTCTCCTCCCTGCAAAATTTCCAGATGAATGTTCGGATGGAAATAGATCGATTGAATGGTTGCCAAACGCTCGGACGCAATTTTATTCCAGGATTTATGTGGGTTGGGAATTTCGTTTTACCATATTACGGAGAAGTCGACGATTTCTTTTTAGGTTATGTACAATTTTTTTTAATCATTATTAAGTGCGGAAAATAAAGTGAATACGTTGTAAGTTAAGTAAACTATATATATTATTTGATTTTGTAGTTAGAATAACGCCTCGAGTTGAAAAAAAAATCCTACACCTTCTCCAAGTGAAAACAAAAATCCATTACCTTTTTCAGCTGAACACAAAGATCCATCACCTTCTTCAACTAAAAACAAAAATCCTTCACCTTCTCCAGCTGATGTATGCATTCAGTAATAGATTATAGCTGCGAAAGCAGTAGTTATGTTCCAAATCTATTGTAGTTTTTAAGCGAATATGTTAAAAAAGTTTTGGAAGCAATTCCTTTTGATTTTATGATTTACAAATTGCAATTTACTTAATTTTCTTGTGGTCAAACTCCAGAGTCTCCAAAGTAGTCAAAAATGTCTTTGGATAGATAGTTTACTTTTATAAGAACTTGTAAAAAAGTAAGTAGTATGTTATAGACCATGAAATAAAAAATAATCAATGCCGAACATTTTTGGACATGGCATAATGTCAAAAAATTGGATACCTTTTAATAGCCAATCTTGACAAGTTGATTTCTTATCAAGATAGGCTTTGAAAAGGTATCAACTTTTTTTTAACATTATGCCATGTCCAAAAATGTCCAAAATTTGATGAGAACTACTTTGGGCATTGATTGACATTTTTGGACATGGCATAATGTAAAAACAAATATCGATACAATCGATAGCCAATCTTCATAAGTTGATTTCTATTAAGAGGTATCGACTTTTTTGGCATTATGCCATGTCCAAAAATGTGAAGTAAATTTTGAACATTTTTGGACAAGGCGTAATGCCAAAAATAATCAATATCTTTTAATAGCCAATCTTTATAAGAAATCAACTAAAGAAAGTTGAATATTTAAAACCATAAAAAAATAATTATCATGTAATTTTTGATCATAGAAAAATGTCAAAAAAATCAATACCTTTTAGTAGACAACTTTGATAAGAAACCAACTAAAGTAAGTTGTACATCATAAACCATCAAATATGCCAAAAATAGTTTTCCTCTAATTTTGGACATTTTTGGACATGGCATACCCTTTGATAGGCCAAAACTAATGTCCAAAATTTAATAAGAACTATTTTTGGACATTTTTGGATATGGCCAAAAGCAATTATCGATCAAATCATTACACACACACACTGTGGCTTAGTTAACCACGCGTAATAATCAAATCCACCATTAATTATGAATCGACGCCTTAAACGGCTAATCCGAAGCAGCTTCTGAGAGACGACGGCTCGGTTTTATGCGTTACACGCGGCTGGCATGACTCACTCACCACGAGCGTCACCTAATGGCGACGGTGCCCTTCACGACTCTGCAACAGCATTTATGATACGTGATGCATTTCGTTAAGGCCCCAAGTCTTACGCGCCGTAAATGGCCGCAATTAAAACAACAGCTGGCGTGCACGTTTCGTGCGAGACAAACACACGGCCGTGTTTGTTCAATCTAAAACGCGTAACCGTCCGTGAGAGAGAACTTAACTTTATGGGAAACATTCCAATTATGTAAATTGGTTTGCAATTAATTGCCAGAATCGCTTGAAATGTACGTTCCAAAAATGATTTGGTTTTGTATGATGTTGAAATTGTTCAAAATCTAAGACCTAAAAAAGATAACTTTGGGTTTTGTACAAAATCCAACTTGTCCAAAATCCTTTAGACCTAAAAAAGATAACTTTGGGTTTTGTACAAAATCCAAATTGTCCAAAATTAATTGAGGAAATTTCTGGAATTCTTGAAAAATTGAATAAAAATTCTGGAATATTAAAGAAATCTATAAAAAAAAAACATCAGAAAAAATTCTCGAAAAATTATATTAAATTATTGAAAGTCTTCAGAACGTTCTAAATATGATACACCAAAAAGTTCTCAATATCTACCAAACAAGTTGAGAAAAATATTCTTTAAGAAAATTATTGAAGGATGGAATGAAAGCTACTAGAAACTACCAAAAAAAATGAAGACAATTTTAGAATTCTAAGAAAAATCAGGAAAATTCGTGAACCATCAAAATATTTAATTAAAAAATTTCTAAAAATCTACAAAGGAAGTTGAGGAAATTTCTTGAAAGATCGAATAAAAGTAACGAAAAGTTCTAGAAATCTACAAAGATTATTAAGAAAACTTCAAGAATTCTCTAGAATAATTCTTCAATTATTGAAGAAAAATTAATGTAATGTAAAGTGGCCGAAAAATTCTAGAAATCTACAAACAAAAATCTAAAGAAAGTCTAAAAAAAATCTTGAATGATGGAATGCGAGATACTGGAAAGTTCTAGAAATCTTACAAAAATATTGGGGAAATTTCAAGGACACCTTAGAAAAATTCTTCAAAAGTGTGATGAAGGTTTCTAAGATGTTTTAGAATTCTACAAAAAAATAGAAAGAAAGGCAGAAAGACCTATGGTCGATAGCCCAGACAGGTACGTACTAACCATATCTGTTAATATTTATAATTACAATGTATTATTGAATAATGTTTGTGTCTGTAATAAAGATGTTGTATATATAGAAAGAAAATTCTTAAAAAATTGAATTGTAGTTAAAGGAAACTTCTAGAAATCTATAAAAAAACAAACTGAAGAAAATTCTAGAACACTAGGAAAATTCTTGATAAACTGAAGGATTTTTTTTAATTACAGAAACCTACAAAATTCAAGAACCCTTTAGAAAAGTTCTTCAAAAATGTGATGAAAGTTGCTGAGAAGTTCTTGAAATATACAAAAAATATTGAGGTCCATAAGAAAATTTTTGAAAAATGGAATGAAAGGTTCTACAAAGAAAATTTCTTGTTGCTGAGAAATTCTAGAAATTTACAAAATTATTGATTAAAATTCTAGAGGCTCATAAGAAAATTGTTTAAAAAAAGTTCTACAAACCTGCGAAAAAAAACTGAAGAAAATTCTAGGGGTCACTAAGAAAATTCCTGAAAAACTGAATGAAACTTTCTAAAAAAAATCCAGAAATCTACAAAATTCAAGAACCCTTTAGAAAAGTTCTTCAAAAATGTGATGAAAGTTGCTCAGAAGTTTTTGAAATCAACAAAAAAAAAATTGAAGTCCGTAAGATAATTTTTGAAAAATGGAATGAAAAAAGGTTCTACAAACCAACAAAAATAACTGAAGAAATTCTAGAAATTTACAAAAATATTGATTAAAATTCTAGAGGCTTATAAGAAAATTGTTTAAAAAAAGTTCTACAAACCTGCAAAAAAAAACTGAAGAAAATTCTAGAGGTCTCTAAGAAAATTCCTGAAAAACTGAATGAAACTTTCTAAAAAAATTCTAGAAATCTACAAAATGCAAGAAACCTTTAGAAAAGTTCTTCAAATATATGATGAGAAGTTCTTGAACTATACAAAAAAAAATATTGAGGCCCATAAGAAAATTTTTGAAAAATGGAATGAAAAAAAGGTTCTACAAACCAACAAAAATAACTGAAGAAAATTCTAGAAGTCTCTAAGAAAATTCCTGAAAGGCAGAAAGTTTAATTCAGTTTTTCAGGGATTTTCTTAGAGATTTCTAGAATTTTTTTCAGTTATTTTTGTTGGTTTGTAGAACCTTTTTTCATTGCATTTTTCAAAAATTTTGAATAGTTCAAGAACTTCTCAGCAACTGTCATCACATTTTTGAAGAATTTTTCTAAAGGGTTCTTGAATTTTGTAGATTTCTAGATTTTTTTTTAGAAAGTTTCAATCAGTTTTTCAGGAATTTACTTAGAGACCACTAGAATTTTCGTCAGTTTTTTTTGCAGGTTTGTAGAACTTTTTTTAAACAATTTTCTTATGAGTTTCTAGAATTTTAATCAATATTTTTAGTAAATTTCTTACAGAAAATTTCTTGTTGCTGAGAAATTCTAGAATTCTACAAACCTGCGAAAAAAAAACTGAAGAAAATTCTGGAGGTCTCTAAGAAAATTCCTGAAAAACTGAATGAAACTTTCTAAAAAAAATCTAGAAATCTGCAAAATTCAAGAACCCTTTAAAAAAGTTCTTCAAAAATGTGATGACAGTTGCTAAGAAGTTCTTGGAATATACAAAAAAAAAATATTGAAGCCCATAAGATAATTTTTGACAAATGGAATGAAAAAAAGGTTCTACAAGCCAACAAAAATAACTGAAGAAAATTCTAGAAGTCTCTAAGAAAATTCCTCAAAGACTGAATTAAACTTTCTGGAAAATTCTAGAAATCTACCAAAAAAAAAAACAGGAAAATTCTTGAACTGATAAAATTAAATAAATGTTACCAAAAATATCTAAAATCTATCAAAAAAAATTGAGGAAAATTCTAGTTGCACATAAGGAAATTTTTAAAAAATGGAATAAAGATACTCGAAAGTTTTGCAAAAGAAAATTCTAGAACTCTCTAAGAAAATATCTGAAATATTGAATTAAACTTTTTAAAAATTCTATAAATCTACATTGAGAAAATTTCTTGTTCCTGAGAAATTCTAGAAATTTACAAAAATATTGATTAAAATTCTAGTCTCATAAGAAAATTGTTTAAAAAAAGTTTTACAAACCTGCGAAAAAAAACTGAAGAAAATTCTAGAGGTCTCTAAGAAAATTCCTGAAAACTGAATGAATCTTTCAAAAAAATTCTAGAAATCTGCAAAATTCAAGAACCCTTTAGAAAAGTTCTACAAAAATGTGATGAAAAAATATTGAGGCCCATAAAAGAAATTTTGAAATATGGAATGAAAAAAAGGTTCTACAAGCCAACAAAAATAACTGAAGAAAATTCTAGAAGTCTCTAAGAAAATTCCTGAAAGACTGAATTAAACTTTTTGGAAAATTCTAGAAATCTACCAAAAAAAACAGGAACATTCTTGAACTGAAAAAATTAAATAAAAGTTATCAAAAATATCTAAAATTTATCTCAAAAAAAAATTGAGGAAAATTCTAGTGGCACAAAGAAATTTTAAAAAAATGGAAGAAAGATACTCGAAAGTTTTACAAAATTCTAGAACTCTTAAGAAAATATCTGAAATATTGAATTAAACTTTCTAAAATTTCTAGAAATCTACATTTAGAAAATTTCTTGTTGCTGAGAAATTCTAGATATTTACAAAAATATTGATTAAAATTCCAGAGGCTCATAAAAAAATTGTTTAAAAAAAGTTCTACAAACCTGCGAAAAAAAACTGAAGAAAATTCTAGAGGTCTCTAAGAAAATTCCTCAAAAACTGAATGAAACTTTCTAAAAAAAAAATCTAGAAATCTACAAAATTCAATAACCCTTTAGAAAAGAACTTCAAAAATGTGATGAAAGTTGTTGAGAAGTTCTTGAAATATACAAAAAAAATATTGAGGCCCACAAGAAAATTTTTGAAAAATGGAATGAAAAAAAGGTTCTACAAACCAACAAAAATAACTGAAGAAAATTCTAGGAGTCTAAGAAAATACCTGAAAAACTGAATTAAATCTTCTGGAAAATTCTAGAAATCTACAAAATAAAACAGGAAAATTCTTGAACTGATAAAATTAAATAAATGTTACCAAAAATATCTAAAATCTAACAAACAAAAATTGAGGAAAATTGTAGTGGCAAAAAAGGAAATTAAAAAAAATGGAATAAAGAAACTGGAACTGGATCCAAAAAAAAACTGAAGAAAATTCTAGAACTCCCTAAGAAAATATCTGAAATATTGAATTAAACTTTCTAAAAATTCTTGTTGCTGAAAAATTCTAGAAATTTACAAAATTATTGAATAAAATTCTAGAGGCTCATAAGAAAATTGTTTAAAAAAAGTTCTACAAACCTGCAAAAAAATTCTAGAAGTCTCTAAGAAAATTCCTGAAAAACTAAATGAAACTTTCTAATAAAATTCTAGAAATCTACAAAATTCAAGAACCCTTTAGAAAAGTTTTTCAAAAATGTGATGACAATTGCTGAGAAGTTTTTGAAATATACAAAAAAAAATATTGAGGCCCAATATTAAGAAAATTTTTGAAAAATGGAATGAAAAAAGAGTTTTACAAACCAACAAAAATAACTGAAGAAAATTCCTGAAAGACTGAATTAAACTTTCTGGAAACTTCTAGAAATCTACAAAAAAGAATAGGAAAATTCTTGAACTGATAAAATTAAATAAAAGTTACTAAAAATATCTAAAATCTATCCAAAAAAAAATTGAGGAAAATTCTAGTGACAAATAAGGAAATTTTTAAAAAATGGAAGAAAGATACTCGAAAGTTTTACCAAAAAAACAAAACTGAAAAAAATTCTAGAACTCTAAGAAAATATCTGAAATATTGAATTAAATTTTCTAAAAATTCTAGAAATCTACATTGAGAAAATTTCTTGTTGCTGAGAAATTCTAGAAATTTACAAAAATATTGATTAAAATTCTAGAGGCTGAAAAACTGAAGAAAATTCTAGAAGTCTAAGAAAATTCCTGAAAAACTAAATGAAACTTTCTAAAAAAATTCTAGAAATCTACCAAAAAGATTAGGAAAATTCTTGTACTCATAAAATGTAATAAAAAGTTACCAAAACGATCTAAAAAATCTACAAAAAAAATAAGGAAAATTCTAGAGGAAATACTTAAAAAATGGAATGAAAGTTACTAGAAACTTCTAGAAATCTATAAAAAAAAAGCTGAAGAAAATTCTAGAACTATCTAGGAAAATTCCTGGAAAACTGATTGACAAAAATCTACATATCTACAAAATTTTTAAAAAATTCAAGAAAAATGTGATAAAAGTTGCTGAGAACTTTTTGAATACTACAAAAAAAATATTGAAAAAAAATCTATAGGCCGATAAGAAAATTCTTGAAAAATGGAATGAAGAAATGTTTTACAAACCTACAAAAAAAATTGAAGAAAATTCTAGAAGTCTAAGAAAATTTCTAAAAAACTTAATGAAACTTTCTGAAAAAATCTAGAAATCTACAAGCATTTTTTTTTTTTAAACAAAAATTCGGCTAATAGAAAGTTAAATCTTCGTGTCCAAGAAATTTTACCTCGACATTCTTTTATCTTAAGAACAATTATGGTTTTAGTACAAATTTGTTTCTGGCCTCTGCTTTTCGTTTAGAAATAAATTTTGCAAAAATTTTTTGTAAACGACATCGCCCCCAGGTTCGTTGTCGGATGTTCCCACATTAAAAAATGGTGATGTGGCCATCATAGTACTTTCCCTATATTTTTGTCGAAAACTATGAGATTTACGCAAAATAATTTCTTAATATACAAATGAAATATTAAAATTTCTAGTGCAGTGTTAATGATAATAATTAATATTGAGAGTAATAAATCTCTATGAGCATTACTGCACTAATGTTTTACATAATAATGTAAAAACTCCAGCTAACAGTTAAAACAACTACTCCCCGTACTAAAGCACCGCCAGGCGTTGAATGATATAATCTTAATAATTGATTGATTTTTTAATTCTCTACAATTATTTGTTATATAAGATTCATGTAATTCCAACAGTTAATTAGCAATTGGCAAAAAATATCTAAATTTTCATTTTTTATTTTTTTTCTCAAAAGTTAAAAATTTTATGAAAAATACGTTTAAATAAAACTTGTTCAGTTTTTTATTCTCTTTAACTTTTGTTTGAATCGTTTTTTAAAATTTTTCATATTTAGAAAAATATCACCAAAAAACAAAAAAACGTCTCGAGTAAACATCCACTTCCGGTCTATGAATATTTACCAAAAGCTTTTCAGTTCCAGTTTTTAACGATAAAACCTTAAGTTTAAAGTTGCATCTCAATCGGCTCAGTCGTTTTTGAGATACAGCACCCACGGACAGACAGACAGACGGACAGACACACACACAGACACAAAATTTTTTTTTCCAGAAATTAGTTTAATGGACTCAGGGGACCTCAAAACGGATATTTCCGCAAAAAAAAAATTTTCAAAAAAAATCACGATCACAAAACTTCCCCTATATTTTTCATATAGGGAAAGTAAAAATGGTGATGTGGCCATCATAGTACTTTCCCTATATTTTACTCGAAAACTATGCGGTTTATCCAAAAAGGTTATTCTTAATAATTTATTCAATTTTGAATTCTCTACAATTATTTGTTATATAAGTTTCAGGTAACTCCAATAGTTTATTAGCAATTGACAAAAAATGTCAAAAATTTCAATTTTTATTTTTTTTCTCGAAAGTTAAGAATTTTATGAAAAATATATTTTAACAAAATTTGTTCAGTTTCTCCTTCCCTTTAACTTTTGTTCGAAAAGTTTTGTAATATTTTTCATATTTAAAAAAATATCGAAAAAAAAAACAAAAACGCCTCTAGTAAACACCCACTTCCGGTTTATGAATGTTTACCAAAAGCTTTTCAGTTCCAGTTTTGAACGATAAAACCTTAAGTTTAAAGTTTCATCTCAATCGGATCAGTCGTTTTTGAGATACAGCACCCACGGACAGACAGACAGACAGACAGACAGACAGACAGACAGACAGACACACACACAGACACAAAAATTTTTTTTCCAGAAATTAGTGCAATGGACTCAGGGGACCTCAAAACGGATATTTCCGCAAAAAAAATTTTTCAAAAAAAAATCACGATCACAATACTTCCCCTATATATACTTCGTATATAGGGAAAGTAAAAAAGTAATGGTGTACTAATAATAACCGAAATGTAAATCTAGCTAAATAAAAATTAATTGTGAAGAAAGTGTTAGTGTTTTAATCAAGTGTCTTTGCGGTGGTTTTTGAAGAGGCCTTCGCCCTCTTCGGTTTGGATACATTAGGATTTTCCGAGGCTTTCGGCAAGGACGACGACATCGCCTTCGATTTTGCTACCTTCTTCTGAAACAGCGGTGGTGAATCGAGGCTTTTTTTTACTTTTCCGGTCCAGGATTTCTTTACACCTGCATCGGTCTTCTTGGCTCCCTATTGGGCACCACTTTTCGCTGCGCAAAATCCAAATTGTTCTAAAGCCTTTCGACTAACATTTTTCGTTAGAAAACCTTACGACTTTAGAACAATTTTAGGTTCGGTACCAAATCCAAATTGTTCAGAAACCTTTAAGCTTAAGACTTTTTGAGGCTTTTGTGTCTTTCTGGTCCAGGATTTCTTTACACCTGTATCGGCCTTCTTGGCTCCCTGTCGGGCACCACTTTTCGCTACGCAAAATCCAAATTGTTCGAAAGCCTTTCGGCTAAAATTTTTCGTTTGAAAACCTTACAAAATCCAAATCATTCAGGAATCTTTAAGCTTAAGACTTTCTGAGGCTTTTTTGTCTTTCTGGTCCAGAATTTCTCTTCACCTCCATCGTCTTTCTTGGCCCCAGTCGGGCACCACTTTTCGCTGCGCAAAATCCAAACTGTTCAAAAGCCTTTCGGCTAACATTTTTCGAAAACCTTACGCTTAAGAACAATTTTAGATTCGGTACAAAATCCAAATTGTTCAGAAATCTTTAAGCTTAAGACCTTTCTGCATCAAATACTTGTATGTATCAACTCTTTTGACTTAAAAGCCTTGGATAATCTAAACCACTTAAGTGTTAATTCAATGTTTGCAATCAATTGAAATACGTAAACAAGGCATACCCATGAGTTCACACAGAATCTAAAACTCACGAGCCATTGAACTTGACCTATTACGCATTGTAAGGTCAAACTATGTTTATGAGAGTTCTAAAAATCTCTAAAGATTATGTATGTATTAGTATCAATCAACAAAACAAGTGTTTCTTCAAGAGATTAAATCAAGCTACAATTTTATTTTTAGAACATCCTTATAGAAATTGTAATCGAAAGTAAGTACAATACTATGGTAAAAGCAAATTTCTAATCTAAAACACATGAGGCATCGAAGGGGAAAATCCCGTGCACGCGATAACGTTTATAACCGATCTGCACTTTCCACGTCGTTATTGCGAAAAGTTAAACGTTCGCACGTTCTTTCTCTGCGGCGCGGAAGACCACGTTTGCGCAACCGTAAAAAAGCGCAGTCATTATCCAAGCCCTCGGCGCACGGTCAAGCGGTTTAGAAAGTAAGTCGCGCACGCGCACCGCCAGACAATCGGAGATCAACGTCTACGGGCAACAATGCCGGTGTATTTAGAGCAAGGCCAATTACGTTCGCCGAAGTAATGATAATAAGACTCCAAACCGAATCGTAATGATAACATTAAATGTATATTTTCCATATCGGGTTAAACGTAAGGTCATGTTAAGGCATCAACAACCTTTAACGCCAGCAGTTCGGGCGTTAAACGTAATCAGACCGTGTTTGATCTAACAGCTATTTAACACTCGCGAAATTTAAGACATTCACGAGCGGTGATTGCTGTATGTACACACACACACACGGGTTTTATTTATAGCCTGTTTGCGACCGCAAAACGGAAAAACAATAAGCACTGTTTGCGCTATCAACAACTCATCACCATCATCATCATCATCATCCAGTTCACTACTCCTTATCGCTATCAGTGAATAAACAATCCGCCAGCGCATTTTTGCGCACTCATTAACTGGCCGCGTGGTATCGCGTTTATTTTTGGTGTCCGATTGCACGTTTTTATCAGAGTTACGTGTCGCACTTGCAACGGCGGAATCAACAAAATTCCTGCCTGTAACGTAAATACTTTAGAACTCATTTTATAGGTTTTGAATTACGAACACTAGTTCAACTATGCAAAAAAAAAACAAAGAACCCTTACTTAATTTAACTTTTGGACAAGGTTCAGGCCCAGGATTTCTTTACACCTGCATCGGCCTTCTTGGCTCCGTATCGGGCACCACTTTTTGCTGCGCAAAATCCAAATTGTACGAAAGACTTTCGGCTAATATTTTTCGTTTGAAAACTTTACGGCTTATGAACAATTAGAACCCTTACTTAATTTAACTTTTGGACAAGGTTTGTGCAACCGCTGTATTGCAGTAGAGAAGCCAGTTAAACTTGGTGCAAAAATTACGTAAGGATTAAATGTTTGAACGATTAACTTTTGAACCAGTTCTAACCGATGAATTCCAGTAGTCAAGCAGTTAAAACTTGGTTAAAAAGTTACTTAAGGATTAAATGTTCGAACGATTAACTTTTAAACACAGATTAATAGTTTACAGCGATGTTTCAACCATAGTTCTTAGAGTAAATAAACGTGGTTCAATACTTAATTGGCGTTTAAATGCTAATATTAATCCTGGTTAAACTTTAAAACCCAAAAAAAACAGTTCTCGAATTGAACTTGGTACGAAACGTTAGGTTAGAGGGGGTCGTTTGGCTATAGACAGCCTTATTACAGCATTGCGATGGTAAAAACAATTAGTTCTAAGGATCAATTGTTCAAACGTTTAAGCAAATTTATCACCTAGAAACGACTACTTCAACCATGGTTGCCATGGATTAATACTAAATTAGACCTGAATCCCACTATTAACTAATTCATCGTTCAGCTACTAAATTTTGATACTTAAAATCTTCTTAAGTGTGTGTGAAAATATTCAAAATGAATTTCTTTTTGGAGAGTTTAGAAATTTAGAAGGTAGGCCTATAATATGCCCAGATAAATTAAAGAAGATTGGAATGCAATACGAGAAAATGGCTGTAAAGTATTAACATTCCGTATAAATTACGGCAATTAACCGGAATCATCACTTTGATTTGATTGCAACTTGATGCATCGTTTAGTACCTTGTTTAGTAAACATGAAATCATTTATGTAATGAATGTCATTACACCGGCCGTTTTAATACAGCTGGGGAAATCGAGGATGTGCTTGCTTAAATAATTAAACATTCAATAGTTTATTAAAGTATGATATCAACAAAGTAAACGTTTTTGTTTAATTTTCCAAGATGTATCATGAAGTTAACGCCTCAACCATTAATCAAATAATGTAACTTACAAAAAAATGCCAGTGTTGCTGTTGTTCTGTTGTTCGGGAATTAAACAGTACACTTTTGACTTAAATCTAAAAATCCACTCTTTAATTCAAACATAGTTGAAATTATTTAAAAACCTCCTCCACATCAACTTTTCTTTGTTTGTCACAAATATCTTATGAAAGAATATGTTCTTTTACATAACAGTGTTTTTCTTTTGTTCGCCAACCAAACAACAAAAGAAGAACATAATTCGAGATGGAACCGGGTAAGTAGAGGTCATTTCCAGGTGATTAACCCTTTTGTCAACAAGAGGACAACGTAATCAAAAATGGAACGGTGAATGTAAGGGTCTTCTCCAAAGTCTGAATCGGAGAACTAGAGGGAAAAACTCTGTAGCAACGTTCCGTTTCGGTGTCTACAACTGCGCTGAGCTGACGAGATCTAAAATAGATCGAAACCAGTCCGTAACTGTTGACAAGAAAACAATAATGTAATGAAAGAACTGTTTGCTATTTTTTTAAAGCTATAGGAGGGCAGTACATTGAAGAGTATAAAAAACTTTGTTCCCAGCGCTTTTTTTGGGCCACCAGTTAGTTATTCCGTACAAAAAAGTTATTTCTGAAATGATTTTCAAATCATAGTTTGGAGAAGTGACCGATCAGAAGAGAAGAAGACTTGAAAGATGAAATTGAGATTTGCAGAGAAAAAAGAAACGATGAAAAGAAGAGACCAAGAAGGATTTGGAAGAAGAAAGGAAGATTTGTAAAAAAGAAAGGACAATTTGTAAGAAGAAAGGAAGATTTGTAAAAGAAGAATCCTTTCTTTGATTAGTAAGAAGAAAGGAAAATTTTGAAGAAAAGAAGATTTGGAATAAGAAATGAGTTTTAGGAAGGAAGATTTTTTAGAAAGGAAAATTTTAAGCAATACAAGATTACAAGAAAGGAAGATTTTCAAATCATAGTTTGGAGAAGTAACCAATCATAAAAGAGGAAGATTTGTAAGATGAAAGAGAGATTTGCAGGAAAAAAAGATTCGGATAAATACAAGAAGATTTGGAAGAAAAATAAAGAATTTGGAAAAAGAAAGGAAGAAGACAAGATTTAGATGAACGAAGAAATTTTTTTAAGAAATAACGGAAGAATTGTTTACAGTAATACCTAAAAAAAAAAAGGGCAATACTTAATGCTTTTATTAAAGAGCTAAGAGCTTTCCAGAGACAATTCCAATTTTCACTTTGTGTACCAACGCTGTTTTTTGGGCCACCACAAAAAAGTTCTATTTGAAATGATTTCCAAATCATAGTTTGGAGAAGTGACCGATCAGAAGAGAGGAAGACTTGAAAGATGAAAGGAAGATTTGCAGAGAAAAAAGAAAGGTTTGAATGAAGAAATGAAGATTTGGAAGAAACCAAGAAGGATTTGGAAGAAGAAAGGAAGATTTGTAAGAAGAAAGAAATATTTAGAAGAAGAAAGGAAGATATGGAAGAAGAAAGAAAGATTTTGAAGAAGAAAAGAAGGAAGATTTAGATGAAGGAAGAAATTTTTAATTATTTACTATATTTCTAAAACTAATGCAGGGCAGTATATAATGCTTTTATTGAAGAGCTAAGAGCTTTCCAGAGACAATTCTAATTTTCAGTTATTCAGTACAAAAAAGTCATATTTTAAATGATTTAAAAATCATAATAACTAATCAGAAGAGAGGAAGATTTGTAAGATAAGAGAGATTTGCACGAAAAAAAGAAAAATTTGTATATATACAAGATTTGCAAGAAAAAAAGGGTTTTTTGAGTAAATTTGGAAGAATAAAGGGAGATTTGAGAGGAGAAATAAAGATTTCTGGGAAGGAAGATTTTTATAGGAAGGAAATATTTTAGAAAAGAAGACTTTGAGGAATAAAGAAAGATTTCAAGAAAGAAGAAAGGTGTGGAATTTAAAAGGAAAGAAAGAAGTGATTGATATATTTCTCAAACAATGGCATTAAACAATGAATTAATTAAAGAGCCAAAAACTTTGCAGAGACAATTCCCAATTTTCACTTTGTACACCATTGTCCTATTTGACATTCAGATGGTTGCTATTCCGTACAAAAAAGAAATGATTTCAAAATCATGCGTTGCATAGTTGCCCAAATGTCATTGGTTTAAAACAGTTATTAGTATATTGAAAAACGGTAAAAATTACTTTACATAAACGCTTTAATAAATTTCAAAATTGTAATACAATTAAGTAAAACGTCAGAGGATACAAATTTACCATACACCAGACCTCCACTCCAACAAGCAGTTTTATACATGGTTTCTAAAAAATAAAAGGACAAGTATCTAATCTGAAGACAGGACGATTTGGAGGATGAAAAGGAAGGCCTTGCAGGAAGAACGAAAATTTTGGAAGAAGGAAGGCAATTTGGAGAAAGAATGAGATGAAGATTTAGAGAAGTAACTGATCTGAAGATGAGGAAGATTTGGACGTTGAAAAGGAGGTTTGCAGGAAAAAAGAAGATTTGGAAGAATGAAGAAAATTTGGAGAAAGAAAGAGGCAAATTTAGAGGAAGAACGGAAGATTTAGAAGAAATAAGGAAATTTAGCAGAAAATGAAGATATGCAGGAATACATAAAGATTTTGAGGAATACAGAAAGTTTCGGAGGAATAAAGATTATGAAGAAAGGAAAACGTGGAAGAAGAAATTCTTCAACTTAAGGTTTCAAGAAGATTTGAAGATATAAAATAAAAAAAGAAAGATCTGTTTGCTATATTTCTAAAGCAACGCAGTACATAATGCATTAATTGTAAGAGCCAAAAACTATCAACTTTTTCATTGTAAAGTATTTACCAGTTAGGAATTCTTATATAATCATTTTTGTGATTTCACTTCAATGCTTGGGTATTCCTCATATTGTAACAGAAGAAAACTGTGAACTTGAAATATAATTAGTAAAAGATCACAACACGTGGACTTCAATAAGAAGTTATACTTTGTTTTTAAAAAATTAAATGTTTAGTAAGTAACTGATCTGAAGATATGAAGATTTGGAGGAGAAAAGGGAGTTTTGCAAGATGAACGGAATATTTGGAAGAGTGAAGAAAATTTGGAGGAAGAAAGACCAAAATTTGGAGGAAGAAAGAACACTTTTGGAGGAAGAAAGAAGAAAATTTGAAGGAAGGAAGAAGAAAATTTGGAGGACGAAAGAAGAAAATTTGGAGGAAGAAAGAAAAACATTTGGAGGAATAAAGAACATTTGGAGGAAGAAAGAAAAACATTTGGAGGAATAAAGAACATTTGGAGGAAGAAAGAAGGCAATTTGAAGGAAGAAAGAAGAAAAATTGGAGGAAGAAAGAAGAAAATTTGGAGGAAGAAAAGAAGATTTGGAAAAAAGAGACAAATGTCGAGGAAGAACGAAAGATTTAGAAGAAATAGGGAAATTTTGAAATAAAAAGGAAGATTTTGAGGAATAAAAAAAGAAATGAAGAT
This sequence comes from Ontholestes murinus, assembly GCA_963969525.1. Lineage (NCBI taxonomy): Eukaryota > Metazoa > Arthropoda > Insecta > Coleoptera > Staphylinidae > Ontholestes > Ontholestes murinus. The sequence continues at coordinate 5,496,541 of OZ018397.1, read as the reverse complement.
GTGAAAGAAGAAATTCTTCAATTCAAGATTACAAGAAGAAGTGAAGATATAAAATAAAAAGATAGAAATATTTATTAAATATTTGTCTAAATGGCCGTATACAATGCATTATTTGAAGAGCCAAAAATTTTGCAGCAGCAATTATAATTCTCATCACCTTTTTAGCCACCAGATGACATTTATTTAATGCAAACAGATTATATTTGCAAATCAATAGTGTGAGATAGTTAGCCAAATGTCACTGGATTAAAGTAAAACAATTTTAAGTATTTTAAAAATAGTTAAATTTACTTTGCAGAAACGCGATTCAATTGTGAAATTAATCAGAAGAAAGGAAGATAAAAGCGAGGTTTGCAGTAAGAAAGGAAGTTTGGAAAAAAATGAAACGTTTGGAGAAATGCCTAATCCAAAGAAAGGAAGATGACAGCGCGGTTTAAAGGATGAAAGAAAGATTGAAAAGAAGATACTAATGTTTTGAAAAGTCAGTAAAGAAATCAGATTTGGGAAAAAGAAAAAACATAATAAGGAGGTTTGGAAGAGCCGAAGATTTGGAAGAGAAAAGAAGAATAGTTTCCTATGTTTTTAATACAGTAACACTACATAATTTGTTAATTAAAAGGACAAAACGTTTAGGCCACTTGGTCTATATATATAAAATGAAACTTTTGGAGAAGAAACTGATCTGAATTTGTAAGGTTAACAGGAGGTTCACAGAAATATTAGGAAGAAAACAAGAAGATTTGGAATAAGAAACAAAAAAAGTTTTTGAGAAAAAAGATGATTTAGATGCATACCCGAAGAAGAAATAAAGATTTGAAAGAAGATAAGATTTGGAAGAAGAAAATAAGATTTGGAAGAGAAAACAAGGGGATAGAAGAAGAAGAAAAGAAGATTTTGAGAAAAATGAAAAATTTGGAAGATTAAAGAAAGATTTAAATTAATACAAGAAGATTTGGAGGAAAAACGAAGTTTTTATAACTAGGGGTTATAAGAAGAAAATATGATTCTGATGGAAAAAAAAACAAAGAAAGATTTAGATGAATACAAGAATATTTGGAAGAAAAAACGAAAATTTGAAAGAAGAAATAAAGATTTGAAAGAAGAAAATAAGATTTGTAAGAAGAAACAAGGGGCTTGAAGAAGAAAAGACGATTCTCAGGCAAAAAAAGAATTTGAAGATGAAAGAATGTTTTAAATACAAGAAGATTTGAAAGAAGAAACACAGTTTTGAAAGAAGAAACAAAGATTTGAAAGAAGAAACAAAGTTTTGAAAGAAGAAATAAAAATTTGGAACTAGAAACAAGAGGCTGGAAGATGAAAAGAGGATTCCAAGGCAAAAAAAGAAGATTTAGAAGATGAAATGGAGGTTTGAAAGAGAGAGGACGATATAGACTAAAAAGGAGGACGTGTTCAAGATAACAAATCATTGATTAGAAAATCATTCGTTTGACATATTATCAGTCTAAACTATTTAATAAAGATGATCCAGATGGAAGACTACGATTTTTTGCTTACCCTGTAGGAAGTATTATGATTGAGGTATTTTTTTTTTAAGAGCTAACAGAAGAGGATAATTCTTTGGATGGATGAAACAAAATTTCAACTAAGAAAGATTTAGATGAATACAAGAAGATATAAGATTATGAAATATTTTTCATATCAACTATCAAACCCTGATAATTAACTTTTGGGGCAAAAATTTATAATTGTAGTATATTTTAACATTTTTTTACAAGGGAAAATATTACTAGACAAATTTATTTCCATATATGACTTATCCAGGACCAAATTGTACCCGAGATTTTGGAAACAGGTCCTACGAATATATTTTTCCAACAGTATGGAGTATCTCACTATCAGGGCAACCTTAGGTGATCATTTTTATAATTTCATCCAATGGGCTTGTAACTAATTTGCTGATTCAAATCCTTATATTACAAAAGAATCAAGTCTAAAAAATTTAAATGTAGACGTAATGAAATTAGTTAGAGGATTCTTGGATATATCAATGGTGCACTGTTTGAGAATTCTTAGGTATTTCAATTAGTTCAGGGCGAAAAATAGTTTTTCAACAGGATGGTGCACCCCTTCTAACTGGAGGGTACTATTCACATACTAACATCAATAAAGAAGAGCCAATTTAGGGCACCTACTACTTAACGACAAATACGCATTGCTACAGTTAATACTAGAAGGCAAAATTGAAGGTAGAAGAAGCATAGGCTTAGGAATGGTTTCAAATACCCAAAGCCACAGCATTAATTCTATCTAGCGTATGGTCGCTAACTTTCGATAGAAGATGGCACGGAAACAAGAAGGTCATCGAAACCCATGAGAATTTTTCCTAAAGCGTAAGAGATGTGTGTACAAAAATGTCTAGATAGTAGAACATTTGATGGAAAGTTCTATTAAGCTGGTTGGTGGGCCATTGTTTGAATATTTAATGTAATTTGATACTTTTTATTAAATAATTCCTCCATTGACAAATTTTCTACTTGTAATGAAGGTTTCTGGTATATCAGTACCACCTTCGTGACACTGATTTGTACAGCAAACATTCGCGTAACTTACTTTAAATGGAAATCAACATTTATTTATTAAATTGAAACTAATAGGACTTGACTCATGTATTTTTACAAGTTCACCCTTGATGACAATAGACAATTAATTTGGACATCTATTAGAAATATAAATTAGTTCAGTGGTCAAAAATGCATTTATGCATGTCGATACACTTCAGCGGTTTGAAACATCTAAAAATTTCCTCAAGGTTGATGATAATGTGTCAATTCCGAATAATCCTTTCGGTAAGTACTTCTTCTAGAATTCTAAACAGGATTGGTCAGAGGTAATGACTAAGCCGAAACCGATGATTCACCAACACACACACACACACACACAAACACGTACGTACGTGCCGTGACTCCGACGACTTTTAATTTCAAAAATGCTCTCTTCGACTGGAAAACCGTTGCCGATGCAATCGGGGTCGCAGGTCACCACTAACGGTCACCCTATGGCGGCCACCACCAACCAGCTGTCACCCGACGGAGGGAAACTTTTGTACGTTTCCGCCAGCATATGGCGAAGTGATATATTGGCACGTATACCATTTCCTCCGAGTGCGACAGGCGTAATAAATTCGTGTGTATAAACTTTCTCCAATAAAAATAATGTTATACACTGTATGAAGGAAAGAAATTTTATAGGACTATAAATTTAAAGGTCGAAAAACATAAGTTGATAAAAATATAATATTTAAATGTTTAATTGTGGAAGCGTTTACTTTGTGTAAATGTTTAATTGTAGATAATTGATTGATGAGGCTGACAGATGTTGAAAATTCATCTTCACTTTATATGAATAAAACTACATAAGTACTTTACAATTGTTTCGGCTTCTTCAGGCGAATTTTCTTTCATTTTCTTCGCTTGAAGAAGCCACAGCGTGGCGAAACTATTGTAGCGTCTTACAATATATTTTTGAAAGTACTTACATAGTTTCACTGTAGAAGCGTTTATTTTTTGGGTACATCTTGAATATAAAGAAGAGAAACATTTTTTTTATATGTAAATCATACATTTGATCCGCATTCTTCTAAAACGACTTCCTTCCAAATATCTTAGGACTCTCAATTGAAAGTGTTTTCATGAGCAAATTTCTACAATGGAATTGAGGTAGCAAAACAAATCATTTCTAACATTTTAGCTTTTCTTGGGCGGCTACAAACTAAGATTGTTTTAAACCCAAAACTTATCATCTACCACATTCTAGGTAAGACGTTAGTTTATAATTTGGAATCAAATAGTTACCTAATGAGAAAATCTAAAATAAAGTTAGCAATTGGAATCACTTTGTCAATTCTTATTTATCTTATCGTAAAGTTATGTTTCGCCGATGAAAATCAAGTTTTTTTCCTTGCTACGAACTTTTTGGTCATTCGTAGTTGAGCAGCGCTTGACTACAAATGACCAAAAAGTTCGTAGCAAGGAAAAAATCCTTGAAACAAACTGCGCAACAAATATACAATAAGTATTTATATAAACACATAAATCCATCGTTTCTTTTTACAACCACAGCTCATTGTTACGAGCGATAAGGCGGGATTATCGCTCGCTCTGTTAACAGTTCAATACAATCTCTCTCTCCGCATTTGCGATAAGAAGTTTCCACACTTCCCACACTTCGATAAGGCAAATTACTGCAGCAGCACAACAGCGAATCGACCAAAATATAAATCGGCACGCAGAAATGAAAATGTGATTATATTTTATGCAAATTAGCTCGTCCCATATTTTATGCAACGGGTGGGCAGGTCTCTGCGGTTCGTGGAAGAGAGGAAGCATCGATTCCTGGGTCTAGACAGGAAGCTCCCGCGCGATCGGTTTCCCATAAACGGCCGAGCCGCGCCTATTTATAGTCCGATAATGAATAGGCTTTTAGGAGCATAAAAGGGTATACGATTAAGTGTCAAGAGACGCGCCGGGCATTGTGCTTTGTTCTTCTGGTATGGATCGATGTGTCACACAATCGGTCTTGATCAATATTTTAATAATGGCCGACTTGAATCATTTAGATTAAAGCTAAAGACTTGTATATACAGTATGCCAAACAAAAAAAAGTCAAAATTAACCTCAAACTATACCTAGTAAAGAATTATACAATGTTTTCAACTGTTTCTAGCAAATGCATTTTTTGGAAGACAAACCAAAGTTTGTGAGGCAATTTCCAACATTTTGGAATTTTTTACGCTTTTAGGAAGTTTTAACTTTTTAGAATGTTATTAATTTTAATTATTTTTAAGATCTTCTGAAGAATCTAGAAGAAAAATTCCTGAATTGCTTTAAAATTCTGATAGAAGCTCAAAAGTCAAGAACTAGCAAAACTGTAAAATCTTCGAAGAATATTCTAGAAATTAGCTTGAAGATTAAATTAAAGTCCCTGAAAGAAATTCTCGTACCTTGGAAGGGACTTACAAAACATTTCGAAAGTGTAGAGATCATTTAAAACAAATTCTTGAAAAACCATAATATTGTAGAAGTTTAGAAGAGAAATTTTTGGAAAATTACGCATAGAACAGTTGTGGCAAATAGCTACAAATCTGAAAAGCAATTAATGAAAAGTTCTAGCAACTTAGAAAAATAAAACAACAAATGCTCCAAAAGTTCTAAACATCTAGAAGGAAGAATTCTGGAAAATTCTAAAACCTTTGAACAAAATCCTAGATATTTCTGGACAATTTTAACAAACAATTTCATCTTTCAAACCAATCAGTTAACAGTTTGAAGAATACATACACATGTTTTACTTGATTTAGACAATTTTGTGAATTGCATATTGCGCATGCGCAATTCTATACATAATGGCTGCTTCGTGAATTGAAATATATTATACATTATACCGAAGTCAATTTACTTTACGAAATAACGGCTTTCGTGTTCGAACAATATAAATTCAGCCCCGTATGACGTGTGCACCCCAGGCGTGTCATTGCCGGCGTGAATTATTTCGAGCACGCCGTCCTTTCCACTTGGACGACTCCGTTACGCGTGTTTTGTACGGAATTAAGTATTTTGTGCGGGCGACAATTATGATACGGTCTTGCCTGGAAAGTATATTTCACGCTACACGGCCGTTTTCCCGTTGGGCACGTGTATATTCTAAATTTAGCGCGCCACATCAGAAACCCCCAAAGAGAGATCCGAGTGCTGTAATAAATTAGATGGGAGTGTACTCTTCTCTCGGGGGAGAAAGGGAGAGAGATGACTGCACTACATCAACAAAGTAACTATTATTTATGAACCCCCAGAATTTTGAATCATGAATCTTCTTCCTCAGCCATCCTAATAAGTGTTTTAACATACTACTAGTAATTTACTAATCATTGGCTTAGCGTATTATTGACCTATCTCAATAAAAACATGAAAAGTCGTGAACTCCGCCTTTAAGGTCTATGCTCAAAATGATTTAGTGTATTTATGTATGTGTTTTCTTAATAGATCTTGTAAAGCAAATAAACTAAACTAAATTTCGTTTTCTTCGCCTAGACTAATATATTATTTATTTTCCTAACGTAGACCTATCCCAAAAATATAATCATTACCCTAGCGTACAAAAAAAATCTAGGCTAATAAATAGTTCACTGTTCTAGCGTATTCCTAACCTAACCCAATAAATTAATAATTACCCTAGCGTACTCTTGACCTATCCCAACAAATTATTAATTGTGCTAGCGTACTCTTGACCTATCCTAACAAATTATGCATTGTGCTAGCGTACTCTTGACCTATCCCAATAAATTATTCATTGCCCTAACGTACTCTTGACCTAGGATAATAAATAGTTCAATGCCCCAGCGGACTCTTGACCTATCCCAATACATTACTGATTGACCTAGCGTACCATTGACCTAGGCCAATATTTTATCCATTGCCCTATGCTAAAGAACATACGAGTGTTCATAAAGAACAATTGGGAATTGTCAAAAAAACGAGGATTTGTGAAAATAAAAATATTTGAAAGTGTGTTTCCTTTCAAACAAAGCAATTTACAAACAATAATTTAGTCTTAATGGTTTTGATCATTTTTTCCTTCGTAAATTTGTACAAAAATGTTTTTCTAACAACCATGAATTTTGGAAATTATCATTTTAACTGCTTTTTAAATTTTTTAACAGTCGGTGCTGAAAACAATTTGTAATTGTCAATATTAATAGAAATATATGAAAATTCGACATTTGGAAAACAATTAACAATTGTCGAACAGTGTTGAAAAAAATAACATTTAAAAACACCAATGCAATATTGATCATTTTAAAGAATAGAGATTATTGGAGCAAAAAAAAAACATTTAAAGACAGAAGAAGAAAATTCAGAAAAAATTGTTTCAGGAAATTTCATTATTTAAGCAAATATTGTTAACGAAAACTTAACTTGGGGCACAATTAAGATAATTTTCTATGATTTTCCAAAGTGTTTGCAACTTTAAAAAGACTGTATTCGTCTATAACTAGTAAGGTCACTAAAATATTTTTTATATAATTAAGGATTACATTGATTTCAATGGTGACCTCACAATCTCACATCCCATTTTAGGTCACAATTAAGAAACTGGTTGAATATTGTATTAATTTTATTCTTATAAGTGACCTCGAGTATAAGAAACTGATGGTTATACTGAAATTAAATGAAAAGTAACAACTAAAGATTTTCTATTTAATTAAGATATGATTTATATTGATTTCAAAGGTGACCTCATGGCGTATTCACTCAAAAAACCTTCTCATATTGTGTCAGAATCAAAAAAAAATTAATATAATATTGTATTCATTTAATTATTTTAAGTGACCTAAGGTAGAAAAATGGTTGTTATACTAAAATTAAATGAAATCTAGGGAAAGCATAACGTGTAAATGTTTTTTTATTTAATTAAGAAAACATATTCATTGATTTCAACGGTGACCTCATGGCGTATTCACTCAAAAAAATTCTCATATTATGCCATAATTTAAAAAAATGATATAATATTATATTCATTTTATTCTTTTAAGTGACCTCAGGTAGAAAAATGGTTGTTATACTAAAATTAAATGAAATCTAGGGAAAGAATATAAATAAAAAAATAGGCAAAGAATAACGTCTAAAGGATTTTTTATTTAATTAAGAAAACATTTTTATTGATTTCAACGGTGACCTTACCATGTATACACTGAAATAACTTTCATTTTATGTTACAAGTAAGAAATTAATTAAATATTGTATTCATTTTATTCTTATGTGATCACAGTAGAAAAAAATGATTGTTATTTATATATTGTTTTGTATATAAGTATTTATGAAAAATAACAAAAACATAACGAGGAATGGTTTAAAAAAAATGCCATTAAACATTTATATTGATTTAAACGGTGACCTCACGAGGTGTAAACTCAATAAACTTCCCATTTGATGTCGCAATTCAGAAATTGATATTGTATTGATTTGATTCTTATAAGTGACCTCAAATAGAATAGATGGTTGTTACACTAAGATTGAATGAAAAATTGAAACATTTATATTGATTTTAACGGTGACCTTGCGGTGTTTGTACTCAAAAAAATTCCCATTATATGTCAAAATTAAGAAAATTGTTTAAATATTGTATTAATTTTATTCTTATAGGTGACCTCAAGTAGAAAAAAAGGTGGTTATATTAAGATTGAAAGAAAAAATTACCAAAGGCTAACGACGATAAGTTTTTTATTTAATTGAGAAAACTTTTACATTTATTTCAACGGTGACCTCACGGTGTGCGCGCTTAAAATACTACCTATTTTATGTCACAATTAAAAAATTGATTGGAGATTTAAAGAAAAATAAAATCATAATGATAATGATGGTTGCGACCGTTACTACGTAAGCATAATGACCATAGGTTTTTTATTTAATTGAAAAAACATTTACATTGATTTCAACGGTGACCTCACGGCGTCTGCACTCAAAAAACTTTGTCATTTTATGTCACAATTAAAAAATTGATTGAATATTGTATTAATTATTCCATAAATGATGGCTATTCTCACAACAAATGAAAAATTACAAAAGCAAAACGACGAAAGATTTTTTATTCAATTCGAAAAAAATTTATATTGATTTCAACTGTGACCTCATGGTGTATGCGCTAAAAAAACTTCTCATTTTATGTCACAATTAAGAAAATTGATTGAATATTATATTATTTTATTTTGATGGTGATTATACTAGAATTGAATGAAAAATTGTATTCATATAAGTGACCTCAAGTAGAAAATAAAAATGGTGGTTGTACTAAGTATTTCTTATAAGTTACCACAAGTAGAAAACATGGTATTCATACTAAGATTGAATGAAAAATAGCAAAAGCATAATGACGAAAGGTTTTCTATTTAATTTTAAAAAACATTCATATTTATTTCAACGGTGACCTCACGGTCAAAAAACTTCTCATTTTATGTCACAATTACGAAATTGATTGAATATTGTATTAATTTTATCCTTATAACTGACCACGAGTAGAAAAAAGTGGTTTTATTAAGATTGAATGAAAAATAACAAAAGCATAATGATAACAGATTTTCTATTTAATTAAGAAAATATTTATGATATTTATAATGATTTCAACGGTGACCTCACCGTGTATGCGCTCAAAAATTTATTGAATATTGTATTAATTTTATTCATATAAATGACCTCAAATAGAAAAAATGGTGGTTGTACTAGGATTGAAAATAACAAAAGTATAACGACGAAAAGTTGTTTATTTAATTAAGAATGCATTTATATTGATTTCAACGATGACCTCACGATGTTTATGCTAAAAAACTTCTCATTATATGCCACAATTAATGATTAATTAATTTCTCACTTAACCCGTGGTGAATCATTTTTGAATTAATTTGATAGATGAATTAAAACACTTGGTATGATTTCACTTGTTGTTTATTGAATAACCAAAGCATAATGATGACAGATTTTCTGTTTAATTAAGAAAAAAATTATATTGATTTCAACGGTGACCTCACGGTGTGTGCGCTCAAAAAACTTCTCATTTTCTGTCACAATCAAGAAAATTTATTGAATATTGTATTAATTTTATTTTTATGAGTGACCTCAAATAAAACAAATGGTGATTGTACTAAGATTGAATGAAATAAACAAAAGCATAAGGACGAAAGGTTTTCTATTTAATTTAGAATACATTTTTATTGCTTTTAACGGTGACCTCATGCCTTTCTTTGTTTATAGTGCTTTATTAATTAAATTAATAATGATGGTTGCGACCGTTACTATGTGGTAAATCATAATGCACACTGAATAAAACGCTTACTATGTTTTTAACCACTATAATTACAGTAGTTAAAAACATAGTAAGCGTTTTATTCAGTGTTCAAGTTTATCGTCACGGTACTCACAAAAATCAAACAAAAAAAGAATGCATTTATATTGATTTCAACGGTGACCTCACGATGTGTGCACTCAAAACACTTCTCATGTGACCTCAGTAGAAAAAAAAAGTGGTTACGCCAAGTATGAATGAAAAATAACAAAAGCACAACGACAAATGGTTTGTCATTTAATTAAGGAAACATATATATTTCTTTCAGCGGTGACCTCAGGGTCAAAAACCGTCTCATTTTATGTCATAATTAAGAACTTGATTGCAAATGGTATTAAGTTTATTCCTATAAGTGACCTCAAGTAGAAAAAGCAATTTTATTTAAGATTTCGTTGGCCACTCGCCAAAACATATAATTTTTTTCTTCGACTGAAATACTGCTATTATTTTTTGAAAAACATTAACGATAGCAGTACTGGATTTTTTTTAAATACACCAGTAATAGTGATATAAGAAGTTATGAATTTGTAGAGTGGGTGGGTGGCCTCTATCCCACTCATCAATCCATGGATCATACAGAAGAGTTTTGATAATTATATTTTTTTTAATTAGAAGAAAATAATTACTTTATATTAAGCAATTTACTCTCTATAGTACAATTATTTTTAGCAAAACCCTTGTTTATGTTTTTGTAACTGAAGGGTTGGATAGTGGCCACCCACCCACCCTACATATACATTTATACTTAAACTAAAACAGTGCTATAAATTTTGAAAAACATCAACACTAATAATAATGTAGTTTTTCAGGAATACAAAGCAGTAACAGTAATGTAAGGAAATGTGTATATGTAGGGTGGGTGGGTGGCCTCTATCCCACTTTCCAATCCATGAATCATACACAAGTGTTTTGATAAATATTTTTATTAAATTAGAAGAAAATATTGACTTTATTTTAAGCAATTTACTCTCTATTGTACAATTATTTTTAGCAAAACGCTTGTTTATGTTTTTGTAACTGAAGGGTGGGATAGTGGCCACCCACCCACCCTACATATGCATTTATTCTTTAACCGAAACAGTGCTATACATATTGAAAAACATCTGCTCAATAGTACTGCAGTTTTTCAGGAATATAAAGCAGTAACAGTGATGTAAGGAAATATGTATATGTAGGGTGGGTGTGTGGCCTCTATCCCACTATCCAATCTATGGATTATACACACAGTTTTTGATAAATATTTGTTTTTAACTAGAACAAAATATGGACTTTATTTTTAGCTATTTACTATCAATTATTTTTAGCAAAACCCTTGTTTATGTTTTTATAAATGGAGGGTGGGATAGTGGCCACCCACCCACCCTACATATACATTTATTCTTAAACTGAAACAATGCTATAAATTTTGAAAAACATCAACACTAATAGTACTGTAGTTTTTCAGGAATACAAAGCAGTAACAGTGATGTAAGTAAATGTGTATATGTAGGGTGGGTGGGTGGCCTCTATCCCACTTTCCAATCCATGGATCATACACAAGTGTTTTGATAAATATTTTTTTTAACTAGAACAAAATGTGGACTTCATTTTTATCAATTTACTCTCTATTGTTCAATTATTTTTAGCAAAACCCTTGTTTATGTTCTAGTAACTAGAGGGTGGAATAGTGGCCACCCACCCACCCTACATATACATTTATTCTTAAACTGAAACAATGCTATAAATTTTGAAAAACATCAACACTAATAGTACTGTAGTTTTTCAGGAATACAAAGCAGTAACAGTGACGTAAGAAAATATGTATATGTAGGGTGGGTGGGTGGCCTCTATCCCACTTTCCAATCCATGGATCATACACAAGTGTTTTGATAAATATTTTTTTTTAACTAGAACATAATATGGACTTTATTTTTAGAAATTTACTCTCTATTGTTCAATTATTTTTAGCAAAACCCTTGTTTATGTTTTAGTAACTGGAGGGTGGGATAGTGGCCACCCACCCGCCCTACATATGCATTTATTCTTAAACCGAAACAGTGCTATAAATTTTGAAAAACATCAACAGCAATAGTACTGTAGTTTTTCAGGAATACAAAGCAGTAACAGTGAAATGAGGAAATATGTATATGTAGGGTGGGTGGGTGGCCTCTATCCCACCCTTCAATCCCTGGATCATACACAAGTGTTATGATAAATATTTTTTTTTAACTAGAACAAAATTTACTCTCTATTGTTCAATTATTTTTAGCACAACCCTTGTTTATGTTTTTGTGACTAGAGGGTGGGATAGTGGCCACCCACCCACCCTACATATACATTTATTCTTCAACTGAAACAGTGCTATAAATTTTGCAAAACTTCAACAGTAAAAGTACTGTAGTTTTTCAGGAACACAAAGCAGTAACAGTGATATAGGGAAATATGTATATGTAGGGTGGGTGGGTGGCCTCTATCCCACTCTTCAATCCCTGGATCATACACAAGTGTTTTGATAAATATTTTTTTTAACTAGAATAAAATGTGGACTTTATTTTTAGCAATGTTTCTCTCAATTGTTCAATTATTTTTAGCAAAACCCTTGTTTACGTTTTTGTAACTAGAGGGTGGAATAGTGGTCACCCACCCACCCTACATATGCATTTATTCTTCAACTGAAACAGTGCTATAAATTTTGAAAAACATCAACAGTAAAAGTACTGTAGTTTTTCAGGAACACAAAGCAGTAACAATGATATTAGGTAATATGTATATGTAGGGTGGGTGGGTGGCCTCTATCCCACCCTCCAATCCATAGATCATTAGCGAGAGTTTTGGTGGATTACATTTTAAATTAGAAAAACATTGTATGCTATTAATTTTATATTTGGAGGGTGAGATAGTGTAGTCCAATGTGCCCTACATATATATGTACGAGGGATAGTAGGAAAGCCTACCCGTTTGTACCAAGCGGAGCGAATAGTGTGTGCTAACATGTTCAACTGTATGTATTTCAGCAGAATACGTCTTGACTGTGTTTGTGTGAGTGTTTATAATATTCAAGAAAATAAAGAACTCCGCCAGTTGCAAAGTTAGGGGTATGATTAAAAATTTTTCAACCCAAGAAATGTGTGATTTTAGATATTCAACGTCACTTTAAAAAATGTTATCAATTCGGCGCTAGTGTCGTAATTTGAATTTAGAAAAGACAACTACAGACTTAACTCCTTTAAATTACCATCTGTTTATAAAACTCAAGAACTTTTATCAATTTGATGCTATAAAGAATTTTTTTAATCTTAAGGTCTTCCTCAACTGCCTGTCTTTTCGGACAAACCCTTACATTTCCCAATAATCTTGTTGTTCGGTTATGAGATGGTCTTTGATTACGTTCTAAACAACTTTAAGTCTAATGCGTTTTCTAATTTCTTCACACTGCTTTGAGCCTTTTAATAATAATAAAATCTTAATTGGATTTTTATCGATGTTTTAAACGTACTCGAGGCGAATAAATCCCTATAATATATCACGTTTTTCACCGTTAATCCAATATTTTAATGGAGATTATAAGCGTAATTAATGTCTTCACGAATGGAAGAAGCTAGAAAAATTCCGTACCGAAATTCTTATGGAAAAAAAAAACCGGTCCTCCCTACGGCCAGTGGCGTGCTTCGGCCATTTATTCGGAACGTTTAAATGTACTGTTAGACGATTTGAATAATAACACGGTGATTGTTAAACGGTCCTCCGGAGATGTATCGATTACCAGAGACATCTGTTCTAATGGGAGATAATGGATTGTTCGTCGAGTTGTGTTTGCATTCGCATTCGCGAGAGAGTAATAGAGTAGTTCGCGGAGATTATGATTTATCGCTCTGTTGAATCACGGGTGTTTGTTATTCATTAGGCTGAGTGAGTAATGTAATGATCTGTTCGATGAATTTACTGAACGGTTGTTTTCCTTTCTTTTAAAGAAAGCTATTCATTATTGGATTGTTCGAGTATGTGAAGGAAAAGTGCTAAACTAGTGTTTTGCAAAGCTATTAAAAGCTATTTCTCAAAGTATTTGAAATCGAAAATTACAAAAAAAATGAGTACAGCATATAGCCGAGGCAGGGAAAACGATGGAGGAGATGAAAATGATGACTAGAAATTGAGAAGAATGAAAAAGATGTTTATTTGCTTTAGTTTCCTTCTAACAAAATAAATATGAATACACGAAAATATAATACAAAAATTTTGGGTAGAAGAAGCTGAGCAGAGTTCATGCGGCTGCTATGATCTTCCACGCTAACCCATTTTTCTGACAGACATTAAGAGTCCAAGAATTCCCTTCGTTCTTTGATGATAAATGCAAACCCATAGAACCCAAATAGTTGATGATAACTCTAAAAGCTAAAGGACGAAACTGGGAGGTTGTAGGTTGTAGTCAAATTAAGCCAAAAGGGAAACATGTTGTTGAAGACAATTATTAAGGTTAATATTGATGAGAAGTTTGATGACCCTAAACATTTTCATTTTTTTTCTTTCCAATTATAAATAATTCAACCCATTTGGAATCGGAATTTATGTATTATATATTCGCTCCATTTTTGGACGAGCCGTTCCCACCACATATGTATATACACAATTTTTTCCACGACTTCCGCGTCTCCTTTTTTTGCTCCAGTGTTGTTTCTTTCCATTTCTTTTTTCGATCGTATCCGGATGCGAGCGCGCTCGCTTCCAAACATGGCCGGGTAGAGTTTCTCGCAGCATGGGAAAACTAGTTTCTAGACGTGTAAATAACGTACGGAGATTAAATATGTGCGCCGAATGCGGCTCTCTTTGATGGCCCGTTCCATAACAATCCATCATGATAACGATGTAAATGGTATTGATTATTGGGCGCCACTCAAGCTGCTTCTTACTGAAATAGTTTCGGAGATAAGTGGTTGTAGTAGCGAGATTGTAGATGATCAAAAAATTGTTTTAACAACACTACACTTAGTTTTAATTATAAGCCTGGAATTTATGACCTAAACAATTTAGATTTGTTTTAGGTGGCCAAAACAGTAGGGGATCTTTTCTTTATAAGGCATACATACGTCTTATGATGATATTGAAATGCTTATCGATGAAAAGATCATCGTCTGGAAGCCCCACGCTGCAGTAGCAGCATCTGTTCCAAACGACGCTCCCCACGTAGCTATGACCTTAAGGAAAATAAATGAAGCCGACCGCATCATAAAACTTGAGTCACAATTTTCTGGGACTACGAATTTCATCTGAATATCTCGAAGTTGGTGTTTATTACAACGTGTCGCCAAATACAATGGATAATTTACCTTATTAAATGTCATGAGGTCACTTCTCTTCAGTGACTAGTCAATTAATGAAATCATAACTGTTGTTTTTGGTACATTGAAAAGCTACAGAAGTTATTTATTACCGAGAGAAAAAACTGAAATGAATGTTTTTTTAATTAACAAAGACAATTAATAACAAAATCAGTCCAGAGGTCACCCATAATACCAATTGAATGTATACCTTAACACGTTAAATTCCATGTGGTCAGAGTTTGTAGCCTCATAAGATCACTTTTAATAGTCATTAAAAATGTTCTTCAGTACAGTCATTATTTGTCAATTGGCCTCACAAGGTCACGTTATTCTTGAGGTCCTCAAAATCGATTTTGTTTGTTCCTAGTCCAATTAATGAAGCCATAAAAAATGTCGGTTTTTAGTATGTAAGATTTTTATCGCGAAGCTAAAAAAATAACTAGAATGATTTTTAATCAACAAAAAATGTATAACAAAATAAGCCCTGAGATCACTCGTAAGATAAAATTAATGTATTTCTAAACATGTTAAATTCCATGAGGTCACCTCATTAAATTACTGTTAATAAGAATTAAAATTATTCAACGAAAATTAATATTTTTTAACCAACAAAATATACATGTAAAAAAATTATTTCCAAGGTCATCCATCCATAAGATAAAACATGTTAAATGCCACGAGGTCATTGTTTGCAGCCCCATAATGACGCTTTAACAATTATTAAAAATATTTGTTTATTTGTTTATTAATACTTTAGTATTCGTATATACATAATATTTAGCAGAGTTAATTACAAAATATAAAAAAAAAACATACAAATAATTTAGGTTATACGAATCCTGGGCGGAGTTCACTCTTTTTCAAAATGGTCTTCCACTCAAACCCTGATTTTCTTCTAGTAATAGGATATCCCATTACACTTTCTGTGTAGCTAGAAGCTTCTTTTTAGTATTATATTAACTTTCATTTTAGAACTATTCGTTCCCTATATATGTCAACATGACAGCTGTTAAAAAAAAAGATCAAAAAAAAAAAAATGCATACACTATCCATTACTTAACTTCAACTTCACAAGGTCACCGATAAAATAAACGTTATTCGTGAGACCATTAATAAAAATAATATCATGGAACATATAACAAGTGTTTTTCTTCACCAAATTTAGTCGATTTTGTTTGAGAGGTTACAAATTTTAACATTTTTTTTTAATAAAATGTTTCTGTCGGCAAAAAGGTTAATTTTTCAGCATGTTACAATAATTTTTTTGTTAGCTTTATTAAACCATAGTTAAGGTCATGAGGTCATCGGTGATCCGTGTGGCTTGTTCTTTGCCTGACGTGGTCTCATCATTAGAAACGTCAAGAGACCTAAAAATCTAAACTAAAATGAATATTTTTAATGAACAAAAAAAATTTAAAAAACTAGCAACGAATTAATCCATAATATCAAATAAATGTATTTCTAAACACGTTAATCGCAATAAGGTCATTTGTAACCTCATAAGGTCACTCTTAATTAATAATTATTAAAAATGTTCCTTAACACATTTAATTAATTTCTGAATAATTTATTAAACAATAAAGTCATTGCATATTTTTTTAGGCTTCCGTGAAGTGAACGAGTGAGGTCACAAATTGGGTTTTTGTTTTTCAAATTGTGTAGAATATAAAAAAAAAAAAAGATATCGATTCAAACAGATTACACATTTTTTGAGGCTTCCTTTAGGTCACTGATAAACAACTTGGATCTTATTACTGAACACATTAAAACACCACGTTTTTGTAATAAGTGTGTAAATTATTATAAAAAAAATGAAACAGCAAAGAGATTACACGTGAGGTCACTGATGAACGAGTGAGGTCACAAGTTGAATTTTATTCCTCAACACATTAAAACACGTTTTGTATTTATTGTGTAAACCATAAAAAATCTTGCGATTTGAGATTTGAAAAAACAGCATAGAGATTTTTGAGGCTACATTGAGGTCACCGATGAGCTAACGAGGTTACAAATTGGATTTTAGTCCTCTTCACATTATGTGATGATTGAAAGAAAAAAAAATGAATTAGATTTTTGCAAAAATTATTAAACAACAAAGAGTATTTTTTGAGGCTATAATTGACCTTGATGAACGAGTGATGTAACAAATTGGATTTTATTCCTAAACACATTAAGACACGATTGAGAATACCCATGAGGTCACTGATAAATAAGTAATCATAGATTGGATTTTATTTCTCAATACATTAAAACACCTTTTGTAAATAATATAATGTGTAAACTATAAAAAAATCATTACATATATTTTGAGGCTACCCTTGAAGTCACAATTTTTTGAGGCTATAATTCACTCGTTCAACAAGGTCACCAAAGTAACAAGTTGAATTCTATTCCTAAACACATTCAAATACGTTTGAGGTCACTGATAAATGAGTGATATCGCTGATAAATAAGTGATCACAATAAATGATAAGTAAATTTTATTCCTAAATACATTAAAATACGTGCGTAAACCATAAAAAAATACTGAGTTTGATTTATACGAAATTCATTAAATATCAGCATAGTGATTACAAGTTTTTGAGGACACAGTTTGAGGTAACAGATGAGCTAATGAGATCATAAATTGGATTTTATTTATCGAGGCGTTAAAACACAATTTTGTAATTATTGCGAGGCTTCCCTTGAAGTTAGTGATGAACGAGCGAGGTCACAAATTTGACTTGATTTTTCTAATAATTGTGTCAATTATAAAATAATAGTGAGTTCGGTTTTTGCTAAATTTTCGACGTCATTGATGAACGAGTGAGGACACACATTGGATCTTAATACTCGACACATTAAAACACGTATTTGTAAGAAGCGTCTGAAATATTTAAAAAAAAATAATTTTGCGAAATTCATTAAGCAGCAAAGAGATTACAAGTCTTCTAAAGACAACCCTTCAGATAACTGGTGAACGAGTGAGGTCACAAACTGGATTTTATTTCGTGGCACATTAAAACACCTATTTTAATTCTTGTATGAACAATAAAAATAAATTGAATTTGATTTTTGCGAAATTCGTTAAACAGCAAATAGATTACACTTTTTGATGCTTCCCTTGAAGTTAATGATGAAGAAATGAGGTCACAAATTGGATATTGATTTTTTTTCTAATAATTATGTAAACTATAAAAAAATATTCATTGAGTATCAAAAAGATGACATATTTGTTGAGGCTATCCTTAAGGTCATTTAAGAACGAGTGAGGTCACACATTAAAACCCGTATTTGTAATAAGTGCCTAAATTATTTTAAGAATTTTTTTTGAAGCTAACCTTAAGGTCACTGATAACCGAGTGAGGTTACAAATTTGGTATTTTGCTTCTCTAATAATTGTGTAAACTATACAAAAATTGCGAAATTTATTAAACATTTTTTAGGCTTCCTTGAGGTCACTGATGAATCAGTGAGGTCACAGCTTGGAACTTTATAGCTTTATACGAGTAAATTATATTAAAAAAATGAATTTACATTTTTCTAAGAGGTTATACATATTTTTAAGACTACCCTTGAGATCACAAGTTCGGTCTTATTAGTCAACACATTCAAATGAAAACACGTTTTTGTCGAAAGTCTGTAAACTCTTTATAAAAGTAAATTTGATTTTTGCGAAATTTATTCAACAAAAAAGAGATTACATATATCGTAGTCGCTGATGGACGAGTGAGGTCACAAATTGTGTATTTCCTTTTCCTAACAATTGGGTAAACTACAAAACAAAAATTCTGTTTGATTTTTGCGAAATTCATTAAACAGCAAAGAGATTACACATTTTTTACAGCAAAGAGATTACACATTTTTTTTAGATTATCCTTGAGGTCACTGAAGAACGAGTGGGATCACAAATTGGGTATTTTATTTCTCTAATAATTGTGTGAACTATAAAAAAATATTGGGTTCGATATTTGCGAAATGTATTAAACATCAAAAGAGAGTGCACATTTTTGAGGCATCCTCGAGGTCACTGATGAACGAGTGAGGTCACAGCTTGGAACTTAATACCTTAAAACATATATTTTGAAACTACCCTTGAGGTCACAAGTTCGATCCTATTAGTCAATACATTCAAATGAAAACACTTTTTTGTCATAAGTCTGTAAACTATTTATATAATAAAAATAAATTTGATTTTTGCGACATTTATTCAACACAAAATAGATTACTCATTTTTTGAGGTTTCCCTTAAAGTCGCTGATGAACGGGTGAGGTCACAAATTGTGTATTTCGTTTTCCGAACAATTGTGTAAACTACAAAACAAAAATTCTGTTTGATATTTGAAAAATTTATTAAACGGCAAAGATATTAAACATTTTTTTAATCATCTTTGAGGCCACTGATGAACAAGTGATGTCACAAATTGGGTATTTAATTTTTCTAATAATTGTGTAAGCTATATAAAAACATTGCGTTAGATTTTTGCGAAATTCCTTAAACATCAAAAAGATTTTACATTTTATGAGGCTACGCTTGAGGTCACTAATGAACGAAATTGGATTTTATTCCTCAACACATTAAAATACGTTTTGTAATTATTATGTACACAATAGTAAAAAATTAGATTGATTTTTGCGAAATTCATTAAAAATCAAAGAGATTGAATATTTTTTGAGGTTACCATTGAGGTCACTGTTGAACGAATGAGGTCAGGTCATAAGCTGAATCTTATTTCGCAACACATAAAAAGAGATTTA
Organism: Ontholestes murinus; assembly: GCA_963969525.1. Lineage (NCBI taxonomy): Eukaryota > Metazoa > Arthropoda > Insecta > Coleoptera > Staphylinidae > Ontholestes > Ontholestes murinus. The sequence continues at coordinate 5,476,655 of OZ018397.1, read as the reverse complement.
GTATTTACTGTGAAAAAAATTCAATAAAAAAATATTGAATTTGATTTTTACGAAATTCATTACAAACAGCATAGAGATTACTAGTTTTTGAGGCCACATTGAGGTCACAGATGATCTAATGAGATAACAAATTGGTATTTATTCCTCGACACATTAAAATACATTTTGTAATTATTGTGTAAACAATAAAAAATATATTTTTATTTCTGTGACATTCATTAAACATCAAAGAGATAACATAACACATTTTTTGAGGTCATTGATGAACGAGTGAGGTCATAAGCTGGATTTTATTTCTCAACACATTAAAACAGATTTTTTAATGATTATGTAAACCATAAAAAATATTGAATTTGATTTGTACGAAATTCATTAGATAACAGCATAAAGATTACAAGTTTTTGAGGCTACATTCGAGGTCACCGATGTTCTAATGAGATCACTAATTGGATTTTATTCCTCAACAAGAATAAAACACATTTTGTACTTATTGTGTACACAATAAAAAAAAATGAGTTTGACTTTTGCAATTTTTAAAAAAGTGAATTTTGTGAAATTTTTTTGTGCGTTCCCTCGAGGTCACTGATGGAACAAGTAAGGTCACAAATTAGGTATTGTTTCTTTAATATATGTGTGAACTATAAAGTATTGAATATTTGCTAAATTTATTAAACATCAGAAGAGATTACAAGTTTTTTGAGGCTTTCCTTGAGGTCACCGATGAATGACTGTGGTTACACATTAAAACAATTCGTAATTATTGTGTAAACTACAAAAACACAAATTCGAAGATATTTCACATTTTTGAGGCTACCATTGAGGTCACAAGCTGGATTTTATTCCTCAAGACACCTTTTGTGATTATTGTGTAAACCATAGAAAAATACTGAGTTAAATTCATTAAAAGGCAAAGAGATTACACATTTTTTAGGGCTACCGTTAAGGTCATTGATTTACGAGTGAGGTTACAAAGTGGGCTGAGGTTATATATTGGGTATTTCCCTCAACACAACAATATATGTTTCTGTGATAAGTGTGTAAACTATAAATAAAAAATTGAAATTAACTTTTTCGAAATTCATCAAACAACAAGAAAATTACATATTTTTTGAGGCTACCCTTGAGATCGCTAATGAACGTGTAATAAGGTCACAACTTGTATCGTATTACTCAACACACCAAAACAAGTATTTTTAATTAGTGTTTTAAAAAAAGTGAGTTTAATTTTTGCGAAATTAATTATGAGGCTACACTGAGGTCACACTGATGAACGACAGACTCACAATTAAAACACGTTTTTGTAATAATTATGGGTTGCAAAAAAGGAGAATGAATCAATTAAATAAAACTACTCTAATTTAATCATTTGCCTCATTCGACTAATATTGTTATTTAAGTTCGGATTTCTACGGAAACGACTTGTTTTACGACTCGACGGGGCGGAGAAGGACATAAAGTGCTGCCCAGACGTATCGAAATGACTTGGAGGGGGAGGGTAAATCGGCGGCTCGATGGAAGGGATTTGCATGAAATGGCGCAAAGGAAATCAAAGATTTACATAAATTCGTCAGCTGCTTTCGTATATAGCGCAGTAACGACCAGTAAATCCCAGCGTTAAAACTAAGTTATCGGCAGTTGTTCGGGATTAGGAAGGATTTTGGCGCAGCGCCTGAAATAATAGCAACGATAAAATGACGACTGTGTAATCATGAAGAAAATGTCGACGTAGAGTTAATGTGGAAATAAAAATTAGAGTGAAAACTGCAAAAAGTATAGTTTTAAAAAAAGGTTACAAATTAAAACTCTTTTAATGTGTTGAATTTTCTTTTAATGACTATGAATTAAAATCCGACGCTTGAAAGGATAAATGGAAGACGAGAAAGAAAGAATTTGATGTGTCATATTTTTTTAAACATAGACAATTACAATAAAGAGAATGGTTGCGACCGTTATTACAAAATTTGAATAAAAGAAAATTGACAAAGTTCAAATTTTTGAGTGTGTATATTAATAAAAAATTATTTCACAAGCTTAGGCTCAATGGAAAGAATATTAGAAGTTGATTACAAAAATAAATAACATTAACACATTTAATCTATGCGCTGGCAACTAGAGGGCGTTATGTAACACTTAACCCTATTTATGTATTTTTCTCAGAAATATCAAATGGAATGATGTAACTCGAAGCAGCTTACAAAAAACAAAATGAAATTACATATTGTTTCGTCAAAACCGCAAACTGATATCTCTTGTCATTCCAAAGATATTTAGATTGTTTAAATTTTCGTTATTGTTTTTCGTTGTTTTCGAAGTGTTGGTTCACCCTGTAAGGTGTAAATGAAAATATATGGCTAAAGTTACTTTTAGAAAAAAATGTCACGTAAAAACAAATGACTACAATATTTATTAGCATAATTAATGAAAAATAATAAAACTTATTACCCATAACAGAAATTTACAAAACGCTGAAATTTCTAAAAGCACCCATTATCTAGTTATTTTAGAAACTCAAAATGTTTCCCCTTATTTGCTGTACCTGCACAAATTCAGTCCTTCCAGAGTGAAATTTTATCCTATATTCCTTAAAATTTCTTCAATGGTTTTATATGGATAAGCTGTAACATTACGAGTATGTCAAACTATTTTCCTGGGCGATGTTGTAAAAGCAATCAAGTCACCTTTGGAAATGACATTTCTGTTTTAAGATTGTTTATTTATAATTTGTTGTTGCTGTCAAAGTTAATTTGAACGTTTGAAAAATCACTTTATTATAATGCTTTATTTTTCAAATGAAGAAGCATATGATATGCTAGCAGTGTATTTTGAAAGTCTACAAAATGCAGTCATTGCTGAAAGAGAATATGGGTTACGATTTCCTGAAAGACGGCGTCATTCAAGAAAAGTTTTTAAGAGACTGGTAGAACGATTACGAAAAACTGGCAATGTTCAACCTGTTTCGGTAAGAAATAGGGTACGTAGAAGACAAAATGAAGAAAATGTTATTAACGTCTTGGCATACGTTAACGCTGAACCACGTGCAAGTATTAGGGAAATTGCAAGAGATCTAGAATTAAATTATTCTTTGGTGAATAGAATACTAAAAGAACATAAAATGCATCCTTACCATGTTGTTTTACATCAAGAGTTAAGAGACATAGATTTTGATCGACAACTAGATTATTGCAACTGGTTAAAAGGAATGTTAAAAGATAATCAACAATTTCTATCTGCAATATTATGGACGGATGAGGCTACATTTTCAAGCTCTGGTAAAATGAACTTGCACAACAGTCACTACTGATCAGAAACAAATCCACACTGGCAGAGGGAAGTCAATTACCAAAATCGCTGGAGTATAAATGTGTGGTGTGGTATTTTAAATAGGAAGATAATAGGACCTTTATTCTTTGAAGAAAAATTAATGGGCCAAAATTACTTAGATTTTTTAACTAACGATTTGCCCATCCTCCTAGAAGACGTTCCAATTGGTAACAGATTAGACATGTGGTATCAACAAGATGGTTGCCCATCACATTTTTCCACAGGTGTCCGAAATTATTTAGATATTGTATTTTCAAATAAATGGATTGGAAGGGGAAGTATTTTTCCATGACCAGCAAGGTCACCAGATCTTGCGGTTTTAGATTTCTTTTTATAGGGTAGAATTAAAGATTTGGTTTATAAAACACGTCCAACTACACGTGAGGATATGAAAGAAAGGATTCGGCAAGCAGTAAGAGGTATTTCTGGTGCTGAAATTGAGGCAAGTGTCAATTCCACTATAGAAAAACTGAATTTGTGCATAGCAAATGATTGGAAACATTTTGAGTACCTAAAATAACTAAGTAATAGGTGCAGTTATCAATTTTAGTTTTTTGTATTTTTTTTTTTTTTCATTAAATATGTTAACAAATATTGTGCCATTCGATTTAACTTGATATTTTTTTGAAATGTAACTGTAGCAGTATGTTTTCACTTACAACTTACAGGGTGAACCAACACTTCGAAAACAACGAAAAACAACAACGAAAATTTAAAAAATCTAAATACCTTTGGAATGACAAGAGATATCAGTTTGCGGTTTTTGTCGAAACAATATAATTTCATTTTCTTTTTTGTAAGCTGCTTCGAGTTATATCATTCCATTTGATATTTCTGAGAAAAATACATAAATAGGGTTAAGTGTTACATAACGCCCTCTAGTTGCCAGCGCATAGATTAAATGTGTTAATGTTATTTATTTTTGTAATCAACTTCTAATATTCTTTCCATTGAGCCTAAGCTTGTGAAAATCGGTTAGGGTATACGGAAGTTAGAGACCAGTTTCTGTAAACAAAAATATACTTTCCCCACCACTTAACTGTAGGTGATAGAAAAAAAATGACTTAAGCAAAAATTGTAAACCAAGTACAGTAGTTTCTAATTTTGATAATTTTCAATAGCCTTAATGCGGTAATATTTTGTAAAAAACGCAAATTAATTATGCAAATGATAAAATGCGCCACCTAGCGGAAAGCTACGCATTTAAAAATATTTTAACGCATCTTCTTTTGGCCGATTATGTCATTAGAATTTTTTTTCTCAAATTCTAGGATATACGGTTTCCGAGATACGGCCAGTGGCCACCCTTAATGAATCACCCTGTATATGTAGGGTGGGTGGGTGGCCTCTATCCCACCCTCCAATCAGTAAAACATAAGCAAGGGTTTTAATTAAAATTTGTAAAATATAAATAAACACAAAGTAATTGCAATTTTTAGAGATTTATTCATACAAATTTTTCAAATGATTTTTGATGATGTTTACTGATTGGAGGGGGGATAGAGGCCACCCGCCCACCCTACATATACATATAAATTTCAATTACTGATCGTCTCGCAGTTTGGAGTAAAATTAATTACAAAACTTTTTGAATAAAAAAGAAAATCAAAAGGTAAAATTTTTGAGTGATGAAATTAATAAAAATTTTATTCAGGATGGGTGGGCAGACTTCAAATCTCAATTAGATAAGATTAGCTATAGAAAGTCATTTATATTCAAACTTAAATTTTGATTTTGTTTTATTTTTTATTAAGTAGAGGGTTTGATTGTTTTTAGCAGCAAAATCATCAACGATTAGTATTTAAAGTTATCATGCATATGTAGGGTGGGTGGGTGCCCTCTATCCCACCCTCCAATCAGTAAAACATAATCGAGGGTTTTAGTTAGAAGTTTTAAAATGTAAACAAACACTAAATAATTGCAATACAACAATGGAAGTCGTCACAGTTTTATTTTTTTTTTTTCATTCACACTACATTTTTCTAAATATTCGTACATTGAAGAAAAAAATTAATTAACATTTATTTTCACCTAATTAAAATTGTATTGGTGATATCCTGAAAATATAGAAGAAAAATAACAATTTCAATTTTTTTTTTAGATGTTTTCTTTGGGGATACCTCGGAAATTATAAGAGATAGAAGAACGCTTAATTGGGGAAACAAGTGTAGATTTGCGAGACGAATAAAATTCAACTTTTAAAGTTTTAAAGTCAGATATTTTGAAAAAAGTGAAAAGTGACAATTTTTTTTAAATCAACGTATTTTGGTTATTATGACAGATAGAAAAGTCAAAGTTGTAGATAATTAAATGCTGATTAATAAAATATAATATGAAAATTTTTATCGCCATTATTTTCCAAGATATGACGAAAGTTTAATTTTTTTAATTAAAAAAATATAGTTGGCTATGGCCTCCTCATTCGATAGACAATTTTCTTCTCTTTATTCCAATATCAAGTATGACACAGTTATTACTAAAAATAAGTGAGTTATAGTCATTTATATGATAAATAAATAAATAAAAAATTAGCCAAGAACAAGAACAATGTACTTTATTTTTTATTAAATATTGTTTTTAAATCATTAAAAATATTTATCAACCAATAAATATTAGTTCATTTTCTGCAACGGACTGAAGGATTTTAATACAGGGTGACTGACGAAAAACCTTTGGTGCTGTATCTCGCTTATTTTTTATCCGATTTTAATAAATAAAACATCAAATTAAACCATTTTTCAAAGACTTTAATAGGATCTGAACTGTTATTTTTTCTCGCACCCAGTTTTTGACAAAATACGATCAACATATTTTTTTTTTAAATTGCACTGTATATATATTTTTATTGATACGCAAGGAGATTTTTTTTCTGAATATAAAAATGTAGACAAATTTATCCATACATCAAACTTAAGTCGAGAAATTGAGGATTAAAAAAATAAATAAAAAGTCAAGTATCCATTGTAAACAATATACAGACCCTATTTTAAATGTCAAAAGTGACAGTGACAGCCATTGATACAATACTGCAACGATTTTTAATTATTTCATAATTAAAATGTTGCAATATTTCAAACACTGTACTAGAATTTTGTGCTTCTACAGAAATCGTTTTTCAGTTTTTGAAATCTTGCAACATTTTTATTATGAAATTATTAAAAATCATTGCAGTATTGTACCAATGACTGACACTGTCACTTTTGACATTTGGAATAGGCTCTGTATATTGTTTACTATGGGTATTTGATTTTTATTTATTTTTTTTAATCCTCAATTTCTCGACTTTGGTTTGATGAATGGATAAAATCGTTTACAAATTTAGATTCAGAAAAAAATCTCCTTGCGGATCAGTACAAAATATATATACAGTGCAATTTGGAAAAAAAAAGTTGATCGTCTTTTGTCAAAAACTAGATGCAAGAAAAAATATCAGTACAGTTCATATTAAAGTCTTTTAAAAATCATTTAATTTGATGTTTTATTTATTCAAATCGGATCAAAAAAATAAGCGAGATACAGCACCAAAGGTTTTTCGTCAGTCACCCTGTATACTTTACTTATCAACCGTATTTTATATTTCCCGTCTTTATTAAAAGTAATTTTCACTTAATTAAATCGTTATATTCGTGTTCACACTACCATATTTTTTTCTCTCTTTCATAATTAAATTTTGTTTTTTTTTTTTACTTCTACGAAATTTCATCTTTTTTAATTATTCGCACCGTCAAAGATACAGTTGGCAACAGTGAGAAACAAACGAAGATCGCAATAATTAAACCAGTCTTTTTTTTTCTCTCCTCTTCTGTTCTCTTCGGCTCGGCGTCAAGGTAACGGCGACGGAGGAGAGAGCGGGCCCGGGCCTATTCCCGTGGGTGGTGGCGGCTGTGCGTTCCGTGAAATAATGGCGGCGGCGGGGCAGCACGAAAATTCGCGTGTTTGGTCCTTGGACGGCGCGGCGCAAGGTGAAGGCTACTCGGCGCAATGACCGCCACCACCGCCGCACGGGACAATCAATAACGTCGCATGTTCATTGTACACAAATGCCGCGGGGCGAGCCAGTCAATGGGGGGTTGCCGGCGGAAAGGAAACACGACGCGGGGGTGAAAACACACACACAGAGAGAGAAAGAGATCGATGGGGGCGCTCTCTCACTCTCTCCCTATCCCCCATCGATCCGTCGTCGGTGGAAAATTCGAAAAGGCGCGGGCGACGCACGTCTGCGCACCCGCCCAATTAAACCGCGTGAATCCGCCAATTAATCTTCGCAATCACGCCCAATTTTCAAAACTGCGAAACGCAAAATTAAATAATGATAATAATAATAATAATAAAACGTTGCCTAGCAACAGGAATGTAATAATCTCTAAGGCAAATTATTTATTTTTTTTGTACAAAAGGATTTTCCCATAAGGAAAAGTTTAGAAATCGTTTCGGTCGATAATAATATAAACGCCGCGGGCGTCGCGATCCGCGAACGTTAGGCCCCCATTCTACACGTCGCAGATCGCGGCGGCCATCTTGTCAATGGGAGCCGGCGACTTTGTTCTCGCTGCGAACGTTTTTAACGCTAATTACGCGATTGTTTCGGGTTAAAACGTGCCCGAATTACGGGCGCCGGTCCCCCGCGTTGACCGGGGGCCCCCCGGCCTCGATCCGACGGCTACTTCGCGTGCACGGAAAACCGCACGCGGACCGACCCGGCCAAGCCCAGACGCGGAAAGCGCGCGGCGTTTTTCCGGCACGCGGTTTTTCCGGCGCCGCGTGCGATCGATGATCCATCATTATCATCAGCGTGGGGGTTCTAGTTCTACTTACATCGAATCCTTCCGATTTGGCCCATACATTTCCGTCGTGGCCCGCGATGCAAGCCTTTGTGACACAACGGGAGGCCAAGAGTTGCTTGTCTACGTAATCCTGCCAGCTCATATTGATGAAATTATTTGATTTACCACGGCACACACGCAGGTAACACCAGAAACCGCTGTCAGAGTACTTGACGCACCGCAAACTGAAGCTTCTCTCAAGCTGTCGCCGCGACGGAAGTGGAGGTGTAATCGAGTGGACGCGCACGCGCACTACCGTTTCCGCACCGCCCGGCCGACAACGAAAGTCACCAGATTTTCCACCAGCGGCGCCAAATTTAAATTCAAAAATAATAAATTAATTATTGAATAAAACATTGAAAATTCAACTTTAATCAATAAAAATAAAATCAAACACAATAAATTAAATTACCGTATTATTCTATAATATTTTAAAATAATTATATACGTTATAAATCGAATATTTAATAAAAGAAAATGTTTTATCTAACAGAAAAAGAAAACAAAATTAAATATCACACGGCAAACGGACCACGTGGTCGATAGCCTATCACCACTACCACTACTATAGCGTAATTCTTCATTTGTTTCATACTATCGTATAAAAAGAATTCATTCACATTTTGTTCTTAAAAAAACAACCAAATTCATTATTTTCTTTTAATAATCAAAACAATTGAATAAACAAACGCAAAAAATATTTGAAAAATTAACTAAATATCAAAAATTATTAACAAAAACAATTGAAAATATTTTAAATTACAAAAATACGATTTCCAAAAAAATAACAATTGAAATTTAAAAAAAAAACAATTAAAATCATTATTAAAAAAATACAATCGTTGTTGTTTCAATTCATATTTTGTTTTTTTTTTAATAAGCAAAATTCATTATTTTCTCAAATTGTCTAAAACAATTGAAAATTGACAAAAACAAGAAAAAAAAAATTCACTATTTTCTCTAATTATCTAAAACAATTAAAAAATGCCAAAAACAAGAAAACGCAATTTGAAAATTGTTCTAAAATTTAAAGTTATCCATGAAAACAATTGAAATGGATTCTTTAATTGTTGAAAAATACAAAAACTTCCTATTTTTTTTTTTTCAAGAAGAAAACAATTGAAACTAAATAAAACAAATGAAACCACAGAATTGTTTATTTCTTAAGTTTTTTTCAATGATATTTTGTTTCGTATCTTATATACATCTCATTCTAAAATAAATATTTAATAAAAGAAAATATTTTATCCGTTCGACTTTAAAAACAATAAAACAAACAAATAACACGGCCAAAGGACCACGTGGTCGATAGCCCAACATTAGTATATTGTATTTTTTCATTTGTTTCATACTATCGGATAAAAATAATTCACTTTTTGTTAATTAAAAAAATAGCAAAATTCATTATTTTCTCTGTCTAAAACAATTGAAAAACGCCAAAAACAAGAAAACGCAATTTGAAAAATGCTCCAAAAATTTAAAACCATCCGTTAAAACAATTGAAACAAGTGCAAAAATTCTTAACAATAGAAACATTTCCTGTTTTTTTTTTCTAAAAAGGAAACAATTGAATCTAAAAAAAAAAACAAAGGAAACCATTCTAAACAAAAGACTGAATTGTTTATTTTGATATTTCATTTCAAATCTAATATAGATATAATTTTAAATGGAATATTTGATAAAAGAAAATATTTCATCTGTTCGACTTTAAAAACAATAAAACAAACAAATAGCACGGCCAAAGGACCACGTGGACGATGGCCCATCACTACTATATTGTACTTCTTCATTTGTTTTATACTATCGAATAAAAATTATATACATTTTGTTCTTAAAAAAGCAACAAAATTCATTATTTTCTCTAATTGTCTAAAACAATTGAAAATTGCCAAAAACAAGAAAAAGCAATTTGAAAATTGTTCTAAAATTTAAAACCATCCATTAAAACAATTGAAACAAGTGCAAAAATTGTTGAAAAATACAAAAATTTCCTATTTTTTTCTAAAAAGAAAACAATTGAAACTAAAAAAACAAAGGAAACCATTCTAAACAAAAGACAGATTTGTTTATCTATTAATTTTCTTTAATGATGTTTTATTTCGTATCTAATATAGATCTCATTCTAAATTAAATATTTAATAAAAGAAAATCGACTTTAAAAACAATAAAAACAAAAAAAAACACAGCAAAAGGACCATGTGGTCGATAGCCCAACATTACTATATTGTATTTCTTTATTTGTTTCATACCATCGGATAAAAATAATTCACTTTTTGTTAATTAAAAAAATAGCAAAATTCATTATTTTCTCCAATTGTCTAAAACAATTGAAAAACGCCAAAAACAAGAAAACGCAATTTGAAAAATGTTCTTAAAATTTAAAATTATCCATCAAAACAATTAAATTAAGTTTAAAAATTGTTAAAAAAGTGCAAAAATTTCCTATTTTTCTAAAAAGGAAACAATTGAAACTAAAAAAAAAAAACAAAGGAAAGCATTCTAAACAAAAGACATAATTGTTTTTTTCTTAATATATTTTTCAATAATATTTTATTTCGTATCTAATATAGATCTCATTCTAAATGGAATATTTAATAAAAGAAAATCGACTTTAAAAACAATAAAATAAACAAATAACATGGTCAAAGGACTACGTGGTCGATAGCCTATCACTACTATACTGTACTTCTTCATTTTTTTCATATTATCGGATAAAAATAATTAACTTTTTGTTAATTAAAAAAATAGCAAAATTCATTATTTTCTCCAAATGTCTAAAACAATTGAAAAACGCCAAAAACAAGAAAACGCAATTTGAAAATTGTTCTAAAATTTAAAGTTATCCATAAAAACAATTGAAATAGGTTCTTAAATTGTTGAAAAATACAAAAACTTCCTATTTTTTTCCAAGAAGAAAACAATTGAAACTAAAAAAACAAAGGAAACCATTCTAAACAAAATACAGAATTGTTTATTTCTTAATTTTTTTCAATGATATTTTATTTTATATGTAATATGGATCTCATTCTAAATGGAATATTTAATTTAAAAAAATCGACTGTAAAACAATAAAACAAAAAATAACACGGCAAAAGGACTACGTGGTCGATAGCATATCACTACTATACTGTACTTCTTCATTTTTTCATATTATCGGATAAAAATAATTCACTTTTTGTTAATTAAAAAAATAGCAAAATTAATTATTTTCTCTAATTATCTAAAACAATTGAAAAATGCCAAAAACAAGAAAACGCAATTTAAAAATTGTTCTAAAATTTAAAGTTATCCATGAAAACAATTGAAATATGTTCTTAAATTGTTGAAAAATACAAAAACTTCCTTTTTTTTCCGAGAAGAAAACAATTGAAACTAAATAAAACAAATGAAACCACAGAATTGTTTATTTCTTAAGTTTTTTTCAATGATATTTTGTTTCGTATCTTATATACATCTCATTCTAAAATAAATATTTAATAAAAGAAAATATTTTATCTGTTCGACTTTAAAAACAATAAAACAAACAAATAACACAGCAAAAGGACCACGTGGTCGATAGCTTAACACTACTATATTGTATTTCTTCATTTGTTTCATACTATCGGCTAAAAATAATTCACTTTTTGTTTATTAAAAAAATATCAAAATTCACTATTTTCTCTAATTGTTTAAAACAATTGAAAAACACCAAAAACAAGAAAACGCGATTTGAAAAATGCTCTAAAATTTAAAACCATCCATTAAAACAATTGAAACAAGTACAAAAATTGTTAAAAATACAAACATTTCCTGTTTTTTTTTTTTTCTAAAAATGAAACAATTGAATCTAAAAAAAACAAACATTCTAAACAAAAGATGTATGTAATATTTAATAAAAGAAAATATTTCATCTGTTCGACTTTAAAAAACAAACAATTGAAACAACAATTGTTTCCTTTTTAGAAAAAACAGGAAATGTGTGAATTTTTAACAATTTTTGCAATTGTTTCAATTGTTTTAATGGATGGTTTTAAATTTTAGAGCATTTTTCAAATTGCGTTTTCTTGTTTTTGGCATATTTCAATTGTTTTAGACAATTAGAGAAAATAATTAATTTTGCTATTTTTTTTTACACAAAATAACACGGCAAAGGACTACGTGGTCGATAGCCCATCACTATTATATTGTACTTCTTCATTTGTTTCATACTATCGTATAAAAATAATTCACATTTTGTTCTTTAAAAACAGCAAAATTCATTATTTTCTCTATCTAAAACAATTGAAAAATGCCAAAAACAAGAAAACGCAATTTGAATAATGTTCTAAAATTTAAAATTATCTATCGAGACAATTGAAACAAGTTCAAAAATTGTTAAAAAAAATTCCTGTTACATGTTTTTCTAAAAAAAACAATTGAAATTAAGAAAAAAAAAACAATTGAAATTAAAACAAAACAATGGAAACCATTATAAAAGACAGTTGTGTTTATTTTTTCATTGATATTTAATGCACATTTTGTTTGTTAGCAAAATTCATTACTTTCCTCGATTGTCTAAAACAATTGAAAATGGCAAAAACAAAAAACGCACAAATACTTGTTTTTTTTTAATTTAAAATTATCGACAAAAACAATTAAAATAAATTAAAAAATTGTTGATTTTTCTAACAAAACAATTGAAACTGAACAAGAAAAACAGGTAAATAAATAAATAATCATCTTTATTTCTGCAAATATAAATAAACATAAACAAATCAGGCCAAAGGACCACGAGGTCTACACTCACTTTCCCCATCACTACTATAACGCTTTTTGTTTCTGAAAAAGTATAATTCATTATTTTTTCTTATTTTCTAAAACAATTGAAAAATGCAAGAAACAAAAAAGGCACAAATATTTGAAAAATATTCTAAAATTTGAAATTATCCTTAAACACAATTGAAAAAATACATATTTTTTCTAATAAAACAATTGAAACTCTAAAAAAAAAGGAAAGGCCTACACGCATAATCTCCGTCCCTCATCTCTACTATAACGCTTTTATTCATTTGTTTCACACCATTGGATAATTTTGTTACTGAAAAAATGTAAAATTCATTTTTTTAATACATATTGTCCAAAACAATTGAAAACTGCCAAAACAAAAAAAAAACGCAAAAATATACAGGGTGACTGACGAAAAACCTTTGGTGCTGTATCTCGCTTATTTTTGATCCGATTTGAATAAATGAAACATCAAATTAAATGATTTTTAAAAGACTTTAATATGAACTGTACTGATATTTTTCTTGCATCCAGTTTTTGACAAAAGACGATCAACTTTTTTTTTTCAAATTGCACTGTATATATATTTTGTACTGATCCGCAAGGAGATTTTTTTCTGAATCTAAATTTGTAAACGATTTTATCCATTCATCAAACCAAAGTCGAGAAATTCAGGATTAAAAAAAAAATAAAAATCAAATACCCATAGTAAACAATATACAGAGCCTATTCCAAATGTCAAAAGTGACAGTGTCAGTCATTGGTACAATACTGCAATGATTTTAAATAATTTCATAATAAAAATGTTGCAAGATTTCAAAAACTGAAAAACGATTTCTGTAGAAGCACAAAATTCTAGTACAGTGTTTGAAATATTGCAACATTTTAATTATGAAATAATTAAAAATCGTTGCAGTATTGTATCAATGGCTGTCACTGTCACTTTTGACATTTGTTATAAATGTTATAAATGTAAATTGTATGAGTGGTTGCATAGCGTGAATTTAGATTTGAAGAGGCGCGAGCTGAGAGCGGGAATGAGAGGTTGGACAGGTTGGCGGGGAAGAAGGAGGAACGAGCAAGCGTGGTGAGCGGAGGTGCGAGCGAGGTGAGACTGAAGCGAGGTGAGACTGAAGCGAGGTGAGCGAAGAGAAGTTATCGAAGTTATTGAGGGAGTTTAGCGAGTTGAGCGGGAGTGTGAGCGAGTAGTGTGAGTACGGTGTATTGTTATTCTTAAATAAAGACGAGGCGAGTTGTTGTTAACGATTACTCTGGTGATATTCTTCTGACCCGCGACGTCCTAACAAAACTTTATTATAACATCAGAAGTGGGATATCCCGAAGACAATCATAGAGTTAATCGCGAGTGCGTGTAAGGTGTGGCGTGGCGAGGCGAGAAAACTTTGAGGTTGGGTCAGTAAAGTTTAGGCGCGGTCGGCGTGGCGCGGCGCGAAAGCGCGAAAGACAACCTAACATTTTTCGGCGCGGTGAGTGCGGGAAGGTCGACAATGGAGTCAACAGATGGCGCAGCGGGCGGTGCGGCAGCACCAACAGCTGATCCTGGAATGCGGGAGATAATGGCGATGATGCTGCAGGAAAATGCGCGGCGTGATGCGTTGATGCAGACGATGTTCAACCAATTAGCGAATAATACAACAACTGTAAGTGTAGGAGTGATGCCGGAGGTTTTGAGCGGCATCCCAGCGTTTGGTGGATATCGGGAAGACGGACGAAGGTGGCTGCAACAGCTGAACAGCGTACAGGCGCTACACCATCTCACAGATGAATACATCTTCGAAACGGCGCGAAACAAATTAGTGCGAGGTGCGCGTGAGTGGTATGAGGGCGTTCGTACGGCGGTAACGACGTGGGCGCAATTTAAAAACGCGTTCGAACAGACATTTTTCGTGCGGGAGAGCCAAGTGGACAATTTGAACAAAATGATGCAGCGGGTGCAACTCAGGGATGAAGCCGTAGATCAGTATTTGTTCGCGAAAGTGGCGTTGTGTCGTAAATTAGATTTGGCGTTCGCGGAAGTAAAAGAACAAGTTCTGGCGGGTTTGTGGTCACGCGACTGCTACAATGTTATGTTGGCGAAGGTTCATGCATCGGCAGACGAACTATTGCATGATTTGGTTGAATTTGAGCGGCTAGAAGGTACGCGTCGTGCGGTTGTAAGTAAAAGTCGAGAGGCGCGTCCGAGCGCGAAACCGTCGGAGCCGACGCGCTCCAACGTGACAGCTTCAGCGGGGCCTGCGAGACCATCGGCAACACCAACTGCTCGAAACTCCAGCGAGGGAAGGAAGTGCTTCCAGTGCGGCGAGGTGGGACATTTGGCGTCGAGGTGCGCGCGACTTAAGTGCTTTGTTTGCAAGCAAGAGGGCCACAAAAGCAACGCATGCCCGAAGGTAAAGTGCTTTAAATGCCAGGGTGTTGGTCACATGTCTGGCGCGTGTCCGCTTAAGCAAGAGGTGCTTTTTGTGAGGAAGGTTCAGAGGAAAAAGAGTTTCCGAAAACTGGCGATCATCAATGGCGAGCACGAAGTCGAGGGAGTGTTTGACACAGGCGCGGCGGAGTGCATCTTAAAAGAGAGCGAGGCGAAGCGAATGAATTTGGCGATGGACGAAACGCGATGTGAGTCTTTTAACGGGTTCGGAGCGCCGCACCGTGTAAGCTCACTCGGGGTGGTCACCGTGGATTTAAAAGTGGGCACAGCGATGGTGAGGGAGTTGGAGATTCACGTTGTTCCGAACGATGTGATGGGTCCTAACATGTTGATTGGCGAGACCTTTTTATTAAATCACCATGTCAAGTGGCGGATTGAGAGTGGCGAGGTGAGTGTTGAAGCGGTGGAAGATCCGTTTGAGGATCTGCAGACCGAGGAGTTTGCAGAGATTTTGACAATTGAAAGGGCGAAGCCATTGCCCGAGGGGGAGATGATCATTGGGCCGGAATTGAGGCCGGAAGAGCGAGAAATTTTGATTAATGTGTTGCAGGAGAACCGCGATTGCTTTTCGCAGTCACTTGCCGAGATGGGATGCACACATTTAATGCAGGTGGATATCCGCGACAATGGAATCCCCGTGAGGCGAAGGCCCTATAAGGTTAGTGCGGATGACAGGGCGACAATCAAGCAGATTGTAGAGGAGTGGAAGGAAGCGGGGCTAGTAAGGGAAACACAGTCACCTTATGCGAGTCCAGTGCTCTTGGTGCCAAAGGCGAACGGCGAGAAGAGATTGGTGATCGACTTTCGTTTCCTAAACAACCAAACAGAGCGGGTGAACTATCCGATCCCTCAGATCGAGGAACAGTTTTTGACGCTAGCGGGTAACAAGTTATTCACGACTTTGGATTTGGCAAATGGATATCTGCAAATTCCATTGACTGAGGCGGCGAAGCAGAAGACAGCGTTTATCACCCCCGACACGACAGGCGAGTTCGAGCGATTGTGTTTTGGGCTAACAAATGCGCCCTACGAGTTCTGTCGGATGATGAATGAGGTATTCGGTGAGTTGAACGGGCGCGAGATAGTATACTATCTAGATGACATTTTGATTCCGGCGGCGAATTTCGAAATGTTTGTTGAGCGGTTGAAGAAAGTATTGGTGCGGGTGAGGAGTGCGGGTTTAACATTGAAACTAACGAAATGCCGATTTGCGATGCCGAGCGTCGAATTTTTGGGCTTCAGCGTGGGCGAGAAGGGCATTCAACCGGGAGTGCCAAAAACGCGGGCGATCGAGGAGTTTCCACCACCTAGGAATGAGCACGAGGTGCGCAGATTTCTTGGGCTGACGGGATACTTCCGTAAGTTTATTCCGAACTATGCGCGGAAAGTGCGGGCGATTAGCGACTTAACGCGTAAGGACAAGGCCTTTGTGTGGGGCGAGTGTGAGAACAGTTTGTTTGAGGACTTGAAGCGCGAATTAGTTGGGCGACCAGTATTACGTGCGTTCGACGAGCGAGCGCAAACCGAGCTACATACTGACGCGAGCGCGGAAGGATTAGCGGGTATGCTATTACAGCGCGATAATGAAGGCGAGTTGCGTTTGGTGCATTGCGTGTCTAAAAAGACAACTGACGCCGAGAGAAATTACCACTCGAGCCGACTCGAGTTACTCGCGGTGGTCTGGTGCGTTGAGAGACTACGAACGTATTTGTTGGGCGTAGAGTTTATTATAGTGACGGACTGTCAGGCGTTGATCTATCTCAACGAGAAGAAGGCGTTGAAACCACAGATCGCGCGGTGGTATAGTCTTCTCATGGAGTATCGTTTCACGATTCGACATCGTGCGGGCGTGCGAATGGCGCATGTGGACGCTCTTAGTCGGGCACCCGTGGAAAACGCGAGAGATACTATAGACGAGTGCGCGCAAAGACTTGATGTGTTTCAGGTAGTTCGTGTGGAGGAAGTGGACTTAATCCAGCGCGATGATCCACGACTGCGAGAGCTAGTGGAGCTTCTTCAGCGACCCCAAGAAGAGCTCACGAGAGGCGAGAAGAATCGAGTTGTCAACTATCAACTCGATGAGGGGCGACTGGTGAGACAGGTGACGGTGAACGGCGAGCAGCGCGTGCTCTACGTCATTCCGTCATCAATGAGGAAGTCAGTGGTGGTCCAGTACCACAACTGTATGGGACATTTTGCGGAAGAGAGGACGGTGGCCAAGATTCTGCGGAACTTCTGGTTTCCGTCGATGAGGGCGTATGTGAGGCGACACATCCGAGGGTGTATGGAGTGTTTGTGGGGAAAGACCCCG